>BMAU01018694.1:600000-793546 GCA_019973935.1 Trichonephila clavipes | reverse complement strand
AGCGATCTACTATTTTAAAGCTAGCTACGAAAATGCTCCGATAAATTTCGCGAACTGCTTCAAAAACGAATGGCAGTTTAGTCCTTTCCCCTGTTAACGCCGCAGGAGGTCCCGATTGGTTTTGCAGGGAAGGATTTTATTGCTTTTCGATCTCTGTGTTCTTCGAAACGGGAGGTTTCTCATTCACAGCTGTGGCCTAGGGCAAGGATTGTGAAATGGACATTTTCTACACTTCACGGCCAACAGAAACTTCACCCAATTTATTGCAAATATATATTTCATATATTTGGAAAACTTGCTCAATTTCTGATCTAAAAACCAATTAGGTTTTAAGAAATTTTAATTTTCTGAGTTTTGATTTAAAATTCGGTTTCATTTTAAAGCATTTTTGCATTCCTAGATTGAATTAATTAAAAATATTTTTTAACACAATCCAATATTTCGTGTGAAACGGCAATTAACTACAATTTTAGTTTCTAAAATCATTTCTGTTTGCTCATGTTTTTAAGTTTTTGAGTTTTCTCACATTTACTTAATTAAGATTGTTTCAAAGACCAATATATTTTTTGATACATAGTTTATATAATTTAAAAGCTCTTTACTTTGTTTTCATTATTTTTTTCATTTTGAAAAATGCCATGACCAAAATGTACGCAGGCTACTGTGATAAATAATACTTGAAAGGGATGGAATATGACTGAAAATGGTAAATCTAAAATGCAGCTTTTTCAGGTAATATTACAATTAGACTACAGAATACAAATGTTGCAGAATGAACTAAATATTTCCCTAATGTACCACAAACTACATTATAATAAATCTATTGTAGTACTACACTGCAGTATTTTAAAGTCATGCAACAAAAACTTAAACTTGCTTAACTGCCACGATGGGGAACTGAGGAAAAATAGATAGTGTTTACAAACTTGGTGATTTCTGGATTACGTTTGCATAACTACTAATTTCTATATAAATATTTTGCATTTAAAACTCTTGTGAATATATAAGGTTCTGATAAAAGTGAATAATTGATCAAATTAACAGTTGTTATCAATGTTATGTCTTAGAATATTTTGAATTAAAAAACATATTTCAGTCATATTTATATATTTCAAGTAGAATTTTCATGTAGAGCATAAGTTGGATAGTAACAGATTAAAAAATTAAAGCTTTACAGGCAATGGAATTTTTTTTATGCCTTTACAAAATTTAAATATGTTTTTCTCAGATTTTTAATTTTGAAGATGAGAGTGTTTTCTAATCCCTAAGGCGTTTTTCCTGTTCAAGATAGAGTCTTGAAATATCTTGTAAATCTTCCCTTACATATGTTCTATAAAAGTTCATATGGATTTAGGTCTGAGAGCTCTAGTTATTTTTTAAAAATATCTTAATGTTAATATTTAAAAAAAATTGGTTTTTTTCCTGGTTTAGCCATAAAAATAATTATTAAAATTCAACAAAGAGATATATTTTAAATTTTATACTTTTTGTTTCCAATAATCTAAGAAATATTAATCACTTACAATAATTAAATATTTTTAATAATTTAACATTTTAGAAAAGTTTTAAAAATTTCAAAACTGTTCAATGCTTTAAAATTGTGAAATAGTGGCTTGTCAAACTAACCTATTATTTTCAGAATCAATATAATAGTATAATTTGAATATAAAACAAAATTAATTTTACTGTGACAAACTGTTTACGACTTCTACTCATATTGTAAAAAGAATGAAAGATAAATATATAACATAGTGGCAGTAAAAAACACATTCATAATATGTTAAAATCCTGTCCCGATACAAATTTCAATGCATTTTCCAAACTGTAGCTAAAAACAATTATATGTTTATTAGGACAGAAATTATTTATATTTAGATATATTTTTCCTTATTAAGTACATAATGAATAATGGCAAGATAATTTGTAAAATCCTGAAAGATTTTAATGAAGAAAAAAAGCCAGACATAATTTTAGATAGTTAGAAATTTAATTATATAATACACAAATATGCATGTTTTAAAAGAAATAAGTTGGCTAAGAAAATGAAATTTACAAAAAATTCCTGAATAAAGTAAATCAGATTTCATCCTCAAATACATATAATTGTAAGAAAAGGTTTTATTCAATTTACAATTAGTTACAAAAACCCTTTTATAAAAAATAATTTTAATAGGTATAAATAGCAAAAATATCAAAGAAGTATGAGAAAGACACATACATGTCGTTTACAGAAATGTCACAGTGTGATATTTTTCGAAACACGGCACTGCACACAGTCCAACATTACAGTCTTTACATTGAAAACGAGTTTTTGATGTTTAACGACTAAATCGTAAATATAACAAACAACAGTCAAATATCACGAGTGCAGACGGCGCTCGCTGATATTTGAGTGAGAAAATTACAGCAGCATAAAATGCGACCTCGTTTGAATTATATCTAATGTGCATATTTGGAACTGTTTAGCGTACTCGAATTAACTCAAGTGCACACGTCAAGGGTTTATATTGCATTCTAAGTCAACACGGTGGCTACTGACGAGCGACTACGTATAATTTTGAACCGCGGTTAAGTGACGAGGACGATACCTGAGCTGATAACTCCCCTTCCAAACTTCCACATCACACAAACGTGAGGACTTTTGACCTCGACGTGTTTAACGTGCATCAGCTCATCTTCAACGCTAAACTTTTGTGGTACCAGGGCTCGAACACTGGACACGAGTTCATAACCATGACCATCAGGCTACCGTGGCCGCAAAAAAAAAATAGCAAGTTTGAAAGAAATGTAATGGAGAAGTATATTTGAAGAAATAACTTCAAAACTTAACGAAAAACCAAAATATCAAAATTTATTTTAGGAATAATAGTGAATACAACTTCGTACACCTAAAACCACTTTACGCAGTGTATTTTGAAAGTGAACGTTTCCCCTTTTAGAGAAACTTACTATAATTATGTCAAATTCCTTTCATTTTGCTCTAAGGGGATCCCCGAAACAACGTAATTTTTTGATACACAAAATTACTTATGGTTGAATCTAATACAATTCCCTACAAAATGAATGAAAACCCTTTTTTTATCATATAAATTGTGTTTTGAATAGGAGATGGTTAGTTAATAGGAACATTTAAAACGTGTCGGCAATCTATGGACCTGTGGCACGTGGTACAATTCTTAGTGGCACTCAGCACTACTCTACAAATTTGTCAATTCTTGAGTGGATGGAAGTTGATAATAGACCTTATTTGACAAACATCTTCTGAGTTATGGACATTTATGGAACTACAAAATAATCTGAAAGATAATTCTATAAGGATAAATTTACAGCTATTTTGTAAATAATTGAGTGTTATTGCTAGGGGATTTAATTGTTGAAAAAAGAAAATTGCATGTACTCTGCTTTCCACTTATGTGATTTGGCATATCAAAGTAAAAAATCTTTCCTAATATAAAAAATATTTCGACTCCGCAAAGAAATTGTTTAACAACTGAGAATGCTCAGAATCGTGTCATGCATTATACCCCTGGTTTTGCGATATGAAAGAAGAGTCGTGAAAGAGTTAATTCGCATTACAATTTTTATTTAACTATAATGAAGGGAATCATTTATATTTCACTTTGTCTATTTCTTATTTAAGTAAATATGTTGGAAACATATATTTTTAATTTTTTTTATCTTCGTTGAAGAAATAGTAACATTTTATATTGTTTATTTTTATGTTAATAAATGAATTTTATTGATCCATAATTAATATAAAATAAAACTGTAAATCTAAATTATTTACCTCTATTCTTTAAATCTGCAAATATTACCGTAAGAATCGAAGGATTTCAAAAATTTCCTACTATGTGGCACGCTGAATGATACTGACAGATTGGTTTGGCACGTCTTAGCTACACAGTTGCCGCCCCTGATTTAAAATGTTGGGTAAGATAACCATTATATTTTTAAAATTTTATAAATATACAAAAGGAGAGTATTTTGTCAATACATGTTTTAAAAGGAGTAAAGTTTACGAGAACGAAATATAAAATTGCGTTAAAATTATTGGTACTCTATCAACCGTACTTATATATATATATATATATATATATATATATATATAAGTACGTCGATAGAGTACCGTAGTTACTGCCAACTCGTGACAATGAATTGGGAATTAAGTTCACAATTCATTTTTATTAAAATATATTAAATTTTACATGACTTATTTTTGTATTTGTTATTTTTATATTCCTTACTGAGAAAGCAACAAATGGGAGTTCATTACCTGCCAAAACTGCAGAGGCCTGGTTGTTTACTCCACAAGCTCCTACCTTATGCTTACTCTGCCCTACTAAGTAAAAATGCCGTCTTCTGCTCGTCAAGATCATGGAATTGCAGATATTGTTTTCCATATATTTTAAATATTAGTTTTCTAACTTCTACATCAGCCTTTTAAGGGGTATCGGAACGCCCTATACTGATAATGTTAAAAAGCCCTTTTTCAATGTTCCTTTTCTAAGAATCTGTTGTAAATACAACACCCAATTTTTTTTTACAAGTTAAGCATAGAGTTAGTATTATACTGAAATGAGCTTTTTTTAAAATTTTATTAGTTTTTTTTTTTAAATTTTATTTGATTTATTTCGAGAAAACAAAATTTTTTGACAAAAAAAATGTATAAAAAAATATATACAAAATTTTGCTAAAAGCTCATTCCAGTAAATACTAGAACATACAAAGAATGTGTCATATAATTTATGTTTACATAAGATATATACTTTCTGAGAAAAGGTACATCGAACCTTCAAAAATGACATTTTGAGAAAAACACATTTTTATAAAAAAAACTCACCTTATCAAAACATTCCAACTCCATATTCCAAGTTTTCACATTTTTTGAAAATTCACCCTCTTGTATAATTCTTTTAAGTCTTTTTACCTTTCTGACCTCCTTAGTTTTTTGCAAATTGGCATATCTTGCCCTTGTAATCCTCTCTTTGTCGAGGCGTTCCATGCAGCATGTCGCATAATATCCAGGCTCTATGTTTAGTTTTTCAAAATATCCAACTTAGTTGTATTCCCTTTATTAAAGGATGCAATAGCATCATACGTACCAAAGGAAAGTGTTTCTAAGTGCACGAATGCCTTTTTAGGGACACGAGACCAAATAACATTATTAATGCTTTCATTTGGATTCTGCGTGTTTCCATCTAAGCATTTTTTCAATAGCTCTGGATCAGAAAGATCCCTAAAAATAAGCCTAATGTCTTCCACAACAGCAACTGGAAGTTTATGTTTGTGGTGGTAAACTTTATTTTCTAATTGTGCCTTCTTATAACGGCACCACGTGTCAGGACCTGATGGACAAAATCCATGTTGTGGATTTTCATCCGTTGATATTTTGTGAAGAAATATTGCCCATATACCTTGTCGCATATCCTTCACACTTGATAAATTTCTTCGAATGGCAAGACCATAATATGTTTGTAATTGGTCAATAGATGCTTCCGTTAATCTATTTTTTCCACGTAATGCCTTGCCATCTGACAATTTTTGGCCTCTCATCTTTGCTTTGAAACGTCGGATACGAGATCCCATACGTTTCATAACATGGCCTATACACTCAAGTTTTGTGATCGTACAATTATCACCGTATACTTCATTCTTCACAATGTTATCGAAAGCTTTGGAGTCACCATCTCCTAAATATTTCGTGTAACGCACATCATAGCGTTGAACAGAGCTCTGAAATATCGATAGAGCTCCATCGACTTCCATTCGTCCACTATACCCGTTGAAGTTCTTCTTGCAGACCGGTCCATGTTTCTTTTTATCTTTGCAAACACAATGTTTAGATAATATCTCAGTGTCAATTACCTTTCCTGTGTCCACACTCGTAACTGTCACAACACCATTCATGGAGGAATATCCTCTCTTTTGCCATGTTCCATCAACCGCCACAGGAATGTCTCTAATATTTTGGTTTTCTTGTACAGCTTCTTTTACGGCATCTTTCATCGTTGCATCACACACATCCTTAGTTGCACCTAACAGCATTTTATTGTACTTTGAGAACTTTGTCGGTGGAGGTGGTAAGTTCATGATTCCGCAAAACATTCGTGCAGCTTCTGCACCTTTCCCTATGCATCTCATTGCATAAACAAGCCTGGTGTTTACTGCGTAGGTGCTGGGTTTCCCAATTTCAGCTTTGCACTTCTTGGAGGAACAAAGGTTGTAGCTATAACTGCAAATATCACAGATTATATCAAGTTCAACAGCTCCACCAGAACAATTTTCTTCACAGGAAAGGTTAAGCCCTGTTGCTCCACACTGTAAACATTTGACAGCTTCAGAAAACACACCAGCTAAAACATTCAAATCCACAACAGCATTTTTAAATCCACTATTAAACTCATTTTTGTATGAGTTATTTGAATTGCTAAGTTTTTTTTCGGAAGCAGAAATATTACTGTTAGAAGCAGAAGACTGCTGTGGTACAGAATCACTTCTCACTGTTGATTCGGAATTACTTATTCTGCCTTGATTAAAATTACCTCGCCTTTTTTTAAAAACTTTGCCGCTAGATCTAGGCATTTTAAATATAACAAATTAATACTAAAATCAAAATAATAGCGTTGTAAAGAGCTAAGCAGGTCTAATTACTATAAACACAACTTGAGCAAAACAAACAGCGTTTGAACGAACGATCTTTTTCAAAAATACAAATGTAAACAACGTATAATTAGTTGTATCGCCGAAGCCGTTCTTAGGGTGAAAAATAACTGAGGCTTGGCAGCTAGCATCATGAAAGAAATTTTAAAAATGACGTCAAACTTCTAGCTGGCCAAAGAGGAAGTGCAATGTTTACCTTTTTTCTGTCCATTTAAATCGGTGACGTGCGTTTAGATGATTTTTTAAAAGCAAAATTTTAGCACTTCTAATTGTGCTATAGATTAAAATGAGGTATTTTTGGAAAGGTAATGAGCTAAAGAGTTTTAAAATGCAATAATCTGAAATTGACAAAAAAAATTTTTTGGGGTTTCCAACAGCCCTTAATAGTCTACACTCCTGCAAAGAAGTCTGAATTCAAAACTATAAAAACTTATTATTCCCAACAATGTCATTTATACCTTTATTTTTTATAATTTATGAATGCGTTAAACTACTAATTTGTTATTGCGACTATTTAATATTAAATGCGAAAAAAAAAACGAATAATTTTCAAACTGAAATTTAAATTGAATTTTTCAAAAATTGTCATCGATATTCTCATAACTTTTACATATTGTCATTTTAGCATATCACACATCTATCTTCTATGCAAAAATCTATTATAAGTTCATCAAATGTTTCAGCATATTTTTACTCATAACATGCAGTTTTCATCCACATTGTGAGGCCGCGGTAGCCTAATGGTCAAAGTAACGGACTCGTAGCTGGCGTGTCGTGAGTTCGACCCCAGCACCACTGAAGATCAGCCGTGTAAGGGAGTGATGCTCAAGCGTCATCCTCGTCACTTGACCATGGTTTAAAATAACGAGGTCCGTCGCCAAGTGAGTGAATATTAACGTCGCACTGTTCAGCTACACGAGGGCTTTTAGTGATGGACCTCGTAAGTTTGAAGCATGGTCAAATGACGAGGGCAACACCTGAGCTGGCACCCCCTCTCCTAACTACCACACCTCACCAACGAGAGGACATTTCAGCTCTCGATAGATTTAACGTGCATCGCTGCCCTACACGGCGGGTCTTTTGTGGCACTGGGCTCGAACTCGAGACATGCCAACCATGATTGGATACCTTGACCACCTGGTACCCCGGCCACAGGTCCGTCGCCAAAAGCCCTCAAGTAGTTGAGTAGAGAAGAGAGAGAGTGCGACTTTAATATCCCCTCACTTAATTAAATTATATGAAATTTAAGGAATACTTGAAAAAAAATATTAGAAGTCGAATATATATATATTAAAAATTAATCTAATGATAATTTTAAATATCCAAAGAATTATTTGTATTTATGGTAAATACATGTTTTTCAACTGAGTATGTGAGACACGCATAAATATCTTTTTCGAAATTCCAATGAAGAATTTCAGTGGAGCTAATACAAAATTCCTAGTTTTGCATGGTTAAGATTATAAAAATGTCCAAATTTTAATAACCTTTTCTTCAGTCAACCACTAATGGAACATGAATGATGAGGGATTATGCATAAATATATATATTTTTAACTTCAATTTAAAAAAGATCTTTATATTTATTTATATGCGCAAATGTTAACTCTAAATTTGTCCAGATGCTTTTAAATACTCTTTATTCGAAGATTCAAGTTAAAAAATATAAACTTGAAATTAAAATTCTCTTTGAAGGAAATTAATGTTCAGACATTCAAAATTCAAATATAATTTGTTATCTGAACAATACAAAACAAGGGATTCTATGTAAGATGCCCTGAATATCTGGCTTTAAAATTATGAAAAACTAAAAGATTTAAATAGGGTTTTTTTTAACAATACATATAAATTTTTTGCAAATAATGTAAGACAGTAGCTTAAAAATTATTCATGTTTAGAAGTGTCCGAAATTTTAAAAGATTTTAAATTTTGAACCTTTTTTTTATTTTTTTGACACATAACAAAATAATCATTTTTAAAAAAAATTCCTGAAAGTATTGATTAAAGTAAGAAAAATGAAACAGTAAATTATCCTCAATGTTTTAATATATAATTTGAATTTAGATACTACAGATATTTTTTAAAACTTAGACATACATTATAAAAACTTAATTCCATTTGAGAATTTTAAGGTCTTGCATGTACAGTACACAGTCCACGTTTTTCAATTTGAGCATAGCAAACATTTGGGTTCAAGCACACTTCAATTCCAATCGTCTCTTCACACACTTTGCATTTAATTACCTTACACATTACTTTATTCTTCCAAAAGACAAGATGAAACACAGTACATACCAATCATTTAAAAAGGCCTACTTGGGCAATGTGAATCATGCGGCTTTGTTTCAAATTCTCCACGAGGAAAAGGACCCTTTTGTACAAAGAGCTATAAGACTCGCAACTCAGATGGATTCCATTCAAGTTCCATGGGATACCAAACTTTTTCAAGATGAGTTTCATCAGGGTACACCGCAAGAAAGATTAGAACAAACCACCATGATGTTTTTGCTACGGTTAGTGGCTCTGATTAAGGAAGAAATGCACATTCGTACTTTTCGCAAACCAGAATCTCATGAAGCCGTACAAGCTTGGATTAGTCTATTGAAGCATACATTATTTGCTACACTCACTCTATTGTACAATGTAAGATGGACTGTAAAACATTTTTTTCTCTTGGACAATCTAGTGTTTGATTTAGTACATGAAGGTCATGTCTCTGCCTTGCGTCAGTTTATGACTCAAGAATTGAACATTTCCATGACTGATTCCCTCACGTTGGCCGAACGAAATTTTGAAAAATTAAATTTTTTAAATATTGTTCAGTTTGGATCATCCTTTTGGCGATTACTCCATTGGATGGCTGAAGCTATGGACATGAGAGATGGTTCAAGTCATTCAGATATTGATATGGCCAAGAAAACTTGGCGTGAATTAATTACGGGGCCATTGTACCGGTTGCTACGATGTGGTATTTGTATGAATCACATGCGCCATATTGTGCAAGAGATGAAATCTGAATTGTTGGACGAATCTACGCACTACCAATTGATATGGTTTAACATTCACAACAAAGTGACGGCAAGGAAAATGTATCACACTACTTCTCAATCCCAAAATGTTTATTCAGAGTCTGAACTGGAAAAGGATGCTGCATTTATGCGCCAAGGTTTATCTCCATAATAACTGCTCTTGGGTGGTTTCTTTTGGCGTAAAGTATTCACTTTCATAGATTGAAACATGCGAGGAGTAACAGCCACCCGTCCTTCAGCTGCCAGAGCATATTGATCCCCAACAAAATCTGGTTTTGTCGTGTTCCACCATACAATACACACCCCAAATCCAATATCATCACTCAGAGAATGTGAAGTGTGGAGCTCCATTCGGTAACGGTCCAAAATATTCTTGTAAATGAGACCACCATATGATCCAAAGTAATGATTACGGTCTACAAGTACGAAATTGGGTTTTTGATAAGTATCGTCTGGGAGAGCAGCATCCCGAATTGAATTGAGCACTTGAAATTGTTCCACAAGTTCTTGTATGGAATTGTAAGGTACATACACATATGCCATATTTAAATTCAGTTTTGCAAACTTTACTGTTATTTAAACTTTAGATTAAAAAAAAAAAAAAATTTTTTTTTTTTTTTTTTTTTTTTTTTTTAATAATATCGTCAAGGAACAAGTTTATAATGACAAAACAACAACGTCGTTGGACGCTGTTTCAATTTCCACCAGATACATTTCATAATCAGCAAAACCACATTCCGTATGAAATGATTGTTTGTCGAGATGATGATAATTCTTTATACTTTTTCAGCAATACGGTCGCTTGGTGTTTGGGATATTCTAATCCTCATCAAGCCATCCAAGACCTTCATATCGAGTGTCACTCCTTGGAATGGGCTAGTGGTTTATTTTTGAAAAAGAAAAATGTTGAAGCATTTGCTAATCAGACTGATATTCCGTACGCTGCAGCCTTTTTGAAATGGTTTTTTCCATATTACAACAAATGTGTCAAGAGATTTTTAACCCGTCACAAATAACCTTAACCAGATTCGTATCCAGAATCGGTCTCATACCAAGCTCTTTCCCGTCGTCGAATGCTTCTCATTCTTAACATTTCCACATCTTCACGACTTAAAGGAATTTGACACAAAGGGCATTTGCGTGGGGAATGAGTGCGGAGGCAATAAATGTGAAACTCATGTTCACAATCCAAAGTCCATACATTTTCTCGGTTTTGTACAAGAGAGTGACGACACAAGAAGCACTGGTTCATGATTGCTCTCTTTATTATTCGTCGTTTAAAGCAATGAGTCGTTCTCGAGTGATTTGAAGGTGACTTTTTAATCTTTGCTCGTCCCGTGATGATATTTTCAAAGTATAAGGTCGATTACGAAGCATTTCATGGCCCGTTAATATTCGCAAAAACGCTTCGTGTGCCGATTTGGATTGAGTAACGTCCAATTGTACGAGTCCTTTCAACGGAACTTGATTAGCTTTCCCATCATGAAAAATGGGTGGATGCAACAATGTAGCAGGATCCGATGAGGTTATAGGGCAAATATCAGATGCTGGAGCTCCTACATGGAGTCTTTTCACTTGACAGGATGGTAGAAAGAGGGATAAATGACTTGTGAAAACTATCAAATGCTTCACGTAAGAAGGTTTATGAACAGCATAACCAAAATAGGGTTCCACAAGAATCATAAAGTCCACACAAGAAAGGGGGCCACTGACTTGATAAGGCGAATCAATTTCCCAATTGGCTATCACTACCACTGATTCTTGAGCTGAAAAACAATAATCCAAAAAATAGGTTAAGATGAGGGGAAGCCGTCCCAAATTTCCGTACACAACAGTAACTTCTTTGGAACGGCACTGATGAAAGAGATGCACAGCTTTACTCAACTGTGTCCTGGGGTGCATTTGAATAGAATTATGTTCTCCACGTAACCTGTCAGCTCCTTCTCTCAATACATCACGTATGTAATCTGTTTCACCTGGTTCAATCCTTTGAAAAGAAGGAGTTAAATTGAATCGAACTGATTTGCAAGCCATCTTGACTGATGCACGAATGAGTTTTCATTTTAACTTTAAACCATTTATTTAAAAAAAAAAAAAAAAAAAAAAAAAAAATTTTTTTTTTTAAATTTTTTTTTTTTTTTTTTTTTTTTTTGATTCACCAACATTGCTTGTTAAAGAGTTTATACTTTTTCTTGAGACTACAATTTTACTTTTCAAAATTTCCACCAAACGGTTGAAATATTCCCAAGATGTATTGGCCCAGTACACCTCGGAACAAGTTTTTATCACATTGTCTGGTAAGGGAATGCCCGGCCCCTTTGGTAATTCCAATCCAGCAGATTCTTTCAATATGCTATTCATGATTTGATAGACACAATGCATTAATTTTGAATCAACATCCAAATGATAATTTTCCAATTCTTTGTATACTTTCCGTATGGCACAAACATGAATCCTCTTGACTAAGTCATCCTCTTCCCGATCATAACGTCCTTGCTCACCGGACAGGCTATATTTTAAGTTCTCCAAGTATTTCTTATATTGAAAGTGAGGCCCATTATTTATTTTGGGTCCTATTAAACCATCAATTGCTAAAAGAGTACTGATGGTGTTGGATTGACCATTCTTAACCATGTTTTGAATCAATCGGTTTAATCGTTCATTTTTCACAAAATCCTGAGCCAAAATACTTTCAATACCATCATGCTTGTGGGTGCAACGAAGAATAACCTTGGCCACTTCTGGATCTACTGGGGTATGAGTGTTTATCCACTGATTAAGTCCTTGAAAAGTCAAATCCAACTTGACCATCAAATCATTCAAAATGCGATATTTAAATGTGTGCATATTAATTAAATCATTGCCTTTGGGTTGAAAAATTTCAGGAAGGAAACTTTCAGCAATCTGATTCAAAAGTATAGTACTCTCCATGGTTCTAAAAATGGTTGCACATTAACGTAGTTGATCATTCAATTGAAGATGTAATCATAAACTCTAAATATAAAAACCTTAAAAAAAAAAAAAAAAAAAAAAAAAATTTTTTTTTTTTTTTTTTACTTTACTTTACTTTACTTTATGTTTCTTCATTAGATTCAAAGACTACCGCGGCAATTTCTGTGAGATTCTTTTCAATGCTCGGATCAGACACCATAAACAATTTTAAAGTATCAATAGTCCACGGTATTGGATATTGAGTATCAAACGCCTCTACTTGCTTCACCAAATTACTGATAATACCATACAAACGTCTAGCTTTTGAAAAGGCCCCCTTTTTCACTTGAGCTGTTTTCAAATCCATACTACATGCCACATGTCCCATGGCAATATTAAATGCCAATTGATCTGCATGATGGTCAAAGAGAATATTGGGGAACAGCTGATGAGATATCATATCTACCATATCCATTGGAGCCTGAATTTTCTCCTTGACTAATTTTTCCAACTGACCGTATTTTGCAAAATTTTGTGATAAACACTCTATTCCTTCTCCCTTTTGAATAGAACGCATCACATAATACAAATCTGTATTTCGCTTGTAAGAAACGTCCGATTTGATACCATGCAAAATTTGCTGTACAAAGGCACATGATTCATATTCTTTCCAGAAAAACTGACCTCGACAAATACGAGCCATTAAATCCAGAGCCCAATTGGCCACCATTCCAATATCTGAACAGCAGGCATAACAACCTACCAATACGTGAAATATATCAAATGGAATACAATAACGACTAAACATTTTACGAATCGCCATTGATCGTTGAATTGATTCAACAACTGTTTCATCAGATTGGATTCTTCTTCTTCGGGTGGAAGGGGGGTCCAATCCTCTCGGCATGCTTTCACATAGGGAACCAATTTTTGAAAATAAAAGTCAAATTTATTATCTTTAAATTCTTTAGATTCCATGGCCTGATGCAAGTTTTGTATCAAATGATTCAACACCATCTTTTCGCTCTCTCTTAGCGGTTCTTGGGGTTTAGCGTGAGTAATGGCATTCATGTAATCTGTCAAAAAATGTTGCATTTCCACCGTTGGTGTTTCCATCGTAGCATTTTGAGTAAAAGGAGCGTTTAAGGCTTTCAGAATTTTGACACTGGCGTACAGTCTGCGAATGGGTTGATTGTCCACGCGTTTGGGTAAGATGCCTTCCACAGACACCAGGGCAAAAGGAACGGGCACCTCTTCATCTCCAGTCAGGACGTGATACATTTGAGCCAAATGACAAGCACCCAACAAATCGGCATTGGCAGCCTCCCGAATAAATTGGTACACGTTGGGAATAGGCATCTGCTGACACGTTTCGCATCTTATGGCAGGCGGTTGATTGGAAAGGGCTACAATACTCATGCAGTCGGGATCATGACATAGATGAGGGCGAAGCAGTTCCAGAAAATTCATGGTCTTGTTTTCTTTTCACAAATCCGCTTTTTTTAGTCTGACATTTTACGCAATTCCCCTGCATCATGGGTTGATTCTTTTTCGATACCACTGCTACAGTGCTCAGAGTTTCGGTACGAATTTGACACTTTGGACAGTATAACCACGTGCTTTCCATCATCTCTTGATTGTTGTATAAAAACAAGCATGGAGTTTCGTCATGCTATCTATCGTTTGTATGATGAAGAGCATGTATCAGAGCGAAAAATTGCTCAAATGTTGGGTTTATCCCCTTCTACCGTGCATTATTGGATTACACGACGTGGAGAATCGGCCACGACCAAGTCGGGTCGACCTCGAGTCACCGATGCCAACATGGATCAAAATTTGTACGATGCTTCTCGGAAAGATCCTTTTTAAGTGCTGTGGATTTACAAAAAGAATTGACTCCCTCGTGTAGCGTGGATACGGTTCGAAATCGTTTAAAACAAAAAGGATTAAAATGTCGTACTCCAGCCCGTAAGCCCTTTTTAACTCAATTCCATCGTCAATCGCGTTTTGTGTATGCCCATTCAAAATTGCATTGGTCCGTTCCCGAATGGCATCGGGTCGTCTTTTCCGACGAAAAGATATTTCGATCCTCCAGTCGAGGAGCTTTGAGAGTCTATAGACCCGTTCAGGGAAGTGACCGATTTGAAGAACAATACCTAGTGCATTCTTCCAATCCCGTTGCAGGTCATCCCAGATTCACTCTGTGTGTATGGATGGGTTTTGGAGGGAATGGTAAAATTCGGGTACTACATCGAGTACAACAAAACACAATGAATTCCGACTACTATATTAAACATATCCTTTCCTTCATAGAAGTTCAATTGTGTGAGGAAAATGAGGAGGAACCAAACGAACTGATTTTTATGCAAGATTTATCTTCGGTTCATACGAGTAGGCAGACTAGAAACTGGTTGCAAGAACACAATATCAATGTCATGAACGATTGGCCTCCCAAAGGACCCGATATGAATCCAGTGGAAAATGTATGGGCTGAAATGGTTCGTCGTTTAGAGATACACCGGCGCCACACTGGGGTGCAGAATCGAGATCAGTTGTGGGAAGATATATTGCACGTCTTTCATGAAATACCCGATGAATATTTTGAAAATTTAGTTCAGTCCATGCCCCGACGTGTCAGAACTGTCACCAGCAAGCATGGAGGATGGGCAAAGTATTGAAAAGGTATCGATTCGGTATTCAAACAGCTCTTCATCCTGTTCGGTAAAATATTTCCAAATGCATGGGTTGGACTGAGCACATTTTAAACACATGTGCTTTAAATGAGGCCACTCTTGGACTTTTATAAAATACAAATCCTTGGTAGAATCATAATGAGTTTGTTCTAAATGTGGAATAAAAGATTGCAAAGTATTTACTCCTTTTTGTCCAGCAATGACAAAAATATCCTCTTCATAAAATTGCAATATGCGAGCATATTGCTCCATAGTAATGGTTTGGAGCGCATGAGCTTTTTCCGCAATGGATTCCATATAACGACGGAAATACATGGTAGTCTTGTTTGAAGACATTTTGAAATGAAATATGTTGTATCGAGTTGACTTTTTAAACACTAACAAAAAAAAAAAATTTTTTTTTTTTTTTTTTTTTTTTATATTATTATTCACTTTTTATTTTACTAGCCATAGTAATACAGTACTGGGCAATTTCCAAATCTCTCTCATTGAAACCATAAAAGGGTACATTTTTATAATGAAAAAAATCATCCTTTACAATCTCTTTCACCACATTAGATTTTACTCGTTCGGCACGTTGAAAAAAGTTATTGTACTTTTCAAACGTATCAAAGGATTCCTTTTCAAATATTCTTCCACGACTCAACATGCGTTCATATCCCGTTTTTACGGCTTGCTCGTTCATCTGAATTTTATTCCCATAATCCAAAATAAGGACTGAATCCACACCCAAATGCCTCAATCGTCTTTTGTAGTAGTTGAGCATTGGTTTACAATTCACCTCTTGACTAGCAAATTGAATACACGATATAATGGGACTTCGACTTGCGATAATAGTCCAGTCGGTTTCCAACTTGCTGGCCACATTATCCAAACTAGCAGCAAAGTTTTCCAATACTAAATAACAGCGAAGCAACTGCTTAAACTCATTATTGCCCTCTCCATATTCATTGGCATCTCCATAAAAGAACGATGGATCAGATTCCACCAGTTGAATGCAATCATCCACCCAAGGTTTGTCGAATCGTTTGGCAAAAGTGGATTTGCCAATTCCTACATGGGACGCTTGAATTTCTACCAGTATTTTAACCATGTTGATGAGAGGATATCTACCGGATCTAAACAAGCTTGTTTGTAAGTTATCGATATATAACACACAAAAAAAATCAATATATTGCTTTTAAGTTTTTTTATTCATCAAGCGTGCCAACTGTTCGTTGGCTACAAATGTCCAATCTTTTCCCTGCCATTCCTGTACATAGATATTGCCCAATTCCTGCAACAAAGCCTCCGTTACATTTCGAACGTCTTTGTAATAATTAGCATTTCGATGTAAAAATCCTTCCGCTGACCTCTTTGCAAGGTGCACTTGTAAGGTTACTTCATCTTCCATCATTTCCAATTTATTCATATATAAATGCAACAGCGTTTGAAACACAACACATCCCGAGTCCGTTCCAGTTAAACTAGATACTTGGGGTTGAGACTCAAACCAACGATACATTGCACGCACGGCTTTGACGTGTATCCTGTATTCTTGGCGTACAAATTTCCGATCCAATATCGCAGACAGGTACAACTTCAAATGTTTTGCTTCAAATCCATCAAATCCATCGACTGCCAACCATCGGTAAATGTCTCGTTCTTTAACATCGTGATCCATTGTGTTGCGTCGTAACCACACATTTAACAAATGGGCCCATTCCGATTCATCTTGAGGTATTTTTTTTAAATGTTTCCTCTTGATGCCTTTTGACAAGAGCTGTAACAGTTGATCCTTGACGCAATCATCTTGATGCATACTGAGGGCATTGGGAATATTTAACCATTCCGCCACCTGTTGCAATACTTTCCACCGATGCTGTTCGATTGTTTCTTCCCTTCCTCCCATCAAACATTGATACACTACCTTTTGTTGCAATAAATGCTTTAAATCAGTCTGTAATTCGGTCTCTAAATGTTTCAATAGACACGGTGGGAAATGGGTTTCGTCCACGCCACAATTTTTTAATGCACCATGGGAGAGCGACAAAGGTGGGTTTAAACTCTCCGTACAAGGTTTCAAATCGTTTGGACAGGATTCCATGAGTCTGTTGAGTGGCAATGGGTCCAAAGACATTCAATTCTCTTTGCGTAAACAAGACTCCGTATTCCACTTGCACTTGATGCTTTTGAAACGTATTGATAAACCACACGAGAGGTTTATGGTTGATTTTCAAAAGTTTTCTTAAATCTTTTTCAATATCAAAACAGTTGGTTTGAGGCAACAAAAGAACGTACTGGCACGTGTGGGGAGTTACCTTGATTTGTTCATTGAGTCGTCGTGCCGATTCCCATTGAGGAAAAGCATAGGGCATATTTTGAATCAAGATGGAACGAAGAGGACGAGTTTTTACACCCGAACAAATGGAAACAATACAAACTCGTGTTGAAAAGTTGAAAGACACGGAAGAAATGGCGTTGCTGGTGTTTTTATTGCTAAAAACCAAATTAAAAATGTCAGATTTGTTGAGTTGGTTCAACACGGATCCAGTAAAGCGCCAAGACTATTTGAAAGAACACACAGATTGGATGGCCGATTACGTGTCTGCACCTGTATTATTTCCAAAAACACATCAGGCCTATTTGAATCAATGGAAACGATTATGTAGCCACTTGTTTGGTATACATCAAGCTACCTTTGAAATGTTGAAAAGATCTAAAGTGCAATATAAAGGCTAAAAAAAAAAAAAAAAAAAAAAAAAATTTTTTTTTTTTTTTTTTTTTTTTTTTTTATTATTATTTACAAACCTTCTCTACACTCTTCAAATTAATGTTTTTTTGTGGTATTTAAATTTTCCATAGTGTTTTCACAGCCAACATCTCCACCAAATCCTCGTGTTCCTCGTCGAGTATCCTTCCTAATCTGTGAGACAGATATTAATTTCGGAGTGAGTCCAGTATACACATTCACCATTTGAGCCACGAAATCTCCAGGTTGAATAAACTGTGTCTGTTGTGACATGTTTCGCAGAATCACAACAATTTCTCCTCTGTATCCAGGGTCAATTACTCCTCCTTCTACAACGAGTTGCTTTCGAGTGACTACGGACGATTTATCCTTTAAAAAAGCAGTCCATCCCGCTTTCAATTCAAATACAAGCCCAGTACAAATTTTAACTTGTTGCATAGAAAGCACCGTGTAATGTATGGGACTGCACAAATCCACACCACAAGATCCATCATTCCGTACAAAAGGATCCAAGGCTTCATGTCGAATCTTTTCATAAGGAAGCTCCAATTGAATAGGGGAAGATTCCAAGTGAACGGGAGCTACATGTACAAGGTTATCAGTCATATTATCCCCAAGAGTTTTCAATGACATGCAAACAATATTAATCAGGATAAGGAATATTTATCTTTAAAAGCTTTTAGGTAGTCGGGAAATATTTGTCAGCTCAAAAACGGTTACGCTTTTAAAAGACTACAAAAAAAAAAAAAAAAAAAAAAATTTTTTTTTTTTTTTTTTTTTTTTTTATATATGTGTTTATTTATTTTATTTTATTGAAAAACAATTTTAAAACATTCTGAATGATTTATTCAAATTTTTACAACCATTTGAGATTCCACCAAGTTTTCAGTGTGACATTCTCCGGTTGAGCCTTTTCAACTTTTCTCTCAACTTTAGAATTTTCTACCTCACCATCCGATATTTCTTCACAACATTCCATTACCACACGTTCCAGGTCACTGAGTTTTATTACATCCTCTCCAGACTCATTACATTTCATTGTCTCATTTCCTTGCTCTATTGTTTCTTCAGTATATTCTTTTTTTTTTTTTTCTATTTTCCACCAATGGTTTATCCCCGTGGTCCAACAATTCCGGTGAATAATGTTCCAATAATGTTCCAATAACTTGTACGACATCTTGTGAAAGTCTTCCCCATCACAATGTTCTAGAATTACCTCAGAAATTGTATCCATTGAAACTTGATCCATCACCTTTTTCCAAATCTTTCAAATCTATTGACTCCAAAGTTCCATCCATAGGTTCATTAGGTGTTTCCTCCTCTGGATCCTTGTCACATTGTTCCAAAAGTTTAGGCTCGTCTATTTTATCCATTGGTTTTCCCTCATTATGCATCACTTGAATCACTTTTTTTTTGAATTTCCCGAGGCATTCGATTCAAATTCATGGCCAGAGTTCGAGCGGTTTTGGCAGCACAAGGAAACGAAACGAGTCGATTATGAGAATGAATGCATCCGTACACATGATTCCCCACGGGAGGGTTCACAATGCAAACATTTCGGAATCCACCCACAGTCTTAAAAAAATGTTTTTGATTTTTTGAACGAACGGCCAACTGGGCATCCCAGCCCATCTGGTCGTGAATAAAATGCTGTAACGTGTGCCACCAAGACTCCATGTCCATTTTCAAGATGCGTCTGGCAATAACATTAAATGTTTTGTTACGACGTTCGCATTGACTTTTATTGCAAACCAAATCTTTCACTGTGAAATACACATTATGAGGCATTCGCATGTGTAAAATATACACTTGATGAGGATTATCCACACGAGCAAAGGCAATTTCCATGGGTAATCGGCAACCGTTATTGCAACGAATATACGAAACTTCAGCACAATAATCCATGTTGAAATACCGAATCAAAAACTCTCTTCAAATTGGCTAATGTTCTCTTGAGCTAAGAGTTGAAACATGAAACGATTGCAGAGTATTGTCAAGCTTATAAAGCAGTAAAAAAAAAAAAAAAAAAAAAAAAAAAAAAATTTTTTTTTTTTTTTTTTTAAATCATTTTCTTTATCATTTTAAAAAAATTGATTAGCATTTGCTTTGCATTGGAAAACAACATCTGTCCCAAAGTTGCCATCTCAGGTTGAATATCCGTTCGTCGCTCCAATGGCTCGGCTGGTATATCAGATCTCGCCACAAGTGGTTTGTCGGATCGCCTCCTTAATTCCATTCTTTTTTTTTTTTATTGCAATGTCGTGTCCAAAAGATGTTGAAACCCTTCCACAGACATGACATCTGTATAATGAAATACATTCAATACATCATTTTCAATCACAGTCTCCCCATCCATTAAACGTCCTTTGTAGTCCACATACAGTCCTTGCAAATTGTATACCATTTTATAATAACTATATCCAGGTTCCCAATCTTGGACGCGTTACTCAGTGCCTCGGTAGCCGTTTTTGCATGCACTACGGCTTCATTGGCTCTTAATCCTTCCCAAAATGAATGTTTTACAAATACGTCGTTTTGGTACCCGATGGATCCAAACATTTGATACAAGTGCTCAAAACTCCCTTTGGCTCCCGACAACACTTGGGTCACTAAACATCCCTTACTGGTCTCGGCCTTTTGTTGAAACTCTTCCAATGGCTCGCGTCCCCATTCATACAAGGTTTGCATTTCTTGCAAAGTCAACGCAAAACACATTTGTCTTTGCAAGACATCCAAGTAAAATTGCCTCATTTGATCAATGTACTCAAAGGCTTGTTGCGAGCCATAACAATCATACAAGACTTGAAACGTTTTACTTAAATCCCTCTGTTTGTAAGGCAAAAAATGAATATCTTTAAATTTGACAAAATACACGACCAACATGTCTTGAGTCGGAGTCAGTTTCGGTCCTTGCATGACAAAACACCCCAATTGAGATTCTGGATTCAAAATGGTGGCACATTCTGCTTGAGACAGCACATTCGGTACCAAATACAAATTACATTCATCCCCATCAAAATCAGCGTTCATGGCTTGCACCACTTCCAAAGGAATGCCAAAACAATCATATTCCCAACCAGGGGAACTGACTTTTAAAGCAATAAAATTTCCCGGTTGTAACGAGGGCATCCTATTCAAAATAATCCATTGATTTTGGATATTAAATTTTTTCACCACGTGAGTTGGAAGTTGGATTTGATTGGGGCGTAAACTGGCATCTGGCACAATCATTCCCCTCATGGATAAGATGCATCGTTTCCCAAACGCCACTTGTCGAATCAAGGTGGATTTTCCACACGACCGACGCTGTAAGCTCCCATAATTCAGAGGGACTTCCAAAATTTGTTTGTAAAATAAACCCACTTTGCTGGGAGATTGAACGGTTTGCGTTCGACTGGTCATGGGGAGCCCTTGCACAAACTTCATAATCTTTTCATACACCAAGGTAGACACCACTTGCCAAAAAATGGGATCGGGCAGCACTAAAAAATCTTGATCTAGTTTCAATTTGGCTTGAGCCTTTAAACGTTTTAAAATGGGTAGTTCAAACGCATATTTAGGGGTTTGAACGGCAAAAGATTGAACGGGATACGTTTTAAATTGATTGTTGTAATAAAAATGTCCACAGCATAAGGTGTAAGGAATAGGAGGTAAAAATGTCTTGCACACTGAACACTTGTCAGCAAAAGGGTGTTCTTTACGCCACGCTTTAAGCAATTCAATCACTTGTTCAGGCGTTTTTTGAACAGGACAATCTTTAAAAGACAAGATTGAAAAAGAATACTGTTCTACCGACATGTTGCAAGAAAATTATCCCAGACGTAGAAATGGAAGCGAATATTATTCCAGAAAAAAAAACCTTTTATCAAGGATCGCTCGGGTGAACGGTATGCTAGGGATAAAGAGGGTAATCAATTGTACCCAAATTCAGAGAAACTTTTTGCTAGAAATAAACAAAATGAAGAATATTATGCCAGGGATTTTCAAGGAAACGAAATGTATCCTCTTCAACAGGGAAAATCCGTTATCATACAAGATATTGAAGGAAAATTTCGACTTGCCAAAACATCCAATGGCACAGAGAGATATCCACGAGACGCCAAAGGAAATGAATATTATTTGCAGTGGGATGGAAAGCCTTTATTATTGCGAAAACCAAATGGAGAACATTACTTGGCCCACAATCGCAAAGGATTTCAATTGATTCCTTGGAACCTGTTGGCTGAATATGCAATCAATAATGAACCGTACTTGTTTACAAAAGATGTGCTGGGCAATAATGTGTATGTTCGTCAATCAGAGTTGCCACAAAGACTCAGTGCAATATGCCAGTGCGTGTGCAATATTCTGTTTGATTGTCCAGTTGCTTTGAATGCTTTGGGTTGCTGCTTATTAAGAGCTTAATAATAAATTGTAGTAAAAAAAAATTTTTTTTTTTTTTTTTTTTAAACATTTAATCTTTATAAGTCAGCTCACTGATTAATTTTCAGCTACTCAATCGAGTTTCTCTATTCAGTTATCATGACCACTCCACCCAATTGCGACTACCTCGTTTCCATCGAATGGATGCGATATCAATCCCAATGGGTTCCTTATCGCATCTTCTTTGCGAGTCCTTTTGACAATAAGCAAGTGGAGATTCGACCGACTCTAGAAAGCTTACATTCGTTTACCTATCAAGATATCGTCAAAAATTTAAAATATTATCCTTCCTTCTTGGAAGACAACGATGGTTGGGATAGCAGTGATATCGTGCGAGTGGCTCAAGAAGAGTTGCAACATTTTCTAAAGCATCATTTGCTAAAAGAATATTTGGAAAGAGACAACCACGGATGGACATTGATGATTGGAGCTACAGATTTCGCCACCTACATGTATTTGGACCACATTATTCCCGAAGTAATGCATTATATTGGAAATGAACACCAGGCCGATGTAATGGTCCACGAAATGATGAAACATTACCGCTGGAGGGAGGAAGACGCAGCTCATGAGTAATGGCTGCCAACTTGCATAGTGTAACCTGATGAAACGTCCCTAAATCATCTTTGTAGATTGTTCTCTAATAAAATGTTGTTTCTTGAAGTATTTGATTTTTAAGAGTCTTTGTTATTTAATTTCATTCTGGTCAAATCCATATATTCACAATGGGGAAAGAATTTTTCGTGCTCTGGGTTGTCACTTGTTTTCCAATTACAACATCTAATACACCTGTATAATAAAATCCACATTTAGCCAATTGTTTAGGATGGAGCATTAAAAGTGGCCAATTTTTATAGGTAACCAGACGATTCTTTTCATCGGCCATACTAGATTTTTTAAATGAATTCTTTGGGCATTGGACATATTTATTCAATTTTGGGTGCTTTATTGCTTTTTTATTAACCGTTTCTAGGGAGTCAATTTCATCTTGTTTAATCTGTTAACCTCGAGTTTAGTATATATTTTATATAACTGACCATTGTTCAAAAACATATTTGACAGATTGTAGGCAGTCACCTTAAGTTGTCCAAGTGTTAGGAGATGTGAACTCGTTAGAAATATCCAAGAGATGTTGCTTCCATTTCCCACAGCAGGCTGGTGGTTAAAAGAGATCTTGTCAATGGTATTTAAAGTAGTAAACACGTTCATCACAATAAGCACATTCGATTCTCTTGGGAGCTGCGTATGGAAAACACCTCTCTTGGACAATTCTTTGCAATTGTTCAAAAAACTATCTGGAAAGGAGAGTTGACGATTCTCTTCATAACGCATAAGCTTTTCATAATCCAATGGCGATATATTGCAGGGTTCCAGAGAATTGAGAAAATGTTAAGAGTCAAAGAAATTTATATTATTCCTCTAAACTAAAAATCGAGAGAAAACAAACTCCAAAGAAATTTCAGTAGCTCCAACAAAATAATAACTGGTAAAAAATTATAAAAAAATTTATTTATATATATATATATATATATATATATATATATATATATATATATATATATATATATATATATAAATCACTTTGAAATGCTTTTGAGTGTTCGAGTCCCGAGGACCCTCCTATGGGGGGTAGGATTTTCGGGATGGGGATCGTTGTAAAGTACAAACGATTCCGAGTCGTTAGAGGGGTTAGACGACTACCTTACGGTCACTAGATTGGGAGATGGGCTGCGGTAAACACTGGTTTTTGATCCCTGGAGACCCTCCTTTGGGGGGTAGGTCTTTAAGTGGGGTATCCTTCGAACGGGCTCATCATTCCGAGCAAGGGGATAGGTGACACGACTACCTTGCGGGCATTAGATGCTGAGCAAGGTCCATTAAAGGTGACGGTACGTTTTGGAGCCTAGGATCCAAACCAAGCTTCCAAAAGGGACGCGGGTTTCATGATGGGCTACTACTTGATTCATATCGAATAACGTTGACATTTTGGCCCTGGGACTTTTGGATGAGGAGGAAATCTAAAACAGGCCCCACGGCCTTTTTGGGTCTAGTGCCTCAACTAGGGGGTCTAGGTCCAAACCAAAGATATCGTTGTAATCTACAAGCGATTCTGAATCGTTTGACGGGTCACACGTCTATACAGACCCCATAGGAGCCGAGATATGGTCACTTCCGGTTCATCAGGGGGTCTCCATGACCCCCAGGAAAAAGTTTGGACCCGATCGCACCGTAATTTACCGAGATACAAGGTTCCAGCTCGATTTCATAGCATTATTTGCATTATTGAGTGAAAAAAAATACAAGTCCGTTAACATTAAGTCTATGGTAACATTATGTCAATGGAGAAGCACGTCATCATTTGATTGACAGCATTTAATTGAGTCAAATGCATTGATTGACAGGTGGGGGGCGTGGCTTCATGTCTTAAATCGCTTAGATGAAATGATTGCCTCCGTCTTTGAAGTCGAAAACTTTTCTGAAGCTGAAAAATTTTTAGCAAGCTAAAAAAAAAAAAAAAAAAAAGCTTGCTAAAAATTTTTCAGCTTCAGAAAAGTTTTCGACTTCAAAGACGGAGGCAATCATTTCATCTAAGCGATTTAAGACATGAAGCCACGCCCCACCTGTCAATCAAATGATGACGTGCTTCTCCATTGACATAATGTTACCATAGACTTAATGTTAACGGACTTGTATTTTTTTTCACTCAATAATGCAAATAATGCTATGAAATCGAGCTGGAACCTTGTATCTCGGTAAATTACGGTGCGATCGGGTCCAAACTTTTTTCCTGGGGGGTCATGGAGACCCCCCTGATGAACCGGAAGTGACCATATCTCGGCTCCTATGGGGTCTGTATAGACGTGTGACCCGTCAAACGATTCAGAATCGCTTGTAGATTACAACGATATCTTTGGTTTGGACCTAGACCCCCTAGTTGAGGCACTAGACCCAAAAAGGCCGTGGGGCCTGTTTTAGATTTCCTCCTCATCCAAAAGTCCCAGGGCCAAAATGTCAACGTTATTCGAAAGTATGAATCAAGTAGTAGCCCATCATGAAACCCGCGTCCCTTTTGGAAGCTTGGTTTGGATCCTAGGCTCCAAAACGTACCGTCACCTTTAATGGACCTTGCTCAGCATCTAATGCCCGCAAGGTAGTCGTGTCACCTATCCCCTTGCTCGGAATGATGAGCCCGTTCGAAGGATACCCCACTTAAAGACCTACCCCCAAAGGAGGGTCTCCAGGGATCAAAAACCAGTGTTTACCGCAGCCCATCTCCCAATCTAGTGACCGTAAGGTAGTCGTCTAACCCCTCTAACGACTCGGAATCGTTTGTACTTTACAACGATCCCCATCCCGAAAATCCTACCCCCATAGGAGGGTCCTCGGGACTCGAAACATGTTTTGAATTGAATATCTCTACATCTCATGCCCGCAAGGTAGTCGTGTCACCTATCCCTTTGCTCGGAATCATGAGCCGGTTCGAACGATACGCATCTGAAATACCTACCCCATAGAAGGGTTTCCAGGTCTCAAAGCATGTTTTAACATTTTAACATCAAGTGGCCATAAGGTAGTTGTGTAACCACTCTAACGATGCAGAATTGTTTGTACTTTACAACTATCATCATCCCGAAATACTACCCCCGTAGGAGGGTCCTCAGGACTCGAAACATGTTTTAAACTATAATATATCCGCATCTAATGCTTGTAAGATAGTCCTCTAACCACTCAAACGATTCAGAATATTTTGCACTTTCGAACGATAACAATGTCAAAGTTGTACCCTCCATAGGAGGGTCTCCATAACTCGAAACATGAATCAAATTGAAAAGTAACTAACCTCTACCTGCCAATAAAATTTTTAACCCATGATTAAATAAAACTAACAAGGTTGTAAAAAATATTTTTTTTTTTACATAATAAAAATAATCTATCACTGCAAAAAATCTTTGATGGGTTATTGAGTTTTTAACAACCATTTCAGGCTCCACCAATTTTTCATTACGGTCCACACTAGGTTGTTGTCTTTTCCTGTTGAACCATCTCAACATTTTCCTCCACTTCAACGTTTTCTAGCTCAGTCGCTTTTTCTTCCAAAATTGTTTCAACATTACCCAACCACTCTTCACAACATTCCATTGCCACAATATCCGGGTCACTACATTTCATTACCTCTTCTATATATTCCAAATCACTACATTCCATTGCCTCATCTAATCGCTCCATTGTTTCAACAATAAATTCTTTACTTGTATTTTCCACCATTGGTTTATCCACGTAATCCAAAGATTCCGTTGGATAATGTTCTAAGGATTTATATACCACCTCGTTCCCCATCCCAATTCATTATATTTATTCATTGGTTCCAAAGTCTCATTAGATTTATCCATCAAATCCGTTTCCAAAGTCTCATTAGATTTATCCATCGACTCTGGTTCCAAAATCTCATTAGATTTATCCATCAACTCTGATTCCAAAGGTTTGGATTTCAGAGGTTCATTAGATTTATCCATGGAATCTAGAAGCTCATTAGATTTTTCCTCCCCTGGATATTTATTCATCAACTCCTCACATTGTTCCAAAAGCTTATCCTTATCCATTAATTTTTTTTCTTCATTAGATTTATCTATTGTCATTGACCCATCACCTCACTCAATCCCAACACTGAATCGCTTTTTTTAATCTTCCCGATGCGTTCGATTGAAATTCACAGCCAGGGTTCAAGCGGCTTTGGCAGCACAAGGAAACGGAATGAGTCGATTATGAAAGTGAATGCATCGTACGCATGATTTCCTAGGGGACACTTCACAATGTAAACATTTCGGAATCCAACCTCCATCTTGAAAAATTGTTTTTTATTTTTGGAACGAAAAACTATCTGGGCATCCCAGCCCATCTGGTCGTGACTAAAATGTTGTAGCGTGTTCCACTAGGACTCTTTGTCCATTTACAGGATGCATCTAGCAGGAACAATGTACTCTTTGATGCGGTGACGTTCGCATGAGCCTTTATTGCAAGCCAAATCGGTGACTGTGAAATGAACATCATGAGGCATGTGTAAAATAAACTCTTGACCATCTCTATATACAAAAGACCATTGAAAACATCTTTAGACCCTTGGATGAAATTGCGAATGATGAATAAAGACATGGCAGAAAGAGAAAATTCTTGGGAGTGTGACAAAATTTTTGTTCAAAGAACTCTGAAGCGTGAGAAACAAATTTTATCAAATTTTTTAACAGAAGTCTACATATCCTTGGATGAAATTGAAAATTTGATGATGGATGAACCTATCTGTCAAACGACATCGAATCGAATGAAAAGGGAATATCTCATAAGAAATCTTAACCGGGAGCGGAAAAATATCCTATCTCTTTTGACAGGTATTCAATGGTCAATTGATCATTTGGAAAATTGTTTGGGAGAAAGCGGTATTATTACACCTGAAATTGTAATACTAAACGAAAGGTAATTTAAAAAAATTTGATGTGCAGGGTTGATAAAAATGTACCATCAAATTTGATGTGCAGCAAGGGTTGATAAAAAATGATGCACTCTGTAATAAAGGGGTAAAGAGATGAAACTGGACTATTGCACCTATAGCAAGAAACATTGTAAATAAAGAATAAGAAATAAAAAAAATTTTAAATGAAAAAGGAAAACAACAGTTAAAACTGTCCTTAACAAAAAAAAAAAAAAAAAAAAAATTTTAAAATTAAAATAATATATATATATAATATTATATATATATATATATATATATATTATATATATATATATATATATATATATATATATATATATATATATATATATATATATATATATATATATATATATATATATATATATATATATATATATATATTATAATAATATATTTTAAAAAATTTTTTTTTTTTTTTTTTTTTTTTTTTACTTGTTAAAGACAGTTTTAACTGTCGTTTTCCTTTTTCATTTAAAAAATTTTTCACACAAATTTTTTTGTTTCTTATTCTTTATTTTTTCGGACCCTCCCTTTGCGATGACCCTACATTTTCTGAGAATGCCCAAACATCCCTTGGTGAAACGTTCCAAGCACGACATGATTGAGATGTCCCAAAACAAAACACACATTGCTTTCAAAAATTTAAAACATGGTGGCATGTTTATGATAAAAAATTGCTCCATCCATTCCCTCGCGACATTCAGGACACTATCCTTTAAATGCTTTTTGAAATGCCTGGATGCACGTGTTGCCATAAAAAATATAGGGCAACCCGAAATGGATCTCTTCAATGCCTCCACGTCCTGTGAACTTTTAAAGAGTGTCTCGCAAGTATGTTTAGCAACTCTTGGAGAAATTAACATTACTTATATATTTAATATATAATATATGAATGTAGTAAGAATGTGTAGAGAGAGACAATTGCTTCTTTATTACTGCTTCTTATTTATTGCTGATGTAGTGAAAGAAATTACCTTATATAGTATATATTTAATATATAGTAGTATGAAGGTAGAGAGAGAAAGCTACTTCTTTATTATTGCTTCTTATTTATTGGTGACATGAGTCATCCCTCTTGGTGGTACACTAGACATTATTTTTTTCCAACATTTCTCTACCCCCCAAAAATTGGACTCTTGGGCTGCCTTCAAAAGTTTTGCAGAGGTGTTGCAAACGTGCACTGTTTTTTTAGCTGGGACATTTGAATTTCATCCATTTCCAAAGCGAAACTGGGGACCCCACTTGCTGCCAAAGGCTCACAATGGCTTGGATACAGGTGAAATCAAATTGTCGCCAGACGAAATGATTCTAAAATATGAAACATTGTGAAATGAAATGATTGACGATTCCTTTACAATCCACAACGTCAAAACATGCATTGTTTCCAAACCCTGTTTTTCGGATGGTGGGACATTACCGTCCTCGCCACATTGAGGGTCAATCTTTGCATGTATTGATTGTAAAACGAGTTAGAAACTTTTCATGCCCAAACTTTTAAATTTTCAAATCATCCAGATATCCTTGAAATATACTCAAATCATACAGTATTGTGATCTTTAGAAATATACTGTAAATAAAGTGTATTTCACGAAAAATTATTTGAAATCCATGTGCCTTCAAATCATCCAGTGTGTGATCTTCATGCCCCCAAAAATGAGAATTTTCAGTGGGTTGGGCAGAAAAAGAGTAGTGCACTGAAAAATCATTTGAGCCTCCATGTAATTCAGTTTTATCCCAAATGATATCTCACATGGCAATGCAGAAGATGCCCCAAAAAAATTTCACCAACGTGAAAAATTCAAACAGAATCACTGGAAAGGTGTTGAGAAAGAAACCCCACTGCACTGGAAATCCATTTGAGCCAATTTAATTCAGTGGATTAAACTCTCCAAATGATATAGACTCACATGGCAATGCAGAAAATGAGTCCAGAAATAATTTCACCAAAAAAACGTGAGGGGAAAATGCCTATCAAACACAATCACCCAAAAAAAATTGAGAAACAAAATGATTCTGAAATATTTTGACTAGGAAAAAAAAAAAAAAAAAAAAAATTTTTTTTTTTTATTAGTTGGTGAAGCAATTTCATTCTGCATTTTGAAAACCTCAAGTTTTTCCAGTCTCTCATGATGCCTGAACGATGGCTGGTCTTTTCAATCGCAATGAATTTATCCTTCTGAGCTTTCGGTTGCTCCGTATCATTCTTTTCAATATTTTATCTACAGCCGCCCTACTTTGCAACTTGTTTTTGAGTGTCCTGTTTTCAGTTTTCAACTCACCTTTTTCAGTTTTCCACTCTTGTTCTTTGGTTTCCCATCTTTTATTTTCCCCCAACACATTTTCCAATTTATTTTTTAAGGCTTCCATTTTCAGCTTTCCACTCTACTTCCTTGATTTTCCACTCATTTTCCTGTTCCATTTGAATCTTTTCGTTGATCGCCTTCATCTCGTTGAGTTTGGACTTGAACAGGACTTTTTGGTCCATGTCCCACCTTTGTTTTACTTTCTTAATTTCTCTCATGATATTTTGCTGTTTGCGGGACAATACGTATATTTCGTCTCTGATGCGTTGAAAGGAACACTCGGTTCCATTGTTTCCCTCTTTTAAATGCACTTCCTTTTTACCGTAGAGCGTCACGTACCACTCTGACCATTCGTCCGTTTCCTCCCATCGTGGGATGGAGGGGCATCCAGCAGTTTAAAAATTTCCATCCCGTCACGCGAATGGGTACCCCATCGCAAATTGTGCCACGCGTCTGGTACACGCTGGGCCACCTTTTCCCAACTGGAGACATTTTTATTGCCCAGTTGCTCCCACAGTAATTTTTCCATCCCTCCTGAAAACAGAGTACAGAGAGTGGCAATGCTGTGGGGGTGCAAGGGCCGATTGATGTGAAAATGCGACCTATTGGCGGGATCCATCAAATTGTCTGGACCCCGGTCACAAGACGATTTCGGCTGACTCACGTAGACCATGGTCCGCACGAGATGAAAGGCATTTTTAATCTTGACGCATTTCTTGGCCCGACCGCTGTTTGGAAAGTCATACCGCACTTTTCCCTTCCAAATCTCTTCAAACGCACAGTCTGGCTCGCAGGCCAAGATCATGTGCCGATGCTGTATTTTACCCTTCTCGGTCTCTAATCCATCGCACAGACACCAAAAGGGTAAAAGGACACATTGATCGCGGATCTTTTCCATTTCCCGGCGAAACGTCTCAAACACGTCGTGTTTTACCATAATGTGAAACCACAGCCATTCTCCTCTGAGGTAGCGACGACCCCATACATCGTTTCCCAAACCGCTCGCATCGTTGAAAGGTTAGTCCCTCTTCCCACAGGTCGGGTTTCTCCAACACGGACTCGTAGAAACCTTCCCCCATTCTGGGACGACCTTGCATGTCACGCGGGATGGATTGAAAGTGCCTACACTCGCACACGTAGTTTTCCTCTTCCACCCCAATGTCCTCATCGTCTTGATCCAAATAGGCCCAGTAATCCTTGGCGTCCCGGGCGAAACGTTTCAAGCAGGACACGACATGATTCATGTGGTCGGGACGATTCTTTTGCCCGTGATCCCAATCATGACGTCCAAAGCAAAACACGCATTGCTTGCGAACATCCAGACCATGTTGTTCGGAGGCATGTTGACGGTAAAAGTGCTTCACGGTCATGCTCTCGCGGCATTGAGGGCAACTTATTCGATCATTTGCATGTTTTCTGTACTGATTGTAAAACGTTGTACGAGTAGACATGCCGCGTGCTGTCACCACCACCCAATCTGTAACCTTTAAAATCTTGTCTAGTCTGTCCTTTAAATAAACTCAAATCGTACTGTATAGCTTTCAAATAAACTACAATTCAAGGTCTATATCCTTCAAATAAACTCAAATTATATCCTTAAAATAAACTCCAGGTGATATCCAATATCCTTGAAATAAACTCAAATCCTCCTCTGTATCCTTGAAATATACTCAAATTATCCAGTATATCCTTGAAATATACTCAAATCATCCGTGGCCTTAAAATATACTCAAATCATCCTCAATATCCTTGAAATATACTCAAATCATACTCTATATCCTTGAAATATACTCAAATCATCCAGTATTGTGATCTTCAGAAAATATACTCAAATCATACTCAATATCCTTGTGTACAAGAAATAGTGTCTTCAGAAGAAAAAAAAGGAAGTAAAACATAATCCACGAAAAATCAGAAATTGAGGATGCGGTAAAATTCGTTAAGAGCAAACCAGCAAACTCTAATGTCGAATCTCTAATGTCGAAGCAGCTCAACAGATGATATTGGCTAGTAGCTTATAAACAGTTCAAGTAAAAAAAAGTTTATAAATATGTTGCTTCAAACCTCCAGCAGCCATAATCAAGTATCATGGCTATGCAACTTTCTCCTTTCTGGATGAGTCTCTTTTCACGAGAGATTGAATCGAACCATGACAATCCCCATCTGACTTTTGAGACTATTGTCATGCGCGTTTTGAAAAACGTGTCTGAATCCTTCCATCTACCCTGGTCCCATGTCTTGGAATTGTCTCGCCAAGCTCCCTATTTGATGGATTCCCATCTGCACCAGGATTTGCTCAAAATCTGGCATCAACGCTCCAAAAATACCACTTTGGACGAGCAACATTGCGTGGAACGCATATTGGGTCGAGACAATGTGCGATCCTCGGATTTGATCAAATTGATTGGCATTTTACACAAAATCAGCGATCCCAAAACAATGTATGAATTCTTTGCCATGGATGGCTATCAGGGCGACGATCCCAAGAAATATGTCGAATTGTTTCGCTACGATGCCGAAGATGTTCGTGGCAAACACGTCCGAGCCGTACGTCTGTTGTATCGTGATGAGGTGGTCAATACCCCCCAAGAGTGTCGATCCTTTTTGGAAAGCATTTTCGATGGAACATGCACCAACACCGAGTACAAAGACATGTACGTGGAGCACGTACGCGGACAGTTGACCGACATGGCGGAATGGCGTCAGCAGACGAAAAAGAAGCGACCCGCTGAAGAAGACGCCAGGGATGCCAAGAAAGTGACCACAGAGGATTGAAACGGGGCTATTGGATCTGTGGACATTTAAATACTTTTGTGGCTAGACATATGCTTTTGTGGACATTTAAACGTTTTTGTGGACATTTAATGAATAGACATTTAATCGTGGCTAGACATATGCTTTTGTGGTTACTTAATGAATAGACATTTAATCGTGGCTAGACATATGCTTTTGTGGTTATTTAATGAATAGACATTTAATCGTGGCTAAAAACAAGGTGGATAGATCATGGAAACTATAGAATCCGCATCTTGGGCTGAGACTCCTTTGCAATTTATATCTCGTCACCAACCAGGAGGATTGGCAGCGTTGGCAGTGGACGAATCTGAATGTGTAGTCGTCATGGACACACTCTGGTTTCGATACCCTCTCGTGGCTCAATGGGTGATTGATGATGATGATTGTTAATTTTAATGGCGCAAGTCAAACTTTTAAAGCTGCGCCAAAACTTCAGTAAAAGAGTGAACGAATGTCATACATTTTAAAAATATATACGTATAAAAAAAATTGATGAAGAGTGCATATAATATATTAAAAATATAAAGATAATTTTTCAAATCAAATCATATGTAAAAATTGACTTTTTAAAACGATGCTCAATGATTGTTTTCCCCCACAACAATATTAAAAATGCAGATGTATGAAAAATCTGATGCGATGATGGTTAAAAAAACAGAAATCGATAAAAGTATGATAAACGGAATATGGGACTTTACACGAACTTGCATTCTTGGGTTTTCACCCAACAGACTTCAAATACCGTGAGTAAAACGATATGACCAATGCGAATTTGAGGTTTGTTTATGGCATGAGGTGCATTGGTAGTGCTGCCCAATGAAAGTGGAAGCCATGCTATGCAGTTTTTGTGACCTGTTGATCCCAAGTCTCTTGCCAGCTAAATTTGAATATAGTTCTGTGTTGAAGTTTTAAATCTTGGTAACAGTTTCATCCGTTGCAATGGTTAACATGGAATGAAGCGTCATTGAAAATGAACACAATAAGAACATAGCAATGTCCAGGGACCTGGAAAAAGAGGACACACTCAAAATGGCGTTGTAGTTTTCGCTCGATAATGGAAAAGTATTTCGATTTTGAGTGCCTTTCAAAATATTGTTTTGAATGCAAAACACACACAAAAAGACGTGTGGTTAGGTAAACTATTATATGTTGAAGTGCGACAAGAATGGCTGTTAATTCTGCACTAAAGACAGACATGGAATGATGTAAACTAAAACTTAAAATGGTATTATTAAAAATAACACCACAGTTCAACATTGCTGGAGTCTTTGACCCGTCCGTGTAAACAAACATGTACGGTGATGAATTGCGATGAAAATAAAAAAGAGTTGCTGATAAATAACAGCAGCAGTGTGGCTTTTGTCATAGCCCGAAGACTGATAGTTAAAAGAACATTTGGATGTCACCAAGCTGTCAGACAACAAACCGATATTATTTTCCTGGATATTTATGTGATTTAAGTGGGCGTCATTTAGAACAGCCTTTGCTCTTTCCGAAAATTTGATGTTAAATGAACGGGCCTCAGAAATGGTTGAGACCAATCGCAGATATGTCCAAATCCATCTGGGTTTTAATGGGTGAGAAAACTGTCATACAGATGAAAATCCACAACATGCTTTGTGCCTATGGGAGAAGAAAAGTTGGTTGGTGGCATACCACATACAAGCTGGTAACAGGCGAAAAAGGCACCAGAGCAGATTCCCTCCCAGATGATATACTGTTTCCAGTCGTTTTAATACAGATTTAACTGCAAAAGAACTGTTATTAAAACCATAGGCCAAACGTGAAACCCCAACGTGCTTTAATATACTCGTGTAACGAATCGTGTGCCCCCAAAAGGTATTTGATAAAAGTACCTTTAAGATGTTTAGGGATCGATTATACTTCTTCAATAAAGGTGCATTTGCGGAAGGAAAGTCATTAAAAGCATTAAAAATCAATCCAGGCGTCAACACTTGTGAAGGCCTTCGTAAAATTTTGAATATGTCAGAATTTGAATAGATGGCTGATCAAAAGTGTAAAGATTACGACAACAAAAAGGCAAATTAAAAGAAAACAGGATGCTTTGGATGGAAGATATACAGTGCTGGAAATTTTTAGATTTAAATTTTAGGTAACTGTATCATTTTATTTTGTTTTTTCAATTTTCGCTCAAAATGGTTTTTTTCAGTTTTTAGGTACATGTGAAGAAAACTTGCAGATCGTTATATTTTAATAAAACATTCCTCGTACTGAAGGTGGTGTCATGATGAATGTATTTACTCATATGAATAATAAATTTATTTCTGAAAACGCTAGTATTTTTACTTTTATTGTTCAATTTCTAAAAAAATGCCATTTTTACATTAAAATTTCGAACAGCTAAAAATTAAAAATTTTTTAAAAAAAGGTTTCTTAGGCAAAAATATAAATATTACTAATACATTTAAATAAACGTACAATTTTATAACTAAAACAGCATGTTTTGTGGTGTTATATGTCATAAAAAATAAAGATACATGTACCTAAAAAGCACCATGTATCCCCTTGAAAATCCACTTTTGGTGAGTACTTTTTCGAATCACTTTTATTTCTTAAAATATTTTATATATTTAATAATTTTATGTTGTAGTATATTAAGAAAGCTACATCAGATTGTATGACACAATTCTTTTATTTATGCCAGTCTTTCTGTTTTTGAAAATAATGTTCTTTCGAAAAGCCAAATTTTGCTCATTTTGTGTCATCGAGAACGTCCCGGTTTCCTGAATGAATAGACATTTAATCGTGGCTAGAAACAAGGTAGATAGATCATGGAAACTATGGAATCCCCGTCTTGGGCTGAAACTCCTTTGCAATTTATATCTCGTCACCAACCAGGAGGATTGGCAGCGTTGTCAGTGGACGAGTCTGAATGTGTAGTCGTCATGGACACACTCTGGTTTCGATACCCTCTCGTGGCTCAATGGGAAACGCGTGTGATGGCTGCTCTCGTCGAATGTAAAATCATGGATGTGTATGTGGCTGGTTTGTTAATGTCTCTGAAAAGAATTGCCCCCGAAGAGATGAACGTGTATTTGGATCCAGAACCGAATAAATTGAAATATCCTTGCAAAATGTGTAACAGAAAAGGCTGTGCCGTCACCAAAGCCTATTTGCTGTGGAGACGATTGACTAAACGAGAACCCTGTAATCTGATGCATGGACAAAGAGATTCACCATTTGAAAAATAGGCATGAAAATATTGTAAGCCAAAAAAGTATTCTATACGAGTAAAAAAAAAATTTTTTTAAGCTTGTTGTTTAAAAGTTGGCAGTCAACTCTTTGTGCTACTTTTATTCTCAAGTTCTTATGTGACCATGGATCCCTGGTACCAGAGGCTGTGGAAATCTATTACAAGCATATTTCGCATTGGAGAAAAGGAGACATTCACCCCTGTCAACATGATTGAGTGTATGGATGGTAAACCCTTGTCTGACAAATCTATTCAAGACTGTTTGTTTAATAATCAACCGACCCTTCCTGAAAAGCCCAATGAACGTATGAATGGGAAACCTGCCTTTTTGAAACTGCCCTCTGAAAAACGAATTTTGTTTGAGCATTACTGGATGTCGTTTAATTGTACTCCAGAGAATGAAGAATCAGTGAAAGATTCCATCGATTCGGCCAAAGAAGAACCAGAGAGTGTTTTGGAAACACGTAAACGGAATGAACGATTCAAATGTAACAATCCCCAGGGTACAGTATGGATTTCATAATTGGTGTTCTAACTACCATACCATCTGGAAAATAAATTTACTCTCTCTCTAAAAAAAAATTTTTTTTTCAATAAACTATTTTATAATCTGACTGGCAGTTGGATCATTTCATTCATGTCCTCTTTAAACAAAGCAATGTTTAGTAGTGACCTTACTTGTCAGTTTTCTGAAGAGTTGAACACACACCCACTTTGCGTTTACCCTTGGAAGACATTCCCATTTCACAGCGACAATTGCAACTGTCCCAATGGATTCGTTACATTCTCTTCTCCAACAACATTCGGCTGAATATTAAACTCTCGGCCCTTATACAAAAGAATGTGGACAAATTGTTCTCACCTAACCACTTGGACAAGGAAATTCAACAATTGTTCAATACTTTGAAACCCAAGGGAAAGGTGAATTTAGTCACGGAATCTTACCTCCTCCTGTTGTTTATGCTCCATCTACGTTTCATCTACGAAAAATTTCCCGTGAAAATGTTTGAAATTAAATTTATCACTCTCAAAGTGGCCGAATCTTTTCTGGAAGCTTTGGAAGAATGCCATTCCAGAAAACGTCTCTACTATTATGCGATAATTGGTATCTCAGCTACTGTGATGGGTGGATGTTTATACAAATTATTCAGTTGAATGCCTTTTGACAGTTTGGCAAGCATAATGACAAACCATGTCATTTGATGCATGGGAACTCTGTGGCAAGGTGAAATTAAAGTGACAAACTATGTTGACTGTTGTAAGAAGCAAATATTTTTGTATCTGAAGAATTGTAAGAAGTAAATATTTTTGTATCTGAAAAATTGTAAGAAGCAAATATTCTGAGCGAAATATATTTTGTGTGTGTAGGAATGTTTGTAAATGAAAAAGGAAATGTGAATAATCAAAAAAAACTTTTTTTATGTTATATTAACTTCAACCAGGGCACTGGCAAGTTTTAAAGGGAATGCAAATTAAGGTCAGTGCTATCAAAAGAGATTCCCGTCTTGAAGAAGGTGGATTTTATCACGCAGTTGGCAAATAAGTTGGATTCACCATATCTAAAGAATGATGGAAAGCAATGATTCCAGCTCACTGAGCAGCGAGCACACATTACCATACGGAAGCAAGGATTCAAGTGATTGCTCCATATGTTTGAGCAGTGATGACTCTGAACAGTACACACTGAGTCAATGCAAATACACGTTTCATTCACATTGCTTAAAACAATGGGTTGAGAGTGGTAAACATACATGTCCCTATTGTCGCGGTAAATTATGTAACAGGGATAAAATTAGTATTGGATGTGGTCCATCTGAATTCAAATTGCTTTTTTTACGAGATATACTAGGTGTTGAATCGGAAGAAATGTCCGACACGGAATCTGAAAGTGACTTGTATTCCAACAGTGATTCCGACAGTGATTCTGAAAGTGATTCTGAAAGTGACAGTATACCAGTATTGGAGTTTATACCAAATACAGTGGACCGACTCATAGAAAACATGCTTCAATCTAGACATTAAAACGACAAGAACTGTATTAAAAAACGGAAGGTATGGAAGTACGAATCTTGTACATTATGGAAATTACAAACTTGGAATGTAAGCATTGAAATTTTTGACAATACATTGTAAAAAAAAATTTTTTTTTACACTCAATCTTTAGAAGTCAACTCACCGATTAATTTTCAGCTGCTCAATCAAGTTTCTCTATTCAATTATCATGACCACCCTCACCCAATTGCGACTACTTCGTTTCCTTCGAATGGATGCGATATCAATCCCAATGAGTTCCTTATCGCATCTTCTTTGCGAGTCCTTTTGACAATAAACAGGCGGAGATCCGTCCGACTCTAGAAAGCTTACATTCGTTTACCTGTCAAGATATCGTCAAAAATTTAAAATATTACCCTTCCTTCTTGGAAGACAATGATGGTTGAGATCGCAGTGATATCGTGCGAGTGGCTCAAGAAGAGTTGCAACACTTTCTAAAGTATGATTTGCTAAAAGAATATTTGGAAAGAGAAAACCACGGAGGGACATTGGTGATTGGAGCCACAGATTTCCCCACCTACATGTATTTGGACCACATCTTTCCCGAGGTGATGCATTATATTGGAAAAGAACACCAGGCCGATGTAATGATCCACGAAATGATGAAACGTCCCTAAATCATCTTTGCAGATTGTTCTCTAATAAACTCTTTGCAGTTTGTTCTCTAATAAATTCTTTGTAGCTTGCATTGCACCAGTATTATCTTGAAAAAAAAATTTTTTTTTATACTATAAAATATTTTACAGTCAATAGCAGCTCAACATTTCAACATGTGGTTTCAGTTGGCTCTCAATACTTCAACTCCTTCCATCCAAATCTTGATTGGGGAGAAGGGTAACCTGTACTTTCGTCTTTGGGATCTCATCCAGTTGTTACACATTAAAAACGTTTGTAAACATTTTCACATGTTTTCTTGTAAGCATGTGTTTCCTTCGCATCGACCTTAACCAAAGGCTATTCACAATATCCATTTAGTTGATATCAAAGGATTCATTTCCATCTTGCAAGGTGAAAATGCAGGGATGAGAGATTTGTTTTTAAAGGCACTCACCCATGGATATGCTCATCAATCAGGTATGCGAAAGATTACGGACAAATTTAAAAAGGGCCCGACATTGACCATGGTGGACACTCGTGATGCTAAAAGTGTGTTTATACCCGAGTGGATTAGTCGTTTTAAACTAGATGTGAAAAAGGTGCGTCGAGAAGAAGTCAAATACCCCTTTTTTGAATCCCCGTGACGACAATCTCTTAGCCACCAATTGTATTGCTCGTGGAATTTGATGCCCACTGATGAAATAATAGTATGGAATCTGAGGAAACAATTCTATTGAATCCCCATGGCATCGGATGAAATAATAGCATGGAATCGAATTGAAATAATAGTATTCTCATGCAATCGAATTGAAATAATGGTATGGAATCTGATGAAATAATAGTATTCCCATGGAATCTGACAAAACAATTGTATTCTCATGGAATCTGATGAAACAATACCCCAGTGTTAAATTGGTAAAGATTGAACTAAAAATATTGTTTCGCTCCCATTGGTGTTTTGTCAGAACAATGAATAATTTAAACTTTACAAGTTTTTCAAAGTAAAGTTGTGACAAATCTATACGGAACTTTATCACTAACCTTCTGAGTCGTCTTTTTCAGGGAAATTTAATTCCCTACCTATTTCCAATCAGCTCCAAAAAGCGGACAAAATTCCTTGTTATGCAGATTAGATAAAGTATTTAAGTCAAACGGAATCGTAAAGTTAGAGCAGTAGGAGAGAGAGATTGAAGTAAGAAGTTATAATAGTGAAATTTAGAAAGATATTATTGGAGATTTCTAGGAAAATAAAATCTCCGAAAAAGCTGAGCTGAGCTGAACTGCAGTGTGGTAAATATTGATTAAAGTCTCATTTTTATATTAGGAGTGTGATTAAAGTTAAATGTTCAAAAACATTATAGAATATAATTCTGGGATTTTATCGTGGTAATCTCTGCGTGATCGATATTCTAATTGTTAATTAATTGATCATTAAATATTTAAGTTAATTTAAAGGAAAACCCATTAAACCTCATAATACTATTTAGATATAGTTGTTAATAAGTCTTTGATTCTATTTGGATAAGATAACCAAATAAACCCGAAAGTTATTTATAAAAATGGTTACTGGCCCCCAAAGAATCCATTTTTGACTACTTGACTTATTCCCGTTCTCAAAGTGAGGTTCCAAGGGGACCTTCATGTCAATATTTTGCCATGAACCCCCTGAAGAAATCACCTTTGAGACAGGACAGCTATAAACGAATTGTTGGGTTAAACAAATGTTGCCCATGGAATTTGACGAAAGCAAATATCTATGAATTCTCTGGTCATGCGCCAAAAAATACTACGCGGACTCCTTATGATTCAAATATACAAAAAATTTTGAACACGAACTGCATTTTACGTGAAACAAATATCCCATGTTCCCCGACCCCATGGCCGTCGAAACCCATTCATGGACCTACCGTATTGCAAATGGTGCACGCTTCACACTCTCCCAGTAGACCTTCTACTCAAGATGGACGGAGAAGATGGACCAAACCCATGGAATCCCCACCCTGGGGATGTGATAAAGGTTTGTCGAGCCCCCAAAGAATGCATTTTTGACTCTATTGATCCTCACAATGTGTCCGTGATTGAAATCATCATTCCCAGGGAGGAAACATGTTGATTCTCAATTTCCCCAAGAAATCTGATGAAACAAATATCCCATGGAATCAAGTGAAACAAATTGCCCCATGGAATCAAGTGAAACACCCATGGAATCTGATGAAACAAATATCCCATGGAATCTGATGAAAAAAACAGCCCATGGAATCTGATGAAACAACCTAGTGTGGAAATTATCCAGAGTCCGGTTAAACTGAAATTACATCTATAGCAATAAAATTATCAATTGTAAACAAAGAGTAAGAAACAAAAATTTTTTGTGTGTAATGTTTTTTTGTGTGTGGAAATTTTTGTAAATGAAAAAGTAAAAGGACAGTCAAAACTGTTCTCTACAAGTAAAAAAAAAAAATTTTTTTTAGTACAGTTTAAATATTTTGCCTAGTCGTTCAAGTTTCAATTGCATCATGATTGAGATTTACAAATCACACGGACGGTATTACATCATTGTTCCCAAAGTAGCATTTCCCACCTTTGTGGAAAATTATGTTTTACCTTGTCCAGCTCATCTGGAATTTCATGGATTTCCACTTGCATTTTTTACCGATGCGCCCGGTATTTTCGATGTCCAATTTGAACGTACCAAGTTTGGACTTTTTTACAAACAGAACCATCCTTTAATCACTCCCCATGTAACGGATTGTGGCATTGTGCCCGTTGAGGCTATGCGTGACCATATCCTGCCTGAAATCATCTCTCATTATCCCGAATTGACCCTGAGATATTACGACACCATCCTTTGTGTTTGGCCCTACACTCAAACCTTTTGGACCATGAAACGAAGAAATCCAAACCATTGGAAATTGGATTCCTATCTGCAAATGAAGCCTTTGAGACATTTTCCGGACAAAAAAGTCTTTACCAGCTTAAACGACCTGTTGTTGGGGGAAGAGGGTTGGGTTCGAGAGCTGTTGAAGAATGGCAGCGGTGAACCTTTTGATGAACCATAAACAAAGTACCCTTTATACGATTCCAAGGTCCCGTGCCATTCTAAAAGACCGAGGATTACAAATGGTACACTGAATCAAGTCATGACTGAAATTTACAAAACAAGTCCAAATGATTATTACATATATGTTCCCAACATAACCTTTCCCTCCTTTGTAGACAATCACATTTTACCTTGTCCTGTCGATTGAAATTGCATGGATCCTATCGCTTTGCCGATGTCGAATTTCTACGGACCGAGGCTGTATTCCTTAACAAACAAAATATTTTTCCCTATTTTAACCAGGGTGCAGTGGTGACCCCCAATGCTGTGCGTGCCTTTATCCTGCGTGGATTCAAAAATTTTCCCAGTTTAAAAATGAAGTATAATACGACAATGGTTTCGGTTTGGGCCCGAGGTCAATTTTTTTTGGAATCATCCAGGAATTGTCCCAGGGGGTTGGAAATTGGAGGCGTATTTGCAACTGAAACCGTTGCCACACACTCGGGGCAAAAGAATTGTGACTAGTTTAAATGAATTGTGGGGACCAAAACAACCTAGCGGCTGGAGGAGGAGATGTGTATTGTAAAACTAAAATATTTGACCCTATACAAGGGCAAAAAAATGTATGTGAAAGAAGGAAAGGGTGCTGATCGAGAAGAGTATTGTTCTTTACGATGCATCCGAGATGAAATGTACATTTTGTCACCCAAGCAACAAAGCATGATGAATCAAATTAAAACAGTAAAAAATAAGGTTATAACTGAGCGAAATCTTTGCTGGCCAAACAAATTGGAAGTTTGCTTCGTCGAACGAGACGTGATGAGAAAAGAAATGGCAACAAATTAATGTAAAAAAAATTTTTTTTTTAAGGTTAGTATTCTTTTTCATATAATTCTTGAAAGCCATTCAGTTTGTTCAGTCTCAAAAATTTGCGAGTGAACGAGAAAGTTAAGAGACAGCTGAAGGAGGTCGAGATAACCTTTTTACTCGACTGTTCCAACGCCATGGATTAGAAGAGATTCTGTCCACTCTTTTTCCCTGTAATATCCTTTTCAATATTTTATTTTCTCGTAACATACCTTGCACTTTAGAGTGTAACTCATTTTCTTTGGTTTTCAAGTCATTTTCTTTGGTTTTTCACTCTTGTTCTTTGGTTTTCAATGTATCATTTTCCCTTTGAATCAGGTCATTTTTCTCTTTCATTAAGTCTCTTTCCCTTTTAATCAGGTCATTCTTCGCTTTCATCTCGTTGAGTTTGGCCTTTAATATCACCTTTTGGTCCATGGCCCACTCTTGTTTTGCATTTTCAATTTCATTCATGATATTTTGTTGTTTACGAGACAACACGTACGTTTCGTCTCTAATCCTTTGAAATGAACCATTTCCCCCGTTATTTCCTTCCTTCAAATACTGTTTTTTGTTACCGTATAGATTCAAACACAGAGGGGTCCATTCCTCCGTTTCCTCGTAACGCGGATGAAAGGGAATCACACAATTTAAAAATTTCCAGCCCGTCACATGTATGGGTACACTCCATTTGAAATTTCCCCACTCGTCAGATGTACATTTAATCATCTTTTCTCAACTAGACACATTTTTATTGCCCACCTGCTCCCAAAGTAATTTTTCTATCCCTCCTGAGAACAGAGTACCCAGAGAGGCAATGCTGTGCGGGTGCAAAGGTCGATTGATGTGAAAATGGGACCATTGTCCTAGATTCATCAAATTGTCTGGAATGTCGCCCTTGTCACACGACGATTTCGGTTGACTCACGTACATCATGGTCCGTACCAAGTGAAATACATGTTTAATCTTGATGCATCTCTTGGCTCGACCGCTGTTTGGAAATTCATAACGAATTTTTTCTTTCCAAATGTTTTCAAAAGAACTGATTTACATGCCAAAATCATGTGTCGATGTTGTATTTTACCTTTTTCATTCACCAATCCATCGCACACACACCAAAAGGGTAAAATGACACATTGATCCCGAATTTTTTCCATTTCCCGGCCAAAAGTCTAAAAAATATCGTGTTTTACCGAAATGTGAAACCACTCCAAGTCTCCCTTCAGATAACGTTCAACTATTCCCCAAACATCTTTTCCCAAGCCACATTGAAATTCTATCCCCTTTTCCCACATTTCGGGTTTTTCAAACATGGAATCATAAAAACCTACACTATTCAATTTGCGACGACCAGCCATGTCCCGAGGATTGGATTGAAAGTGTTGACATTCACACGTTTCCACCTCTATTTCCTCTGCAACATCCTCCTCTTTTGCATCCACAATGGCTGAGAAATATTTTTCATTCGTTACGAAAAGCTTCAAATATGACACGATGTGATTCACATTGACGGAAAGATTCTTTTCCGCGTGATTCCATTGTCGACGTCCAAAACAAAAAATGCATTGCTTACGAGAATCCAATGTATGTGTTTTAGGGGCATGTTTATAATAAAAGTGACCCAATGTCATGGGCTCGAGACATTCAGGACAACACACGGAATCGTTTGAATGCTTATGAAGATGCCTGAAAAAAGTCGTAAAAGATTTAATCATGTCTGATTGTATTATTGTGATCAAAAAGACAAACACTTTAAAATTGAGCAAACAGACGATCCAAAAAAAATTTTTTTTTTGTAATCATCTTCTATGTCATTTCTGAAAGCCACCAAGTTTGTTCAGTCTCAAACATTTGCGAGTGAACGAGAAAGTTGAGAGACAGCTGAAGGAGGTCGAGATAACCTTTTTACTCGACTGTTCCAACGCCATGGATTAGAAGAGATTCTGTCCACTCTTTTTCCCTGTAATATCCTTTTCAATATTTTATTTTCTCGTAACATACCTTGCACTTTAGAGTGTAACTCATTTTCTTTGGTTTTCAAGTCATTTTCTTTGGTTTTTCACTCTTGTTCTTTGGTTTTCAATGTATCATTTTCCCTTTGAATCAGGTCATTTTTCTCTTTCATTAAGTCTCTTTCCCTTTTAATCAGGTCATTCTTCGCTTTCATCTCGTTGAGTTTGGCCTTTAATATCACCTTTTGGTCCATGGCCCACTCTTTTTTTACTTTCTTAATTTCCTTCATCGTATTTTGTTGTTTGCGGGACAATACGTACATTTCGTCTCTCATCTGTTGAAACGAACATTCGTGGTCCTTTAAATGCCATTTTTTGTTACCGTATAGATGCAAATACCCTTCCTCCTCGTCCCGCGGATGAAGGGGAATCACACAGTTTAAAACCTTCCAGCCCGTCACTTGGATGGGTACCCCCATCTCACATTATACCATGAATCCGGTACACGTTTGGCCACCTTTTCCCAACTGGATACATTTTTATTGCCCAGTTGCTCCCACAATAATTTTTCTATCCCCCCTGGAAATAGGGTACAGAGAATGGCAATATTATGCGGGTGCAAGGGTCGATTGATGTGAAAATGCAACACATTTACCGACTCCATCCAATGGTCAGACATCTCGTCCTTGTCACACGAGGATTTCGGTTGACTCACGTACATTATGGTCCGCACCAGGTAAAAGGCATTTTTAATCTTGATGCATTTCTTGGCCCGACCACTGTTTGGAAATTCATAACGAATTTTACCCTTCCACACGTCTTCAAACGAACTCTCTGGTTCGCACGCCAGAATTATGTGTAGATGTTGTATTTTGCCCTTTTCATTCATCAATCCATCGCACAGACACCAAAAGGGCAATATGACACATTGATCCCGAATCTTTTCTTTCTCCTTACGAAATGTATCAAAAACATCGTGTTTTACCATAATGTGAAACCACATCAAGTCTTGCCTCAGATAGCGCTGCACCATCCCCCACACGTCGTTTCCCAATCCATTCTGAAAGGTTACCCCCTCCTCCCACATTTCGGGGTTTTCCAACAGGGAATCGTAAAATCCTACGAATTCGCTCACTCTGTCTTTGCGACGACCTCGCATTCCACGCGGTACGGGTTGAAAGTGTCTATATCCACACACTACTGTCTCCTCTTCCTCTGTCTCCTTTTCCTCCGCCTCCTCCTGTATCTTGGCCTCCTCTACAAAACGTTGCAAGCATGCCGTGACATGGTTTACGTTTTCAGGACGTTTCTTTTGCCCGTAAAGCCAATGTTTTCTTCCGAAACAAAACAGGCATTTTGTTTACGACCATCCAAATTATATTTTTGGGCCGCATGTTTACTATAAAAGTGACGTACGGTCACATTGGCTCCTGACATTCAGGACAGGACACGAGATTATTGGACCATCTGCCGAGATGTCTGTAAAAAGAAGTAGAGGATTTGAACATGTCGCTGTCCAAAAATGATTGTGTAACCAATGAATATTCACCTTGATTAATCAAAGCATTGAAAAAGAAAATGATTTGTTTTATGCTTGGCTCATTGCATGCTTTGCTCTGTTTTCCTTGATCCCACTCGATCCTTTTCATGATTTTTGTCAAACCCTTTCCATCCTTCAACATGGTTCCATTTTGTTTCAAATCTAGTATTTACCTGAAAAAGGCACAACATTTGACTCTTTACCGGCCTATTTACCTGCTCAACCCATGCCCATGACACCATGCCCGTATCCGTGGCTTATTTTTTTTTATAATAAGGAACTGTTGAGGTTTCGGGTATATGACGTCATAAATTTATGTCTAAAAGGTGAGTGTCATGATGAATATATATATATAAGAATAAAAAATAATTTAATAAAATACAGGCAAAGGTCCCGGTGCTATTATCACTATACCATTAACCTATGGCAATAACTGTATATGTCAAGTTTATTGTTGACGAGTTACATTCTCCCTTGGTTCCAAGGGAAGCAGGACATGTCTCTCAGGACGCTTTACGCGTACATCAGTTCATCAAAGGATGTTGTCGTTCGTTGTCCCTTTTGCTTTGAATCCATGACCTTTGGACATTACTATCACAAGCATGCTTTGCAAGAACATTTTTTGAAACATCGTAAAGAGTGCGTTTTTTGCATGGGATTGAAATCTTGACCTCATGGGCAACGAATGAAGCGTGAGAATGTGAAGCATGTATTGGAATGCTTGAAAGGCTTTGTGGCTCGTAGGAAAGAGGATGACAGACTCCCGTATTACGACTTATTTGAAGGTGTCACGTGCGAGTGCAAGTATTTCAACTCGATGCCCCACTACATGCATGACCGTAGCAAAGACCCTACGTTTGTGGGATTTTACGATTCAGTGTTTGAAAAACCCGACATGTGGCCACGTGGACTAGAATTTAGTGAAGCGAGTGGTTTGGGAAAGGACGTTCACGGAATCCTCCAACGCTACCTATCTCAAGACATGGATTGGTTTCACGTTATGGTGAAACACGACACTTTTCCCATATTTTTCGGGAGATGGAAAAGATTCGGGATGAATTTGTCCTTTTACCCTTCTGGTGTCTGTGCGACGGACTGGAAGGTAAAGTACAACACCGACACATGATTCTGGCCTGTGAGCCAGACAGCTCGTTTAAATACATTTGGAAACACAAAATTCGTTATGATTTTCCAAACAAGGGACGCGCAAAGAAATGCGTGAAAATTTGAGATGCTTTTCACTTGGCCCGGACCATTGTGTATGTGAGCCAACACAAGGCCATGTGTGACTCTGTAATCCCAGAAAATGTAGAAGGGAACCATACCTCCCCTTTTAATATCAATCGACCCATGCATGAACACAGTATTGCATTTTTATACACTCTGTTTCCCAACGGGATAGAAAGGTTACTTTTGGAACAAAATAGTCGGAAAAATGTGGTACTGTGGGATATCCATGCTCAACGTGGTCCCGACAAGTGGCGTCATTTAAAGTGACGGGCTGGAAATTTATACATTGTCAAGTTCCCTTCAACGGCCAAGAAGAAAGGTATTTGACGCTGCAGGGGGACAAAAAAATACATTTCACATCTGGATATTCCCTTCAAATTCTCAAGGACGAAATGTATGTTTTATCCCCTAAGCAACAGAATGTCATGAAGCAACTGAAGGAAATAAAGGAAAAGGTGCAAGTGGAACAGGAAAATTATTGGAAATCAATATTGGCGGAATTGAAGTTGGAACGAGACGTTTTTAAAAATGAGTTTAAATCAAAAGAAAATGAGTGGAAAGCTGAAAGAGATGTTCTTAAATCTGAAAGAGATACCTTCAAAGCCGAAAGAAATGTGTTTAAAAACCGAAAGAGATAATTTGTTGTTGGAAAATTGTGGACTGAGAAGAATAGTGGTTAATGTCACTCAAATGCTTTCAGATTCGTTGCAAAAGTAAAGATGCTGGAAAATTACATGTGTGGTATTGGTTTATTACAAAAAAAAAAATTTTTTTTTATTATAGCTTTAAATGTTTCGTACCTTTCACCTATTTTTTATGTGGATTCTAAATGTTGATATTTGCCTTTCAAGTGAGTAATTTCAGAAATTTCTCAATACCCTGGAATATTCACAATTTTATCATTGGCCTATGGTAATTACTGCAATAAAAGTATCCCAAAAGTGTAAAGTTTTTTAAATAATGTACTGTCTGTTTTTTACAGTCCTTGCCGTTCAAGTGTGTCTCAAAACCCTCTCATCTGTTTTTACAGTCCTTGCCATTCAATGTGTGTCTCAAAACCCTCTCACCCATTTTAGTCTTTGTGAAAAGTGTCCGTACACCTTTTGGACATCCTTTTTATAATCGTTCCAGGTATCGTGGATCCTGAAAAAATTACCACTTTTCCTGCAGAAAGCTCTGGTCCGTTTAATAGATTGAAGCTTCTCCAGTGGGTGGTCCATGTTTGACGAGGCCCTCGAGTTGCTGAATCATTCACCCATCTCTTTAAGCTCGTTTCGTTTAAATCCCTCCTTTTTGTTGTTCCCCCAAAGGAGTTTGCACATCCGTTTGGGACCATAGAAACATTCATTTCCCGTTTAATCACATGATCATTGCATGCATTCATTTTCGCAACCTCCCCAAACGCCACTAGACCTTTAGTGTATGTCACTCATTGCGTAATCTCCCCAAATGCCACAAGACTATTAGCGTATATCACTCATTGTGGAAACGGCACCATGCTGCGGTGTGTGGGCCCCGGTATTGTGGAAACGACACCATGCTGCGGTATTTCCAAGGCCCCAGTGTTATTGCCACTAAACTATTAGCCTATGGCAATAACTGTAAATCAAGTTTCACCTCTCGTTTTACAGTACTTACTATAGGTTCCATACAGTCGGTCGAAAAAATAGTTGAGCACCGTGACCCTTTCAAAAAATGATTGGAAATGGAAAACGACCTTTATTGAAACGACCTTTGTTGAAACCATCTCACTTGAAATGAATCATGAAAATCATCTCATTTGAAACCATCTCACTTGAAATGAATCATGAAAATCATCTCATTTGAAACCATCTCATTTATTTGAAACTGAAACCATCTCATTTGAAACCATCTCATTTATTTGAAACTGAAACCATCTCATTTGAAACCATCTCATTTGAATTGAAAACCATCTCATTTAAATTGAAAATCATCCAATTTAAATTGAAAATCATCTCATTTGAAGCGAAAACAATCTCATTTGAATTGAAAATCATTTCATTTGAAAATCATCTCATTTAAATTGAAAATCATCTCATTTAAATTGAAAATCATCTCATTTGAAACGAAAATAATCTCATTTGAAACGAAAACAATCTCATTTGAAACCCTCTCCTTTGAAATGAAAATCATCTTATTTGAAACTCTCTCGTTTGAAATTCATCCTGAAACCTGTCTCATTTGAAACCATCTCATTTGAAACGAACACCCTCTCAACACCGAATTTTTTTTTGTTTTGTTTCCACCTTTTCCTTTCAAACGACTCTTTTTATATCACTCTTGTCCATTTTTCACCTACTTTTTATCCAAAACTTGCATTTAACGTTTCCATCCCCAAGAAAAGTTCAAACGGTTCTTTTTGTATGAATCGTGTCTACGTTTTACCCGTTTTTATAACCCAACGTTGTTTTTAGGGTCTCAATCAAAGTATCCCTCAAAGTTCTACTGAGAGAGATCATGTATGAACAAAAAAAAATTTCAAATTTCACACAAAAAGATTTTTCAGGGCCGAGAGAAAATTTTTCATTCCACCCCAGAGCGACGATTGAGACAGGGGTCATCCACAAATGAAATTCTTGACAGGTCAAATGAAACAAAGGTCTCCCAAAAATAGTTTTAACACGGGGGTCAAATGAAATCCTCAACTGGTCAAATGACATGCTGGACAGGTCCAATGAAATATTTGGTGAGAGAGCCACCACATTCCAATCTAGGTGACGATTCACAGGTAATTTGATGCATCTAGGGGGGGTCCACCTCATTCCAATCTTGGTGACGATTCACAGTGATGCATCTAGGTGAGAAGGCCTCCCATCTTGGTGACGATTCATAGTGATGCATCTAGATGAGAAGGCCTCCCATCTTGGTAATGAGGGTCCAATCTTGGTGTATGAATGGACCCGAAAAAAGAGGGGGGAACTGCCCCCCTATTTTTGGTCTTGAAGATTTTTGCTAAAAAACATTTACTGTTAAGACTGCTAGAATTTGAGATGGAAACAAGACTCCAAATCCTGACAGTCTTAACAAAAAACATTTAGCCATTCAAAAGCACTCCGAGGTATGACTGCTGGCCTTTTATACTCTAATGAGGTCACGTGAAACAATTTCTATTGGCTGGTCCTTCCAACGTTGTCTTGAAACACCGAGTCGACTCGATTGGCCCAGAAAGATTATTCAGCATAAATGAGCGCACATTAGCTGAGCGATCCAATCTCCCCGAAAAAAGGGGCACCGAGTCACCTCGACTCGGTCCCCCTTTTTCCGGGTCCAATTTTTTTTACAAAATTGAAACGCCAAAGTTGGGTTAAAAAAAAGGGTGTAAGGATACTCTGATTCCATCCGACCCAGATTTCCAAATACGATAGTGGTGGTCCAACAAGTGTTGTACCGAAATCATTCTGACAAAAAAATGAGACTTGATTCATTATTTATTGAAAAATTATATACAATGAGCTACAGGCAACTATTGACAAACATGGGTTGGATGGCTCCGATAGATTATTGACCGATAGAATTATTGACAGACAGATCCATGGGTTGGATGGGTTTAAATCCGATAGATTTTTTGACACAAGAGTTTAGTCTGGACATTGTCAAGTCCATAGGCGCCCTTTCAAATTCATCCAGGAAGTAAAAGAGATCTCCATCAAAAATAGAGGGTATCGTGTGAAGCAGCTGGAGTTCTTGGGGTCCAAATACGAACGACATGAGCTGGTCGAATGCATCTGTCGACTCCAAAAGGTCCAAAGTGTCGAGCTCTGGGAGAAGCTGCATAGGTGGTTGTGGGACTTGTGACCCTGGAATCTGCACAGGTGACTGTGGGACTTGTGACACTCGAATCTGCACAGGTTCTGGAACATCTGGAATCTGCACAGATTCTGATACATGTAGAATCTGCACAGGTAGTTCTGATACATGTAGAATATGCATAGGTGGCTGTGGTACTTGTGACACGGGAATCTGCACATGTTCTGGAACATCTGGAATCTGCACAGGTGACTGTGGGCCTTTTGACACTGGAATCTGCACATGTTCTGGAACATCTGGAATCTGCACAAGTGGAATCTGCACAGGTGACTGTGGGACTTTTGACACTGGAATCTGCACAGGTGGCTCTAGGACTTGTGACACTGAAATCTGCACAGGTGATTGTGGGACAAGTGGAATCTGCACAGGTTCTAGGACATCTGGAATCAGCACAGGTGGTTGTGGAATCTGCACAGGTGCTATCGTTAGCTCAGATCGTTTGGATACGCGTCTCATGACGCTAGTGATGCGCACTTTCGATCATTTCTTGGAGAAAGGTAGAGTTTTTTCTTCCAAAGGTCGCTTTTGGGCCGGTACATGAATCGGGGTAGGTGGAGGTAGCTTGTAAGGAGTTTGATCACACTTTTTCATTTTCCGGAAATCTACCGCGTGGAATCCCTTTTGAATGAGCTGGGGCAGAAGGGATTCGGGGATAATGTCCAAACCAAAGGCGGTTTTTTGAACCGTCAACACAATGTTTTTTGTTCCAGCCGGGATCGGATACGCCGTGTGGGGCTCCAAGATGGTTCGATGGTAGAGCATTTGGTCATGGGGCTTAAAACTTCTCCGAATCACATTGGGTTGGGCTCGGCACTTGAGACTGGAGGCTGGCAATTCATAGATGAACATGGCACAAGCGTCGTTTGAATCAAGTGAATCTCTCCGGATTTCACCGTTCGCAAGCCAAAGGTAAAGTCTTTTTTGGCAAAAAATATGTTGTTGTAAATGTAAGGCCCGTTTGAAATTGTCCAACCACGTCTTTTTTTATGCCAATGGTCTTTACAAAACAGAACAAACTGGCATGGCGGTACAATAAATTGTCATAAATTGTCTTGACAATTTATCGTACCGCCATACCAGTCGTTTCGAAACCATGCTCTTGTCAACCAGATTGCTTAGTGTGTGTTCGGGGAGATGTACCACCCCATGATTGTGCCAACCACGTTTTATTGGAATCGATGGTGTTTCAAGAAAGAATGTTGCACGGCGAGTCCACCGAAGCAAGATTGGAGGAAATTTTACAGAGTGGAAAGGAATATTTACCCCGAGCCATGCATATGACGGACCAAAATAGTGTACCTTGGCAGACAATGCATCACTATGTCAAAAGTGGCTTTCCACGACACTATGGAAATTCTTCACAGAGATAAACTTTTTTCCACTGTACAATGAAATCTGAAAAGAAAATAAAATCTAAACAAAAAATGAAATCTATGTATCATTTTGAATGCCGAATTGTCGTCTTCGAGTTTTGCCACCAATGCGGGCGTGAGCTACAAATTATCTCCCGTCTTGCACGTTCTCCCGTTCAGGGGTCCAAGACTTTATCGAAAAGGCCGTGGCTCCATGGATGGATTTTTTTAGTGTCTTCTACCCCTCGTTGTGACAAGAGTATCCAGACCCTCAACCTTCCTTTCCAACCCATTGACCCACACTATTTTGCTGGACTCTCTCCTTATATTGGGTGCATAATGGTTCAACCCTGTTTTCTTTCATAGCCCATCCAAAGCCACTTTCTGCTTCACTCTCGTCGGGGTCGAGCCAATCAAAAGCCACTTCCTGCTTCTCTCTAGTATAAAAGCAGGACTCGGAAGCCAGTCGCCTCATAGACATGGAGGCCGACCACGCATTTCAAGTATACCTGATCCAATACCAGGGAGTGCATCTCTCTGATTACATTACGTTTATGACGCAGTTTCGAATCATTGTCAACGGCTTGCAACCTCCCGAGATTATTGACCTCCACACTGACACTGAACAGCGTATTGTGGAGCTGCTGACCAAAGTGATCCCTGATCATCATTCTCTGGACATTCCTCGCGTCAGAGCCTTTGCTCGTTCTGAACCAAAGGACGTGTCCAGTGACTACGTGGAGCAGGAGGCTTCCAAAGGAAAAGGAGCCTTCATTCAAGCTCTGTGGACTCTGTATGCCAAATCCAGCTTATACCGTTTGGCATATAAGGCTTGGAAACGACATGGTCCGCAAAACCTGACCACGTGGACTCTATTGGCTCAAGCGGTGTTGGATGGATGTTATGCAGAGAAATGGCCCGATACCGTGTTTCAAGTCCTCGACGTGTGCTCCATCTATCTGAGTCCGATGCACTGGCCAGAAAAGACACACTGTGGCCATGGGTTTCACTTGCAATGTTTGTTGCAACACCTGGACGTGAGTAATACCTGTCTCCCCTGCAGGACACCCAACCCATTGAGAACATCTTAGAGACCGTGATGAGCCCCAGAAAAATGGGAGAACTGGAAAGGAGCATAGCTCTGGACCAGTTCTGCTATTTTTTGGGGCTGCTCTAGACTCCAAGGTTGGCTTCTCATCCATGGTGCCTTTGATCGTCCATCAATGTTGGTACTGTGACGTAGTATAGTTTTAAACATTTTACTCTTCATGATTGTCCCAAGAGTTTTTCCACACTCAAGTTTTGACCGCTCTTCCATGGTGCCTTGGATCGTCCATCAATGTTGGTACTGTGACGGACGCATTTAAAGACGCCACGGTTTCCTTTTGCAATCCTTGTTGAATCGCATCCTGTTTGAAACGTATAAAAGCGAGAGGGGCTTTAAACACTTTTCATTCGTCATGGACCCGATTGATGCCTTCCCCGAGCACCTTTCTGCCACTGTGTGGTGCCCGTGACGCTGCCCGATAAACCCGATGCATTGGAATATGCTACTCGGCAGGGCCAAGTCCGAGCTGGCATCATCTACCAAGAGCCCACCGCCAAACGGGTGTTTGTTCTGTTTTGTAAAGACCATTGGTATAAAAAAGACGTGATTGTACAATTTCAAACGGGTCGTCATGGAGGCAAAGCATGCCAATGAATTTAGACCCAACGACGTGATGTGGGAAAAAACATCAAAAGGCCTGTTGAGAAATCCAGACAGACTGCTCAAAAATACCGACAACAGGATGATTTACATTTACAACAACATATTTTTTGCCAAAAAAGACTTTACCTTTGGCTTGCGAACGGTGAAATCCGGAGAAATTCACTTGATTCAAACGACGCATGCGCCCATGTTCATCTATGAATTGCCAGCCTCCAGTCTCAAGTGCCAAGCCCAACCCAATCTGATTCGGAGAAGTTTTGAGCCCCATGACCAAATGCTCTACCATCGAACCATCTTGGAGCCCCACACGGCGTATCCGATCCCGGCTGGAACAAACTACATTGTGTTGACGGTTCAAAAAACCGTCTTTGGTTTGGACATTATCCCCGAATCCCTTCTGCCGCAGCTCATTCAAAAGGGATTCCACGTGGGAGATTTCCGGAAAATGAAAAAGTTTGATCAAACTCCTTACAAGCTACCTCCACCTACCCCGATTCATGTACCGGCCCAAAAGCGACCTTTGGAAGCAAAATCTCTACTTTTCTCCAAGAAACGATCCAAAGTGCGCATCACTCCCGTCATGAGACGTGTGTCCGGACGATCTGAGCTAACGATAGCACCTGTGCAGATTCCACAACCACCTGTAAAGATTCCAGATGTCCTAGAATCTGTGCAGATTCCACTTGTCCCACAATCACCTGTGCAGATTCCAGATGTCCTAGAGCCACCTGTGCAGATTCCACTTGTCCCACACTCACCTGTGCAGATTTCAGTGTCACAAGTCCTAGAGCCACCTGTGCAGATTCCAGTGTCAAAAGTCCTACAGTCACCTGTGCAAATTCCAGATGTTCCAGAACATGTGCAGATTCCAGTGTCAAAAGTCCCACAGTCACCTGTGCAGATTCCAGATGTTCCAGAACATGTGCAGATTCCAGTGTCTCAAGTCCCACAGCCACCTATGCAGATTCTACATGTATCAGAACCACCTGTGCAGATTCTACATGTATCAGAACCACCTGTGCCGATTCTACATGTATCAGAACCACCTGTGCAGATTCTACATGTATCAGAACCACCTGTGCAGATTCTACATGTATCAGAACCACCTGTGCAGATTCTACATGTATCAGAACCTGTGCAGATTCCAGTGTCACAAGTCCCACAGACACAAGTCCCACAGTGACCTGTGCAGATTCTCCCAGAACCTATGCAGATTCTCCCAGAGCTCGACACTTTGGAACCTTTGGAGTTGACAGATGCATTCAACCAGCTCATGACGTTCGTATTTGTACCCCAAGAACTCCAGCTGCTTCACATGGTACCCTCTATTTTTGATGGAGATCTCTTCTCCTTCCTGGATGAATTTGAAAGGGCGCCTATGGACTTGACAATGCCCAGACTAAACTCTTGTGTCAAAAAATCTATCGGATTTAAACCCATCCAACCCATGGATCTGTCTGTCAATAGTTCTATCGGTCAATAATCTATCGGAGCCATCCAACCCATGTTTGTCAATAGTTGCCTGTAGCTCATTGTATATAATTTTTCAATAAATAATGAATCAAGTCTCATTTTTTTGTCAGAATGAGAGAGAGAGAGAGATTTCGGTACAACACTTCTTGGACCACCACTATCGTATTTGGAAATCTGGGTCGGATGAAGTCAGAGTATCCTTACACTCTTTTTTTTATCCCAACTTTGGCGTTTCAATTTCGTAAAAAAAAATTGGACCCGGAAAAAGGGGGATCGAGTCGAGTTGACTCGGTCCCCCTTTTTTCGGGGTATACCAAGTTTTGATCGCTCAGCTAATGTGCGCTCATTTATGCTGAATAATCTTTCTGGGCCAATCGAGTCGACTCGGTGTTTCAAGACAGCGTTGGAAGGACCAGCCAATAGAAATTGTTTCACGTGACCTCATTAGAGTATAAAAGGCCAGCAGTCATACCTCGGAGTGCTTTTGAATGGCTAAATGTTTTTTGTTAAGACTTTCAGGATTTGGAGTCTTGTTTCCATCTCAAATTCTGGCAGTCTTAACAGTAAATGTTTTTTAGCAAAAATCTTCAAGACCAAAAATAGGGGGGGCAGTTCCCCCCTCTTTTTTCGGGTCCATTCATACACCAAGATTGGACCCTCATCACCAAGATGGGAGGCCTTCTCATCTAGATGCATCACTATGAATCGTCACCAAGATGGGAGGCCTTCTCACCTAGATGCATCACTGTGAATCGTCACCAAGATTGGAATGAGGTGGACCCCCCCTAGATGCATCAAATTACCTGTGAATCGTCACCTAGATTGGAATGTGGTGGCTCTCTCACCAAATATATCATTGGACCTGTCCAGTATGTCATTGGACCTGTCCAGCATGTCATTGGACCCCCGTGTTAAAACTATTTTTGGGAGACCTCTGTTTCATTGGACCTGTCAAGAATTTTTCATTTGATCCCTCGTCGCTCTGGGGTGGAATGAAAAATTTTCTCATGGCCCTGAAAAAATTTTTTGTGTGAAATTTGAAAAATTTTATGCTGTTCACATGATTTCTCTTGCCGCGTTGCGTGGTTAGACATTCTTCACTACAACACGGTTGAATGAAATAACAATAAACATTTATTAACTTTAAAGATAAAAGATTAAATGAGCAGTTTAGAGGTAAACTTCCAAAAACTACAACACATGGTAATCCAGGCACGCTATAAGAATAACAGATCAATTCAGTTCAGTTTTGGAGTCGTTTTGTTGAGCTGTAAGGTATAGCTGCATACTCCCCTTCCAGTGTCAACGATACCTAGTTGGAAGATGAATTTTGCGACCAGAACGTGTAGATGGCTGGGTAGGCGTTGAAGCTGTTGGATCATGTTCCACTGTAGCAGGTGTTGCATTAGGTTCCACAGTAGCAGGTGTTTCATTCTTGGTTTGAGGTAGTTTCAAGTCCTCAGTGTTAAGAAAGAAGGCAGGTTTGCATCTATCAATAGATACAGATACCCGTTTACCACTGATGTCAAGGAAAAACACTTTATCGTTCCTTTGTAAGACTTTGAAAGGGCCATCATAGGGTTGTTGAAGTGGACGACGTAACATGTCTCGACGAAGAAAAACATGTGTTGCTTCCAACAGTCCTGGATGAATAAAAACTGGACGTTTGCCATGGTGTTTTGGTGGTTTAGGGTGAAGTGATTGCATGTGAGACTTAAGTTTCGAAACAAAATTCACAACATCATCATCTGGCTTGGAAGAGTCAAACATCTCCCCTGGCAATCGAATAGTGGTCCCAAAAACTAATTCAGCTGGGGTACACAGAATATCTTCTTTAAGAGAAGCTCGTAGACCAAGTAAGATGATAGGGAGTACTTCTGTCCAACGCTCAGTAGCATGGCACTTGATTGCACTTTTCAATGGGCGGTGCAATTCTTCGATCATCCCATTAGCTTGAGGGTGGTATCCAGTTGTACGACACTTCTGAACACCAAGTGGTTTGCTAAGAGCTTTGAAGAGCGAGGACTCAAACTGCCTGCCCCTGTCGGTTGTAAGAATTGCAGGAGTTCCAAAGAGAGACACCCAAGAGGAAAAGAAGGTCTCAGCAGTTATGTCTTTGAGAGGTTGGGCCTCTGGCCATTTCGAAAAACGGTCAATCATTGTCAGGCAATAGGTGTAGCCATTTGATGGTGGTAGAGGTCCAATGAGATCCAGATGAACATGATCAAAACGTTGGGAAGGTTCTTGAAATGATGAAAGAGGTGATCTAGTATGACGATGAATTTTGGATTTTTGGCAAGCTAGGCAGTGTCTTGCCCACTTAGCTACATCTGATGAGATTGATGGCCAAACAAAACGCTGCTTCATCAAATGTACTGATCGACGTATGCCAGGATGGGATAAATTATGCATAGCAGAGAAAACATCTTGGCGATGCTGTTTTGGGATGCAGGGTCTGGCTGTGCCCGTTGATAGATCACACATCATTTCAGTAGACGAATTGGGAAAAGTTACCTTTTTGAGTTCCAAGGAAGTTCCAGATGCTATTAGGGTTTGAAGCTCCTGATCAGTCTGTTGTGTCTCAGCAATACAGTCATAGTCAATTTGACTTGGGAAGGTGATTGCAGAAACACGAGAGAGAACATCAGCAGCAATATTGTCAGATCCTGGAATGTGTACAATATTTGTGGTGAACTGAGAGATGAAATCCAGCTGACGGATCTGCCGTGGAGAACACTTGTCACTTTTTTGCCTAAAAGCATAAGTGAGGGGCTTGTGGTCAGTAAACACTGTGAAATCTCTAGCTTCCAGCATATACCGAAAGTGTCGGATAGCCGAGTAGATAGCAAGGAGTTCACGGTCGTAGGCACTGTAAGACTTTTCAGATGAAGTAAGTTTTCTGGAAAAGAAAGCCAATGGCTGTAGCTCAGAGTCCACAACTTGGTGAAGTGCACCTCCTATGGCATAATCAGAGGCGTCCACATGAAGAGCAAGCGGGGCAGAAGGTGAAGGATGAGCAAGAAGTGCAGCATCAGCAAGAGATTGTTTACACCTCTGAAATGCTGTAATTGCCTCAGAAGACCAGTTTAAAGGCTTTGAGTCCTTCTTACCTTTAGAACCTTTTAAAAATTCACTTAAAAGATACTGTTGTTCAGCTGCTTTGGGCAAGAAACGTCTATAAAAATTTAACAGTCCTAAAAATTTTCTCAGAGAGCCAACAGTCTCTGGTTGTTTGTAATCAAGAACTGCTTGAACTTTGTCAGGCAATGGCTTAATGCCATCAGTAGTGATAAGGTGGCCAAGGAAAATGAGTTCAGTCACACCAAATACACATTTAGAGATATTTAGTTTTAAACCATATGAGCTCAGTCTTTGGAATATAGTTCTTAAGTGAGAACGATGCTCCTCGGCATTTTCTGAGTAACACAAAATATCATCCAAGTAGACAAAACAAAAAGGAAGTCCTCTTAGTACTTCATGCATGAATCGCATAAAGGTTTGTGGTGCATTCACAAGGCCAAAACACAAATGGGTATAATCGTAAAGACCCCATGGAGTTGTTACAGCTGTCTTAGGAATATCACACTCAGCTATAGGGATTTGGTGGAATGCCTTAAAAATGTCTATTTTGGAAAATATCCTCTTGCCATGTAGTGCATGAGCAAAATCATTCAAATAAGGCATGGGGTAGCTGTCGAACTCAGTAACAGATTTCAGCTGCCTGTAATCCCCAACAGGTCTAACTGTAGAGTCAGATTTGGGCACAACATGAAGAGGAGAACTCCAGGGACTTTCGGAAGGTCTAATAATGCCTTGAGCAAGAAGAAATTCAAATTCTACCTTCACTGCATCATACAGTTTAGGGTGTAGCCTTCTAGGCCTGGCAGTGACTGGTGGGCCAGTAGTAATAATATGGTGGACTGTGCCATGTGATGCTGATTTGGAAATTAAAGAAGGGTTGCTGAGGTCTGGATATTCCGATAAGATGTTTTTAAAACTAATGTTTGCATCTACAGTGAGAATTGAGGGCTGTACAATATTTGAAAAAACACAAGGAGTGAAAAGAGAAGTTTCCACATCCACCAACCTTTTTTTCTTAAGGTCAATTAAAAGGTTGAAGTGCTTTAGAAAATCAGCACCAATTATAGGAGATGATACATCAGCAATTATGAAAGTCCAGATAAAAGGTTGCCTCAGACCCAGGTTCAGTTCTTTACGGACCATACCATAGGCTGGAATTTCGGTATTATTAGCAGCAAATAAGGAGAAGTTAGACTGAGGTGATTTATTCATAGTTGGAGAAGGTGGGATGACACAGATTTCACTTCCAGAGTCTATGAGGAATTTCTGGCCAGACTTGCGGTCTAATAAAAATAACCGGCTTGTATGTTGGTAGGGCTCTGCCATTCCAGCTATGACAGAGCTTACTCGTCTTTTTGCACAAATGCACAAGATGAAACACACTTGCGGGCCTGCTCTTTATAACGGCGATGATAGTAGCAGATGCCACTTCCTCTATTGACACTCCTAGAGCGTGAATGTGATCTCCGGCGGTCAGAACTATATCGTTGATGGCGAGAAGAATTGTGCTCTCTTGTCAGTTCAGCAACTTGTAGAGACAGCTCTTGGATCTGCCTGACGAGAGAGTCCATGATTGGCTGAACACTGCATGAAGATGACTGGGATGGTGGGGGAACAGTTGTGGCAGCTCAGATAGTCGAGGACGCACCAACAACCTCAGAAACTTTATCAGCGATGATAGCCAGTTTATCCAAAGGCTTTGAGGATGCAGACAAAACAGTCTGGACATGTGGTGGCATTCTTTGAAGCCACAAACTTTGCAGAAAGTCATCCTGGAGTTGGCCATTAGACAGCTCTTTCATTTTTCGCAACAGGTGGCTGGGCTTCTCTAGCTGATCTTCTTCCTAGCTGAAGGTCAGTAAGCAGTTTCTTAATTTTTTGAGTCTCCGAGTCGCTAAATTGGGTGATGAGCCGCTGCCAGAGAGTGTGATATTTGTCACTGTTCGGAGGGTTTAACACAATGTCCGACATGTAGGAGAGAGTTTCAGCATCCAGGTTCGCAACCAAAGCAGAATACTTAGTATCATCACTGGAGATACCACTGAATGTGAATGTATGGTCACATTGCGCAATCCATAGACGAACGTTCGATTTCCAAAACGGCGGCAGCCGCAACGCAATACGAGCGACTTCAACGGTTTCACTAGTCATATTGTTGAATAAGCGGGAAGCGAAACGAATCTCCGAGCAGATGCTTCAAGTGGCCTTGAGGAGAAGGAGAAAAACAAATCTTTCCCTTCGTACTGATCATCCGTAGTAGAAGAATTTGTATTGCATTCGGCCAGAAGAACAGAATAGCTTACGTGTTTTTAAGTCCAAAAGTGGGTCACCACTGCCGCGTTGCGTGGTTAGACATTCTTCACTACAACACGGTTGAATGAAATAACAATAAACATTTATTAACTTTAAAGATAAAAGATTAAATGAGCAATTTAGAGGTAAACTTCCAAAAACTACAACACATGGTAAACCAGGCATGCTACAAGAATAACAGATCAATTCAGTTCAGTTTTGGAGTCGTTTTGTTGAGCTGTAAGGTCGCTGCATTCTTTTGCATACTTTGCTTCATACATGAATCAAGACCCTAAAGAAAACGTTGGGGTATAAAAACAGTTGAAAAGGGGCATGTAAAAGGAGTAGTTGGAACGTCTCTTTTGGACCCTAAATACAACGTTGGGGTATAAAAATGGGGGGACACAGCCGCGACCCTTTTGGACCCTAAATGCAACGTTGGTATAAAAAAGGAGTCAGGTAAAACGAGTCGTTCCTTTGGGTCCTTAAAAGCAAGTTTGGGATAGGCGTCATGTAAAACGAGTCGACGAAAAGGTACAGTAACGTTTCAAATGACATGGCGATGAACGAGATGGTTTCAAATAAGGTCGTTTTCCATTTCCAATCATTTTTTAAAAGGGTCACGGTGCTCAACAATTTTTTCGACCGACTGTAAAACAACAAAAATACGGTGTTGAGATGGTTTTCGTTTCAACAAAGGTCGTTTTCATTTCAAAAAAGGTCGTTTTCAATTTCCAATCATTTTTTGAAAGGGTCACGGTAGTAGCGTCTCTTAACTACAAGTAAAATGGCTCGTCTATTGAAGAGCAGGTGGAACGAGAAGGAGGGCTGGGTGAAGTAGGGATTAGGGAAAAAGTTTTATCCCGCTAAAATCGAATGTTCTAGAAAAATCATAGCGTGTATATATAATCAATTTCGAGCGCCATTTTCCTTTCTGGCGATTTGGAATATTTACTCTCACTGAGCCGGATTTTTTTCAATTACTTTTGTTAAAAAATGGTTGATAATCATTGCTTGGAACAACAGCCCTTTTCAGGGCTATCGGAGAAAGAGATTGTAGTTGGGAAACATGTCTGCGCATTTTGTGATGAAATGTTTAGAACGTTGAAAGAATTGAAGAAACATTACGAAGTATCTCATGATGAAATAGAACTGAAACAAGAAGAACATGTGTTTAATACTGATGAAAGTTTTCAAAAATGGAAAAAGGAAGAAGAAGTAAGAACGAAGTCTTTATTTGTGAAAAATGGTGGTGTCAGGAAAAGTGCAAAGAACAAGCAATTTTCTTATTATATTTGTAACAGGAGCGGTATTGCAAAGTTAAAATCGGAAAGAAAACGCATGGAGAAAATAGGAGGATCTGTTAAATGTCCTGCCTTTATGACGGCCATCCGAGAACAAAAAGAAGAGGCAATTAAAATAACTGTACAGTACCAATCTGTGCATGCTGGTCATGAAATGCAGGTTGGTAAACTGAAACTTTACGAGGAAGATAGAAGAAATTTAGCAGCTCTCCTAAAAGTTGGGATGCCATATACTAACATTATAGAAAATATCCAAAAGAAATGTCCCCCTACTGAAAGATTAAGACTTTTAACCAAAAAGGATCTTCATAATGTAAGTCGGAATTTTGAAGTGGATGAAAGTTTTTTACATGCAGAAGATGCAGTTTCTGTTGATCTACAGGTAAAAAAAATGCAAAGGGACTCCTACAATCCTGTTTTGATTTATAAACCCCTTGGTTCTTCTCTTGCAAATAATCCTCTCATAAAAAAGCAAGATTTTATTCTCGGTATAATGACTGAAGCACAATTAGAATTCCTAGAACTGTATGGAAAAAATATAATAATGATGGATTCTACCCATGGCACGAATCAGTATGGTTACTTGTTGACAACAATTATGGTAAGTGATGACAACCATGAAGGGTTGCCAATTGCAGTTTGTTATTCAAATAGAGTAAGTAGTGATGTCCTGGAACCGTTTTTTGAAGAAATTAAAAATAGACTTCCTCATTTAAAACCCAAAGTGTTTATGTCGGATGATGATCCTGCTTTTTGTAATGCTTGGAGTAGAGTGTTTGGGGAAGTAGAGTTTACTTTGCTGTGCAGTTGGCATGTGTCACGAAGCTGGAACAGAAATCTTAATGGAAAAATAAAAAACAACATAAAATTGAAGGAGGAGATGGGTGATAAATTGAAGAAATTGATGAATGAAATACATGTAGTAACTTTTGAACGTATGTATGAAGATTTTGTGCAAGAATATACAAAAAACGAAGAATCTAAAAATTTTGTTGAATACTTTGTGAAAAGTTACGGAGGAAGAAAACAAAAGTGGGCATATTGTTATAGAGTTGGGTGTGAAATCAACACAAATATGAAATTGGAGAGGTGGCATCGAGAGCTGAAATATGAAGAAGGTGGAGGTAAAGCTTTAAGACGATTAGATAAATCTCTCTCCTTAGTATTAAGAACCATATCAAAAAAATTAATGGGTAGAATGATTTCCATGGAAAGGGGAAAATTAACTGCAAAAATTTCAACTATCAGAATGCGACACGAGAAAAGTTGTAAAGAAATGCAAGCTTATACTGCTGAAGAACTGCAACCAACAAAATGGATTATTTATAAAACTGTAGCTAAAGGAATTAACACCTATGAAGTAAACAAAGTGAAAGACTGTGATTGTCCCATCCGTTGTCACAAATGCCAAATATGCATTCATTCCCTCACCTGTAATTGTGTCGATTATGCAGTTAGGTTCACAATATGTAAACACATCCATTATGTATGTCAAAAATTCCCTTTAATGGTGACAAATGTCAGTGATGAAACTGTACTCTTAGTAGATGAGGATTCAAATCGTTTGAGGAGAGAAAAGAAAAAGGAAGCAATCTTAAAAGAAAAGGAAAAGTCTGTTGTACATGAGGAACCTACAGAGTTAGTTTATGAACAAGTAAAAAGAAATATGCAATTGTTAAACAATGCAATAGATATAGCAAATGCAGAACAAATTAAACGAATTGATCAAGATGTGAAAAACTTACTTCAGTTTATGGATATTTCACCATTTTGCTCATCTCTACCAAGTATTCAACATTTTCCAGCAAATAAGAATATTGTTCAACAGCGGGTTCAGCAAAAATCCAGATATTTCAAAAAGCAAAAGCTAGCCAATGATACGTAAGTAGACCTTATAAGCATTTACTCTCGCATCATTTCATGTCATTGCAATTCTTGAGATGCATAGCTGAATGATGAAATGTCTTTCTTGCAGAACTCGTCAAGAAGATTAAAATTGGGAGAAAAGAGGGAGTCTTTACAGAGAGATGCCACCAAACCATGTAAGTATGCAAGCTTACACCCTCGATACATCTGCCATTGCAATTTTTGAGATGCATCGCTAATTGAAATATATAACTAATGTTTTACAGAATAGTGAAATGTACAAGAAACTGTTGATTATGCCGCATATATTCATAGTTAAAAAGTGAATTGCTAGCTACTTTCTATACTTAAAAAGGAAATTTTTCTAAAATTGTACTGTGATTATGTTTATCTGCGAAGTTAAGACTATTTTTGAAATGAACAGCTCTGTTCCTTTCATTTACAGGTAATTGTGTTTTTGTCTCTTACTTTTTAAAAGTATTCTGTAACTTAATGTTCTGTTAACAGTGCTACTTCACAAAGCATTTCCACAATTTTAAACCATGATATATTTTTGAGGATTATTTTTAAAGAGATGCACCAAGTCAGTGTTTAATTCTTTTACTTCTGCAATTTTTACATAAGATTGTCTTTATCAGATGTACAAAAGCCTAATATAAATGCAGAGCACATTTTTAGCCAAAAAAATATTGCAACTCGGAACTATATAATTCATATACCTGTTTACAATAAAGCATTTTTAAAATTTCAAAATATTCCATTAATACTTAATTTCTGCTTTTAACATATAAGAAGATAGCTCATTTAGCATTATTATCTTGTAGAGGAGAATGTGAAGCACATTTAATACCAGAAAATGGATTGATAAAATATGCCACTTTATATAGGATAGCAAAGCCATAATATTTTTCGGTTCTTTTATATGTGAGAAAACATTCCTAATTAGGATCTTATTTAACTTAAAGCAAATATAGCATTAAAGTAATGCATAACTAGTACCATAGTTTGTATTTAATACTTCTGATTTAGTTTTGGAATAAACTAATGTAAACACACTGCATTATAGAAGCAGGATTCAAATTGAAAAATTATTTTTTCTAATGATTTTTGTGACAAATGACCCTTATTTTAAATGAAGTATATGGTACAAATTTTTTATGTTTCTGTTTATTTCAGTTATTGTATTTTTATCACTCTTTTAGGTGGTTAACTATTATTATTTTGGATAATTAGGCTTAAAAGAAAGTTAACCACACTTTGCATATGAAATAGACATAAAAGGTATGTTTTAGTGCTCTGCTTATATTATGTAATAAATTAAAACCTGAAATATTTTATTTCTTACTCATTACATTTTCATAAAATGTAATTGTTCAGTTGGGATATTTTACATTAATAACATGTAACTTTCAAATCATCTTGGCTCTGTTTATTTTTAAACCATTGAATTTGAATTATGAATTAAAAATCTGGTGGATAGAAACTTACTTTCAGGGAACTCACTGAAATTGTAGGTATATCCTACTGTCTTTTAAGAGATAAGAGCAACACAGCTCAAAAATTTTATTAAACCAATTTCTGAAGTTTTGTTTTAATACTGCTACTAACATGTCCTAAAGTTGAAATTACCAATGTAAACAAGTTTCACAAAACTTGCAGTAAACAAAAAAACTACTGATGCCAGTTCACTTATACTATAAATTTACTGCTTTATATATATATTATGAAATACTGTCTCCTGGCAACATATTTTAAAATTCAGCTGCAAGTGATAATTCTTTGACCTAGTTTATAAATATGTGCATTTTATTTCAAAAGATTTGAACCGCAAAGTTGATTGAATGCTATTTTTTGTCAAATGCTTTTTCTTGATGTAATGGAAAATAATAGTTAAGTGTTATATTGGGAATTTAATTTTAAATCTATAGTATAATTATCCTTATATATATATATATATATATATATATATATATATATATATAAATTTGTGGATGAAGGTGTAATGCAAAATGACTATTTTTTGTTACAGCTGTATTGTTCAACCTGATATATTTTGCAACTACACCTTTATAATGTTTACTGTAGGTGAAGCTATTACCGGAATTAACTATCTTATTGCTTCTGTTTTCTACCAGCTGTATCCTCCACCAGCATCTTATTTCAGGAATCTCAAGTTTTAAGAAAGATGAGTAATTTTTTTTTCACATCATTTATGTTAATATATTTTTGTATATTCATAGATAAATGATAATAATCAAGAATATATTTCTTTGCAGGTACTCAACCGGGCCAATTAACTAATTGTTTTTTAAAATATTTTTATATTATAAACTTTTTTATTTCTCATTTTTATTTAAATTATCCAGAAAATTACATTGTATTTAATTAGATTAATTCGTTTATTTTAATTTATTAAATTTAATTTTTGTTAGTTATATTACTATTTTTTAGCATGAAATCTTAAATTTTTGGTGAAATTGTCGAATCCGGTACTTTTCCGCCAAATTTTGAAAAATTGCCAATTTGGCGTGTTTTGCGTGCTGTGTTTCGGAGTTGCAACCCTACCACAACACGCAACGCCGGAGCGCGAAATTCCAGATGACGGAAGGAAAATCATAAAAAAATAGCATTTTAAAGTTTAGAAACTGAAAATCGCTGCAAAAATCAAATCAGGCATTTAAAAATGGAAATAATTTCACTTACCTTTAAAAAATGCTGCTTTTCCCGACATTTATGATGACGATGAGTTGCCTACTGAAATTATACCAGTGTGCTACTGCATTTTTCTGAGAGCACCTTCCAAAACATTTTATTTTTGCATCACAAACAAAACGGTGCACGCGAATCCATATTACTCAATTCAAACCAAAACCCTTTCTTTTCACTTCTAAACACATGGTGGGTATCCTCTTTCACACTGTACTGAATTTTGAAGCACCATTCAAAAACCATCATTCACTTTCTTACCCATTCTTTCTCTCAATTCCATACTTTTTCCACATTGTGGACATACATACGATGATCCAATCAAACCTTCTTTCATGCACCATTCTAAAACAGCTTTCTTTCCAAGCACAGGCAACATGGCAAAAAAACCTTTAACAATAGTAATCGTAATTTTTCATGCATTCATTCAAATTAATCCTAACAGCAATCTTTTGAAATTTATGTGGAGAAAGAAATAAAAATATTACCTGCAAAAAGTAATTCCCAAAACGAAGCCGAACAGCTGACCCAACCGGAGCAAAAGAAATAACCGTTTCCTGTGTAACGGATTTTTTAAAAAAAAAAAAAGCTTTCTGCTCATGCGCGAGAAAGACCGTTGAAGAATTAAACTGTTAAAATAAAAAAAGAAAGAATTACGAATGCTCTAACTTGCCGCAATATCGTTAAAACTGTTAAAATTTAAAAAATCTGCGCATGTGCTCAATTTCGCCTAAAAAGCGACTTCTCCACTGGAAAACGAATTCAGAAGGGTTACCAGATTTGGCGCATTTATCGATTTGGCGAGAAAACGCTTGGCGCGATAAGTGCCCGATTCGACAAATCAACCAAATTTTTTTGTAAACTACCGTATTTTCCTGTATATAATCCGCAAAGCCTTTTTTTTTATTAAAAAAAGACCAATAATCCGCAATTTTTACATCAAATAATCCAAAATACATACTGCTGATAATGTGAGCGATAAATAAAAAAATACACAATATGATCAAAATTATATGTAATTAGTTGTAAAGAACAAAATTTGTTTGGTAAAATTATTTTCTCCATCGGACATCCATTGTTCCCATAATTACCGAACTTTCGATTTAAATATCTAGTTATTCCGACATCTAAAGGCTGTAATTTCTTTGTCAATCTTACAAGTATTAGTCGCAGGTGCTGACTTCAGGCCATTTTTAACATTCTCCCTAAGGTGTGCTTCATAGAGTCCATAATTATAAAGATTTTGTTTGCATTTTTCAAAATCAGCCTTGTTTTTTTCTCCATAATTAAATATTTCGTTCATCAATGTTGAACAATCTTGCAGTTTCCCGATTTCTCCTTTGGTAGCCTTTTCTTTTATGTTTAGTTCAAAGTCAGTACTATTTCTTTCAAAACTTTACAGCTTTTCTGATGGAAAATGTTTTTATCACATTATCTGCGACGGCGTATAATACGCACAACAAAATTTTAAACACATAATCGCACACACACATAATCACAATTCACGTAATCCTCGGATTATATATACACAGGAAAATACGGTACGTTTAATGACCTACTGGGGAACCCGCCTTTCCTATTTGGATAAAAGGGGTAATGCATCGCTGCACCATACCTCATGGGTGATGCGGAAATTGGTGCGAATAAACTAAATTCATGCAACATCATATGCTACATTTTATGACATTATATTTTAGAACATTTCTGCGTAGTCATTATTATATGTCAAAATAGTGTACAACCAAAAAAAAGTTGTATATCCAAACATTCATTCATTATACATAAAAGAAGAAAAATAAAAGTATACAAGCTGTATATAATCCTCTACTCAAAATAGTGGTTGTTCATCTTAAGTTAATTTTGTTTACTTCATTGTCTCCCTCCCTAAGAAATTTGCTCCTGTCACAATTTTCAAACTCATGCATGCATATGTATTAATATTGTGAACACCACCTCAGTCAACTGATTTAAATACCTATAGATCATATTTGGAGAGAGCTTGAAGTTAGATTACGAAGACAAAAACAAAATGTGAACATAATAAGGTGTCACAATACAATTTTTATTAGTAAAACATTACTTTTGAATATTTATTACTGTTACAAATCAGGTAGATAGAAAGTTACTTTCAGGGAACACATTTAAAGTGCATATACATGACTTAATCTTTTGATCATTATCAGCAAAAACAATAGCTCATAAGTACATCAGTTTATGAATTTTAATCTTTTATTGTAATGAGGACAATTTTCTAAGAGTGGAAATATATTTAAAATTATGTTATGATTTCCACTCAAGTGTACAAAACTTGAAATTACCTGTGTAAATAAGTTGACCAAACCTTTAGTAAGCATGAAAGCTAATGATGCCAGTTTCCTTATAGAAATGCAAAATGTATTCTGTGTCAGTTTTTTCTTTTGTATTGAATTTTTGCTGAATCCTCAGCATTAAAAATAATTTTACAAAAAAGAATTTGAATGTTATTGGAGCTTGTTTTTTTACCTGGTGTACTTAGTTTTAAGCGTTGATCTAGAAAATTGGGTATCTCCCATCATTGTTATTGTGTTCCAATGTGCTCAGGGATGTTTTCCACTATTGGCTGAATATTGTGGCATTTGGCAGTCTTTTAAATTGATGATATTGGTTACCAGTTTATGTAAGTAAATAAAAGTATATTGTAGGTATTTATGTTTAATACATATTATAAAACAACACTTAATATCAGCCTATCAACTTTTTTTGATTTAGCAAAAACAAACCACCAAATGCTGCAATGTACAGTCAAAAATGGTAAAATTTTCCCGTGCATGTGCTTAAGGAATAAGTTGTCTCACCTTTTTTCAAGTTTATTTCAGAAATTATTAAAACTTGGTACCTTCTAATAAAGAGAATTGTATTTTATTTATTTCTATTTGAATTTATTTAAAAATTGAGATACTGAAAAAAAAATTTGTTACTTAACTAAAATTTAAATTTGTATCGTTACTATTTTCAGTTATATTATAAGTGAGAACATTTCTTCATTGCCATACATTAAAATGGTGTAAAATATGGTGAATGGGATTCCAGACAAAAAAAATTAAGAATCAGATTAATTATAACAAATTTTATTTTTGTGTTTGTATTGCTATGTTTTAACAAGTAACATTTATGGCAAAAAAATGATGTATTGAAACATTCATTATTGAAAAGAAAAACATACAAATCATGCATGTTTTACCATCCAACATACTAGTGGTAGTACTTTTTTCATCATGCAAGTGTATTTTGTTTACTTCATTGCGTCTTTTTTCCCAAAGAATTCTGCTGATTAAATTATGTTCATATGAAAATTTGCAAACTCGCAAATAAAACTTTACAAAATCTAAAATTTTGAATTACTTGCATTGAACACATATCTTGAATTCAAAAAATGTTATTTATGCACCTGATGCCGTTGGTTAAGTTCGAATAATAGCCAGAGATGGAGATAGTACTTAAATTTATATTACAAGAAAATAAATATTTACAGTTAAAGTTTACACTAAAAGGTAATAATGCGGTTAAATGAAAATTACACCCTTGAAGGTGCTGCGGATTGATGAGAACAAGACCTTGCGTCTTTCCGTTGCGTTTCAGTTTTCAGAATGTCCCCGTACCGGTTCCAAACAAGTTTCCGTTGGGGTAGGAAAGCGGGAAAATCTCGCGCACTCAGTTACAGTTAAGTGAGGAGTGGAAAGTCTGGCGCACTCAGTTGCAGTTAAGTGAGGAGTGTGGGAAACATACTCCCACCCTATATCCGAACTAGTTCGGATATATGGGAAGTTTGATAAGTTTATGGACAGGTCGTTTAAACACTGAGTCTTGGGTTTTCACAGTTGCAACACGAACCAGTCCGTCGTTGCCTGGATGCACTTGAAGAACTCGAGCCATTGGCCATGTACCAGGAGGACCCTCCTCTTTGATCAATACGATGTCATCTTCCTTCAAGTTTGGTTGTGCGTCCTGCCATTTCTTGCGAGGTTGTAAGGAGGAGATAAATTCGGAACTCCACTTCTTCCAAAAGCCCCGTTTGATGTTCTGTAGCAACTCCCAACGATCTCTGTGGTTGGAGGTTGAAGGAAGCTCCTCTGGAACTGAAAGAAGAACATCACCTGTAAGAAAATGTGAAGGTGTGAGCGTAGATATGCATTCTATGTCAGAGTCATTAACGTAGGAGAGAGGCCTGGAATTTAGTAATCCTTCGATTTGTGTGAGCAAGGTTGTTAACTCTTCAAAAGTTAATATGGTTTCTCCCAATACTCTCTTCAGATGAAATTTGACGGATCGAATTCCCGATTCCCAAATACCTCCAAAATGTGGTGATGAGGGTGGAATAAAGTGCCAATCTATTGAAGATTTGGATAAGTAGTAAGAGATGGCTTCATTAGTTGGTAAAGAAAGCCATAACTTCCGTATTTCGTCAAGTTTTCGACGAGCTCCAACAAAATTGGTTCCATTGTCACTATAAATGTGGCGGGGAGCACTAAAACGACGAAGTGCAGCTATGAAGGAATCAGTTGTTAAGTCTCCGACTGCTTCAATATGAACAGCTTTAGTTGCTAAGCATACAAATAAAGCAATGTAACCCTTTGTAGATTTAGTCCCTCGACCTTTGTTGCATTTAATCAGTACAGGACCAGCATAATCAATACCGCAACTGAAGAAAGGTCTCTCCAGCGTGGCACGGTGTTTTGGTAAATTGCCCATCAGTTGTGGTGTTGTGGTGGATGTTTTGAATTTGTTACACTTTAAGCATTTTCTAATACATTTGTTAATTAATTTTCTACTTCCTACGATTCAATGGGACTGTCGAAGAACGTGAGCTAACAAAGTCGGCCCAGCATGTAAATGAGCAATGTGTTGTTCCTTGATAAGGAGTTCACTAATACTGTGCTGAGAAGGAAGTATGATAGGATGCTTGGAATTGATTGGAAGCTGGGAATTTTGCAATCTCCCTCCCACCCGTACTAAACCATGTTCATCTATGAATGGATGGAGGGAACGTAATGGACTTTTGGGTGGCAGAGAAATCTGTTTTTAATGCTTCGTATTTCTTCCTGAAAGTAAAAACCTTGAACCCAACGAATGATGGTTTCTTCAGCGGTTTTGGTTTCCGAAAAGGTAAGTGAAGTAGTATTAATATGGGATGAACTGATCGATGATCCTTGAGATGCTATCTTTTTACAGTTTTTAATAAATCTTTGGCAATAAGCAAAAATGCGAATTACTTTGGTGAGTGAAGAGTAATGTTCGAATAAACCATGAATTACATCATTTGATGTGTGAGTAAACAGATTGAAGATGGAGACTGATTTTTGTTCCGCTTTTACCTCATCCGAAGCCTCATTGCAACTGGATTCAGCCTTGGGCCAACTAGAAGTTTCTAGCCTTAGCCAGGGTGGTCCTTGCCACCATAACTTGCAATCAGGTAAGCATTTAGGATCAATACCTCGGGATGCAATATCTGCGGGATTTTCCTTAGAAGGCACATGTCTCCAATGCTTTGTAGGTAGAACTTCTATAATTTCAGATGTTCTATTTGCTACGAAAGTTTTCCATTGGCGAGGATGACCAGACAGCCAGGAAAGAACTATTTTAGAATCCGTCCAAGCGAATACATCAAAGGTATAATATTCTAATGTCCGTAAGACCGATTTAAATAGCTTGGATAGTAAATGTGCACCGCACAACTCCAATCGAGGAATGGAAACTTGTTTGACAGGGGCTACTTTAGTTTTTGATACAAGTAGTTGAACCTTTATTTTGCCGTTGTGTTTCTGCCGACAGTAGATTGCAGCAGCATAAGCTAATGAAGAAGCATCTGCAAAACCATGCAATTCTACTATGTTGTCTGCTGTAAGGATGACCCATCTGGGAACAGTGAGGTAGTTGATGGCATTAAAGGCCTTTTGAAACCTAAGCCAATCCTCTGTTAATTGTTGTGGAATGGGAGAATCCCAATCTGTTTTTGTAAGCCAAAGTTTTTGATAAAAAATCTTCATGAATACTGTACAAGGTGAAAGAAGTCCTAAAGGATCGAAAATTTTGGAAGATTCAGATAAAATACGTCTCTTTGTGAGTGGTGGTGTAAGTTCAAGCGATGGTTGGAAACCAAAAGTGTCATTGGATGAATTCCAAAATAAGCCTAATACTTTAGAACTTTCATTAGAATCTTTGGAAAATTCAACTCGTGCATCATGAGAACTATGTTCTGAAAATTGAGCGAGAAATTCGGTGGAATTAGAATTCCATTTTCTTAAATGAAATCCGCGAGTACTCAAAACATGAGCAATGTCCTTGCAAATGGAGATTGCGTTATTTGGCGTATCTGCTCCCGATAGTAAATCATCCATATAAATATCTTCCTGTAAAACTCGGGAGAGGTTGGGATTATCTTTATCATCGAGAGCGATTTGCTTAATACACCTAGTGGCCAAAAAGGAAGCTGAGGCTAAACCGTAGGTGACAGTTTTTAGCTTGTATGTGCGAATGTTTTCAGTAGAGTTATTTCTCCACAGAATTTGTTGGTATCTCTGATCTTCATCAGCTACTAAAATTTGACGGTACATTTTTTCAATGTCCGCTGTAAATACAATTCTAGGAATTCTAAAATTAAGCAATATTTCAAAAATATCCCTTTGTAATTTGGGACCTACTCCTAGCAGAGAATTTAATGACGTACCATTTGTAGTTTTGCAAGATGCGTCAAAAACTACTCTTAACTTTGTTGTAAGGCTGGATGGCTTGATAACGGCGTGATGCGGTAAAAAATTCTGATCTTTGGAAATATGGGATCTGGAATTTACTAAGCTCATGTGACCTAGCGATTCGTATTCGTTCATGAATTCTTTGTATTGTTTTTCAAAATCTGGGTTATTTTTAAATTTCCGCTCCATTGCTAATAAGCGAGAAATTGCTGCGGGTTTTGAGTCTCCCAATTCTGAATTTGATTTATAAAATGGAAGTTTTACAACAAAGCGTCCATCGGAATTACATGCATAAGTATTTTGAAAATGTGTTTCCACAAATTGCTCTTCAGAAGTTAATAATTTATCTTTTACGTTAGGAATTTCTTCTAATTCCCAAAATTGCTTTAATTGATTGTCAATATTTGTACCATTAATGTGAAGATTTAGCATTGAATTTGAGTTTAAAGACTCAGTTAATTTGCCTGAAATTAGGAAACCAAAAATGGAATTTTGAGCGATTAAATTACTTTGAGAGCAAGTAATTTGCCCAGGAAGCAAAATAGAAAAAAAAAAAGTAGTCAGATCCGAGAATCATATCGATATTGTTTGAGATAAAAAATTTCGGATCCGCTAAGCAGGCATTTTTTAAATGAGAGAAATGTGTTTCGTTTATTTTTTCCGTTGGTAACGGAGCAGTTAGTTTTTCCAAAACATATGCTTTAACTGGTAGTTTGACCTTGGGGTCATGTAACGATACTAAATCTATTTCAACACACCCTCTAGTCATCGCGATTTTAGAATCTTGCAATCCTTTAATTTGAAATCTAGCGTTTTTTTTCTTTTCAGGCCTAGCAGTTTTAAACATTTTTCCGAAATGAATGTTGATTCACTTCCGCTATCCGCCATAACTCGAACTTGACAGTTCTTCCCCAAAATATTTTTAATGTTAACGCTTAAAGTTGGTAATAAAGAAAAACATTTTTGTATAGAGTTCACGGAAGCTGCAACTTCTTTGTTTTGATTAGTATCATTTCCTGTCTGGTTTTGACCTTCAGCACGATGAGATTTATTTGCTGACATTGCGAAATTTTTAAAATTATTATCATGTAATAGCGAATGATGCTTTTTCTTACAATAGTGGCAAGTAAAAGTTGAATTACAATGTGACTCAGTGTGCCTATCAGATAAACAGTTCATACATAATTTTTGTTTATTAACAAGTTGAATACGCTCTTTAACAGACATTTCTTTAAATTTAGAACATTTGAAAACAAGATGATTCATTTTACAACAAGAACATTTTAAACTATTGTTAAATTTCGATTTATTAATATAAGGTTGATTTTCATAAGTAACATTTTCATTATATACATATGTTCTCACAGATAAATTTTCTAAAATATTCTGTAGCTTGGCTTTGGTTTCGTAATATTTTGTTTCGAATTCTTCCATTTCAGAGGATTCGATAGGTAAAGCAGCATCCGCTTTATCAAATTTCGTATAAGTTAATTCAAGTTTCTCTAACTTGTTGCGTATATCATTTTTGTCAAAAGTTTGATCATTTTTATCAATGAAATTTATAGTTCTTGTAAGTGCAGCTTTCGCTCTGCCGCGAAGCACTGTAGCCGTTTCGGCGTCCATTATAAATGATAAAATGAAATATGGATGGAATGAATCAGTAAGAGAAACCAAAGTCAAACGTTGAATGAAAATATAAAATAGTACTTATCTCTTGTTTCTCTGAATCGTTGACGAATTTCGGCGGTGCCTCCAAATGATGCCGTTGGTTAAGTTCGAATAATAGCCAGAGATGGAGATAGTACTTAAATTTATATTACAAGAAAATAAATATTTACAGTTAAAGTTTACACTAAAAGGTAATAATGCGGTTAAATGAAAATTACACCCTTGAAGGTGCTGCGGATTGATGAGAACAAGACCTTGCGTCTTTCCGTTGCGTTTCAGTTTTCAGAATGTCCCCGTACCGGTTCCAAACAAGTTTCCGTTGGGGTAGGAAAGCGGGAAAATCTCGCGCACTCAGTTACAGTTAAGTGAGGAGTGGAAAGTCTGGCGCACTCAGTTGCAGTTAAGTGAGGAGTGTGGGAAACAGCACCTTTAGTTGATGTTCAAGGACCAGCAGATGTTTCTTTTGGGCATATTAGCAGTACTAAAAATTTTTTTGCCTTTTCACAAAAATTTGACTGAAGTTAAGAAATCTGTATATGATATTACTTGTTTACCATGTACTCTCAATGTAGTTTACTGCCAGCATTGGACCAAAACATTACACAACTTTCTGTTATCTTTATTTGGAAAGAGTATGAGTAAGTATCTTAAGAGTATGTATCTTACCTTCTGTACACTTATCCAGCAGAGGTTTTGTTAACAGTTTCAAGGATACGAGTTTTAAGGTATTGATAATTTTATTTTATAGGAAACAAAACGAATAGGCTATATTTATTATGACACTTCAGGAGAGAACAAATATTTTAGTATTAAGGCACCCGACTAGGTTCGAAGACCAATTTTTTCAAAATTGATTATCAGAAGAATTTTATTATTTTAAAGAACATAAATAGGCCTAAAGAGTTATAATTATGAAATAATTCCATGCATCACCTCTGTTTCTGAAAAAAAAATTATTTTAATAAAATTTTTAAAAAAATTTCAATTTCAGGAAAAACAGCGTAAAAAAATATATATTGGACATAATGTAATTTTAATTGCATTGATACATTTATTTATCCACCTGAAGTGTCGCAAATTGCAGGTTAAAAAATATTTTCAAAAATAAATATTTAATAAGCATTCGAAGTTCACGTTAATGATTTTTCGTCAAAATTACTCTTTATTCTATGCTAAAAAGGACTATAAAATGTTATCAAGTGTAAGTATCTTAAAAACTGCGGTTTGCTACACTCTCAAGGGCTTATAAAATAAGTGTTGCAAATTTCATTAAATTTTATATAATTGTTCTGGAGATATCCCAGTTTTCGTGCAAAAATTATCGTGAAAATTTCATTTTTCAAAAAACACATTTAAAAAATATACTTATAAGTTACATAAAGTAAATATTAAAAAAACAACTTAAAATTCTCCAGTTTTATAGGTAATTCCTTCTTCTTCCTCAATTTTTATGTTTCTTTTTTTTTTCGAATGGCCCTAAGTTTTCTTCTGCAGGTTTTTGCTGTTGGCAGTGAGTGACGTTTTGAGTCTGCAATACGCTCATTATCGAAGATTTTTTGTCCCCGTATAGTATAATACCCCGAAACAATACCCATTTCATTTAATATGGATATTAATCCCTGAAAGCCATTATTAAACTGCACAACAGCAATATATGCTCCTAAACGCAATGTTTGATGCTCAACGAAAACTTCTTTTGGTAATATCTGCCACAAAATTGCATTAAAACTTTCGTTCGGATTTTGAGTTTTTCCGTGTAAACATTTTTTAAAAGATTTCTGTCACACAAATCCATATAAACAGGCTTTATCGTGTTAACAATATTTTGTGGCAGACCCAAAGATTTATCCTGGTACACAATATTTGAAGCTTTAGCCCGTTGAAATTTACACCAACTTTCATCTCCGACAGGGCACTGTCCATGTTTTGGCTGATGTTTTGATGAGCAACAATGAAAAAAGGCAGCAATAACAGCAGACTGCATTTTTCCAAATTCCCAATATTGCTTCGAATAGCAATCCCATAGTAATTTTGTAACTTATTAATTAAACCATCAGTTAATTTACCTTTCCCCCGAGTCCTTTATTTCTGCTTTTCAATTTTCGAAGCCTTGTTCCAACTCTTTTTGAATATGCCCTATACATTCTAGCTTCGTAACAGAATCTTTCCCGTAAATGTCCTTCACGGCATCAAAAGCTTTGGAATCCCCATCCCCATAATAGTCAGTGTATCGTAACATTCTATGATCTTCCGACCTCTCAAAAATACGATAAGCCCCAACCGGTTCCATGCTGGAGGAAGATCCTTTATGATGATTACACTGCAATTTCACATTTTGTTGTTTCGTCTTTGAATTACATTTTCTACAAAACTGAGATAAAGTTTCGAAGTCAATAATTTTCCCAGTATCAACAGATATTGCACTAACACAACCATTTAGCGAAGAAAACCACGACGCTGCCAGGTACCATCCACCGAAACACCACAATTTACAATATCATGTATAGATTTTTTAAATTGCCTAATACCTTTTTGCTGCGTCATTCATTATTTTTCTCCAATGGAAATAGCAGCACTGAGGAGTTTTTTTTTCTTGTTGGCGGAATGCAAGCTTTGAGAGAAAGGGAGGTAGATTCAAAACAGCACAAAGTTTTCTTCCTGCTGAAACACCTCTACCAATCAATCTTAATCCATAAACAAAACGAGAATTAAGTTCATTCATTTTGTCTAACTTTTTAGAAGTACAAAATGCCGATATGAAACTGCAATTTTTGCAGTGCAAAGAAAAGTTTGAAGATAATCCAAACCTTGAATCTTCTACAAGATAAAGGCTTCCTGCTGTACGCATTTTTGTTGGGCAACACAATAAGGAAAAAATACCAATTAAAATTTCCAGATCAATCAATCTGTTTCCAGTTAAACGTTCTGAAATGTTACTTACCTCATTACTTACCTCATTGCATTGCTGCAGCTTCAGTGAACTGGCGGTCATAATTTCTTCATTAGATGAAGCAGTTTCAGTGCTTGTATTTTGGTTTCCGTGAAACTTTCGTTTACGGGGACGATATGAGCGACATTTACCCATGATTTCAGGTAAAATAAATTAAAGATTAAATTAAAATAATTTAAATTCTAAAAATAAAGCAAAATAGAGAAAAAAAGAATTAAAATAGGCGTGGTAAATCTAACGTCGAATGTAAACAAACACGAAATAGCGATAGTCTTAAAATGCCGTTGCCAATCGTTTGCAACAAAATTATTTGAAATAATTATTAGCAAACTGTGGCTTAGTAAGCAGATAATTAAAATTTGGTTTTGAAACTTCATTTTAGGGAAATAATAATTAAACACTGCATATGTAGCTCACTTCCGGTCCAGATTACATTACTTCCGGTTTCGTTTTCAACTACTATGACTTATTTAAATTGCTATAATTAGAGTTCTAATTTACGTAAAATTAAAATAAAGACTGTTTTGGAATCTTAAAGGCTGGGGCTTGATTTTACAATCATAAAAAAAATTCGACCTTTTTGTCAAAAAACACTTTTTCAACCTAGTCGGATACCTTAAATGTTTTTGCAGATATTTAATAATATATTCATTTTGAAATTAATACTATTAATGCGAATCGTACTGTATTTGATTAAAAATGCGAGTTTTAAGGCATAAACATTTATTGCGACTGCTTTGTGCAGTGTCAAGAGAATGTACAAGTATGGGTGGGGGTGACGATATCGCAGCGCCAACGAATACCTAACTGTTCTTATCCTTAATAAAACTCCATTACAGTTTATTTCATCATTTTTCTTTTTTTGTTCTCATAATAGAGAAAAAACCAACTCTCTGTTTTATAACTTACATCAGTGCTTCTCAAACTTTCAATACTGGCGCCCCCTTTTCGATCACAATTTTTATCGCGCCCCCCTTATACATTAATAATGCACTGAATGCAATAATAATGAACTTTGATGCTAAAGCTACAAAAGGCGATCTTAATTATAAACCATACAAATTATTAACATAAGTATTAAATTTTGTATACTACTTTTAAGTAATAAATAAATAAATAAAATAATAGGATAATTATTATGTGTGTTATTTTTCCTTTCTCTAATTTTTAAATTGGACTTATTGCAAAATACGGTGGCTGCTTAGAAGACAAAATATAGATATCTGCTAAATATAGAAAAAGAACTCAGAGGGTCAATTTCTAATCATAAGCATTCCTTATAAAAACTTTGCTTTGCAAGACAAGCCCATGGAAGTCGTTAATACTTAAACTTGTTCTTAATTTAGTATTAATTAATTAGTTATAAATTACTATGGAGCACTGATACATTAAAAGTATACCGGCTGAAGTGCGTGCTCTTTGCATGAGTTCATTTATAAGAAAATAAAACATTATTGAAATAATCGCTGAATTTTGTAAGGAGAGTAAAGCCAAGTGCTCGACAATGTTTACAAAAATGTAAAATGATTTTTTTAAATGATTGCTCAAAGTATAATTAGTTTAAAGCGAACTATAATTTTAAGCCTTACAGAATTATCATTTAGAATTGATGTTGAATAATGAACAATAATATAAAATTCAGATGAAGAATAATTGTATTATTTTTAATATTTAAAGCGAAAAGACTTCAACATGTTTTAACCCTGGAGCAGGCGCGCACTCGATACTAATGGTCCAGCGTGGTTATTGAGTCACCCCAATCCTTTTTTATAATTATTTTTATAGTACACCAGTGTTTCTCAAACTTTCAATACTGGCGACCCAATTTTCAATCATAATTTCTGCACTGAAAACAAAAGCACTTCGTATACTATTACCATTTTGAAAATCCTACCTATGTTAAACAGGATTTTCTGCGGTGGCTGCTTTGAAGACAAAATATAGATCTCAGCTAAATAAAGAAAAATAACTCAGTGTCAATATCTGAAACCTTTCTTAGAAAAACTTTGCTCTACAAGACAAGCCCATGGAAGTCACTGATAATTATTAAACTTAGATTAATTCAGTATTAAGAAATTATTTATAAAATACCTTCTTCAGTACTGATACATTAAACGTATACTGGCTGAAACACCGGCTCTTCGCACGAGTTAATTTTTTTAAAAAATATAACATTATTCTTGATATAATAGCTGAACTGTAAGGAGAGTAAAACTGCGTGCACGACATTGTATACAAAAATGTAAAATGATTTTTTTTAGATAAATGCTATAATTGTAAATAACTGTTTAAAAGAACTGTAATTTTAAGCATCACAGAATTATCATTTAGAATTAATGTTAAGTAATGAAAAATAATATAAAATTCCTATGAAGAATAATTGTGTTATTTTTTAATATTTAAAGCGAGAAGACTTCAAAATGTTTTAACCCGGGAGCAGGCACGCACTCGATACTAACGCTGATGGTAGTGCGGGGGAACTTACTCACCCCAATCATTTATTTATAATTATTTTTACTCTACACGATACAAATTGGAATTCCAGTGAATAATTTAATTAAGAGAAAGTATACTTACCCCGGCTTTCAAGGAATGTTCAATCTTTCTTTGATGATTTGAGAAAAAGTCCAATAAAACTGAACTAAAATGATTGACAAGTGAAATACCTTAATAAAGGACGAAAAGCAAAGATACTTTTCACTAATATTACAGAAATGTTACTTGCTGGCAAAGCTGTCATATTTTGTTCAAGTAATTGTAGTTTTAATGAGCTTTCATGATCGAGAGTGAGTGAATATTAACGTCGCACTGTTCAGCTACACGAGGGCTTTTGGTGACGACCTCGTAATTTTGAACAATGGTTGACGAGGACGATACTTGAGCTGGCCTCTTTTAACTACCACACCACTCCAACAAGAGGACGTTTGAGCTCTTTAGAGATTTAACGTGCACCTCTCCCTTTCACGACGGGCCTTTAGTGGTACTGGGCTCGAACTCGTGACACCTTTGGTGATCAACAAATAGCAAGTTAAACTTTTTCTTTCTTGTGTCTTTTTGACAAGTCGAACTGAACCTTGTGGTACACTTATGCCTTCATATTTCAGTTGATGGAGTTCTTTAGGAAGCCATTGAAAATTTTTCTTTCGTTTCATGTTCATCGTGTTTCTCAATCATGAATAATATGGATCAGTTTCAACTTCCTTCAATACAGATCACAGATGCCACCGCTGCCTGGTTATAAGTGTATTCAGAAAAAAATACGGATGCTCTAAAAAGGATTATGGTTTTTCACTATGCTTTATATGTTTGAGATTACTCGTAAAAATAAATCTTAGCCAAATAATCCTTCAAAAATCAATCAATTCTTTTCCAAATATCGTAAAACTCTTCATTATTTACAATTTCCCTATGCGAAAAACAAATACATAAAAGATGGGATGGAACTAATGTAGAAACCCTACCAGTAAGTTTGAAGGTCAATCAAATAAATGACCAGCAAATGTATTATGCTGCCTGGCTGAAAAGTGAATCATGTCTTCCTTTTCTTTCTACAACTAATATACAGTATTCCAATAATAATTACAGTGATGAAATGTTTATCTTAGAATTTTTCTCAGGGTCTGAGTTTCGTTTTTTCTTTTAACGAGTAATATTTTATGTTAAAACAGAAGAACGCCAGATGATAAACATAAATTATATCAGTGTTGTTGTGTATTTCTTTTATTATGGAAAAAAGTATTTTATTTCACTTCTTTCCGGTTATTTTTTTTAAAAAAATCATTAAATTTTCGATATGCTCGCGCCCCCCTTGCAGGGTTATCGCGCCCCCCCAGGGGGCGCGCCCCACACTTTGAGAAACACTGACTTACATGAATTAATCTGTATAAAGTAATTCCCTATTCTACATTAGAAAATATAAAACAGCCATCGAAATATGCACGAGAAAAGAAAAAATGTTTTTATCGCTTTTATGTCAATGTTACATTAACTAATATATAAAGAAATGGATTTTTCCTTCAACTACAACAAAGATTTGTACTCAACTGAATAATTAAATCAAGCTTAAAAAAAGAGTTTACATGCTGTTGGTCTTGTCTCAGTTTTTGCTGAGATAATAGCCAGCAGAGTCCCTTTTCCTCATTTGGTTTTGACTGACAGAATGAAACTTATACATTGAAATCAATGAACTACACTACTTGGAAAATATATTTTACTTCACGGGGAGAAAATAATAGAATTTAATTTCTTTTATTAGCTAAGGTTAACCCTTTCACTTTTCTAAAAATGCATACATGATACATATAGATATACACTAACTGAAATGCCTGTTCTTTGCACGGGTTAAGAATGAAAAATATTAAGATCACCTATTGTAGCAATTACAGTATTTTTAGGGAGGGTAAAACCATGTGTAAGGCAGTTGTTGTTACTTATGCCGCCTGATCAACGGCAACGTCAGATCACGGCCCAGGAAATTCATCGTGGCAAGTAGTATTTCTGTTGTTAGCCATAGTTTTGAGCACACTACATTTGGCTCGGTTCCACCTCAGTCCAACTAACTACCTCACCATGCCACAAAGGCAGTATACATTTACAAACATCCATGCCTTCCCCTGGATTCGAAGCCAGGCCCTACGGCATAGCAGTCAGCGTCACTAACCACTATACCGGATGGGTAGCACGGATAAAGCAGTACAATAAAAATTAAACATTTTTTAAATGAATGTTCGCGTTGTAAATCATCTTAAACTAACTGCAATATTTGAGAAAGTAAAGAAAATCTATCAAATATATATATATACATACACTAGATGCATGGCCCAACATTGCACAGGCTTTCTCTGCTTTTATAAATTTTCGCTTCATTTCACAAAATCACCACTTGCATTATTCTTTTTCGAGGTGCCATCCTCGTCACTTGACAATGGTTTAAAATTTCGAGGTGTGTTGCCAAAAGCTCTTGAGTAGGTGAACAGTGCGGCTTTTAAATTCCCTCACTCACTTTGCAATTTTTTAACCCTTGTAAACGAAAATGTACCCTTTTTAAAATTAGTTGTAGATTGAAGAAAGACAGAAAAAAAAAGTAGAAATTTTTAAATTTACAAAATTCCACAACTAAATGCTTAACATATATGTGTTAAAAACACTATGGGGGAAAGCCTACTTATATGTTTACATTCACTAAAAAAATTCAAAAAAAAATATTACTACCCGATAAAAACATTTTAGTATTTTATTTTTATAGTTTTTCATTCCTCTGTGTTGAATAAATAATTTAAACACTTATCTGATGAAAAAGTATGTTATACAGAACTAAAATATTTTCATTATTTTAAAAATAATTTCCTTATTGGGTTTTGAAATAAAAAAATTGATTAAAAATCTTCATTTAGCAATTAATTGTGACATACTGTTTGCTTAAGTGGCAGTAAGAGATAAAATATTGTTTATTGATAAAGACTTATTAAATATTTAAAAAATTATAAAATAAGAGCTGGTTTACCCATTCTTTGAACGAGTGAATTTAAAAGTTAAACAATACAGATTGAAGGATACAGAAGTTTTTAATGAGTATTTTTACATGAATCGCAAATTAAACAAAAAAAAGCTTATTGTATCTCAGCTTAACAAAAAAACTCATGTTTGTTAAATTGTAAGTCTGTAAATCTAATAGCTGATATAAAAAAAAGATTATTTGTATTAATAACTCCCTGTAACTCTCTTATGGGTCAGTTTTTGAAAACACCTTCCTAAGCTGATCTCTGCTCAGCAAAAGTAACATTGCTGACTTTTTTACATTACAACTTTTGTATAATGAATGCTTAAAATACTATATATAAATAATTTATATCTAGGAGTGTAATACGTTAATATTACTTTATCTTGTATTTATTTTATGCTAAAATTGTTATCTGCCTCACGCTTCGTTTGTTCAAACCTTCGCAGTTCTGATTGTGGAAACGTTTCATTAGGTTTAGCTACTTTCATAGCTCGAACTTTGAGAAAGATTAGACTTACGTTTTCGCAGCATAATTCTTAGTAGGTACTTTTTCTACTCTTACAAAAAATATCTATGGTAGTTACTATTTTTATACTTAAAAAATGCAATACCTGCCTATTCAATTAAAATTATAGTGTTAAAAATTAACTACTAACCACTACAAATTATGCATGTTTGTCAAAATGATGTAGTGGGGGGAAAAAGACAAAGTTTATCTACTTTAAAAACAAGAAGCGATAAAGTATTTATTTTGATATAAGGATCAATTTATTACTACCATATGTGCATAACAAAATTTTAAAAAAGGGCATAGAAATAAGTTATCAATTTTTACTGTATTTAGGGTTCACTCTTTTGGCAAAAGCACACGGCCTGGTGTAGACAAAAAATAGGTAGTTTTGCTTCACACATAAAAGATAGATGTATGCTGTCGCCAAATTTTGAGAAATTGCCAATTTGGCGTGCTTTTGCGTAATGTGTTTTGGAGTAGCAACCTTTCCAGAACATTCAACCTTTTCCTTGACTGATAAAAAACATTCAGGTGGGTTACCATATTTGGTGCATTTATCAATTTTGCAAGAAAAATTGTGGCGGGATATTCCTACTTACTTGACAATTAGTTATATTTTGGACACTTCACTCAATATCTTTATAAATTATAGCCTATGTGTTATTCTAATGTATAAGCTATATTATTGTAAAGTTTCATTAAAACCCATTCAGTTGTTTTTGAGTGAAAGAGTAACAAACATCTCCATCCATATATACATCCAAACTTTTGCATTCATAATATTAATAAGGATAGTTTTAGTTATTTATTGGATATATCCTGGTAATATGGATTTCTAACTGTTCTGAGTTGTTGACAACACAGACATTAGCAATACCTAAAATGATACAGTCAGCACAAGCACTGAAACAGAACAGAACTTCACCTGTTCCTCACTGTGTTTGGCTTCATAATCCCTATAATCACTAAGTACCAATACATATATACAAGCATAAACCTGCAGTAAGCTTTTATAACAAGAAAAGGGAGTTTTTCTTTAAGTATTTAACTACTGTCTCTCAGTCCTATATATAATGAACTCCTATTTTACAACTTTTTCCTAGATCTAATTTATAAAGTATATTATAGAAAGATGAATGTAATGAATTTCCTACATCAAGGGTGGCCAACCTTACAGCTATGGTGCGCCAAACAAATCTACAGCATGCCACATCATAGGGAATATTTGAAACAATTCAATTCCGGTGGCAATACATATAGATTTAAAGATATTAATAATAACATAAAAATAAGCTCTACACATAAAATATATATATTTATATTCCTTTAACATAGGTAAAAATTCAGATTGTACATATAAATACGCATCTTGTAAAAAAATTGATTAAAATAAAAAGTAACAAATATAAATATTTCAGCAATATAATTAGTATACCTTCAATAAAATTTTTAATTTAAATATGAAACTTGTCCCTGCAAAGCTCTATTTAATATCGCAATATAAGTGGAATAATTTGTAACTTACAATCTGATTCGCACATCATTCTGAATGTTCAACTATTAAACAATTTCTTTATGGACTCAAAATATATTTCATAAGAGAAATAAATTTCTTCATATATATATATATATATATATATATATGGAACCAAAAGCGGAAAGCAGAGTGCATGCAATTTTCTTCAAACAATTAAATCACTCTGAAAATGACATGCAGCAGTCAAAAATAGATGTCAATTTATTGATAGTTACCGTGCAGAGAGATTTTTTCATAATTCAGTAAATACTGCTTTAAATAATTCTGAATCTTTCTTTTCAGGATGCAGTAAGAAGTGATGTTTCATTTTAAAAGTATTACACCATCTTTTTGACATGATGTGAATATTTAATGAGTCATTTAAACAGAGGATGTTAGTGTTTTTTTTCACATAAACCATTTACATACATAAACATTTTTACAAACAACATTTTTACCTCACAACCTTTTGTTACTTTTTAAATGTTCAATAATATACTTCTATTCTTTAAAAACTACTGCTATTCAAATGTATGTACATATTAGATTTTATTTTTAATTAAATACATATTTCAAACAAATTGCAAAACACTTTCATATACAAATCTTTTATTCTGATCATCAGACCTAATGAGAAGTTGATACATGATTAAGAGAATGCTGCTAAAATTCTTAAGAAACAATACACATGCAATGAAGCAATTTATTATTTTACCATTATTGCATTAAAATAATAATTTAAATATAATGTACAATTACTTTCCCCATTCATTTTAACACAAATACAATTTTAAAATAATGGAGAAATTATTCCAAATAAATTTTCTTTCTGTGGAATTTTTCCCAACCATGGGATTATTGTGATGTGAAATAACTCATTATTTCGAATCACATAATTCCTTTCAAACCAAACTTTTAATTTCTACACTATTGCTAATTCATTTTTTTAAAAAAAAAATTGCATTGCATGTACTGCTCTTTCTTCCAGGAGACACAGATTCATACTTCTCAATAAAATAACTTTAAAAAAATAATCGTTGCAAGGAATGTTTTTATAGAAAACCGCTTTTTTAATGTTAGGGAAAAATCTCCTGTAACTGAGAAATTCTTCCCTTAAACTGACATACTTTTCCCTCCAACAAACTGCAAGAATTTACCTTACACTACCAATCTCTAAAATAGAATAGTCCATTTCTGGCAGTTTGGAGACTCTAGTGGGTCGGTGCTCAACTATTTTTTCGACCAACTGTATCAAAGATAGCTAATGAGGTTTTGAAGAAGCTTTTTTTTTTTTGATGACGTAATATCGCAGAAAACATATATAAATTATATCAGTGTAAATGTGTATTTTTAACTAAGGAAATACTTATTCAAATCAGGACTTTCCACTTTTCTCAGGCACCATACACTCTTGTTAGGGGAAGGAGGATCTTTTTAGATCCATATCCCCGAGACGTTAATCGAAATCGAATGTGTATTTTTTTTATTATGTCAGAGAGTATTTTGTTTTTCTTCATAGCAGTTAATAAGTTTGTTTTAATTTTTTATTTTCGATATGGTTGCGCACCTGTATGCCTGCCTCCATATACTTTGCAATCAATCAATCATATTTGACAAAAAGCTATGGCTGCAAATATAATTAGTAATTATAAAGTATTAAAGGCAAGTTAGTTTTTTGAAAGGTGTATTATGTTTTTGATTCTGCTCTAAAATGCATTATTCTTCAGTAGTTAACTTAATTAATGGTTTCATTTATTAATTTAAAATATTGACGTATAAAAGAAAAAAATTGGGTTCAAAGAAAAAATATTACCTATCGTTTTTTTATATTTTTTTTTCTTTCTGTTTGAGATTTGTCAGTGTTTAAATTAAAGGAAAAATTTAAATATTAGTGGAGAAACAAAAAAATTACATATTTATACCTCAATATATTCTTAGAAAATATCCTATTAATTAGCTGCCTGAATGTGTTTAGCATAATCATCTCCATGAAGATCACATTTAAATTCTTCATCTCTTGTAAAATATTATTGTATTTGGACTTTGTTATTATATGATTAAATAGGGTACTTCTGTATTAGTGTCATTGCAGCCAAATTTGCTCCAAGTGAATCGCACCATTTTCCATCAAAATCTGAATGACTGGTTTTTTTAAAAAATAAACTACATAAGAATCTTGTGTTTTTAATATCATCGTGGCACAAAATTTACTGCAGTGATGCTAATATGTAAGTATTTTAAGTAGATTGGTGTAATAACTGGCGTAAATTTAAAATAATCAAACTATTAAGAAAATAGGAAAAACAATGTATAATAAATTTATCATTAACTTTTAATTTTCCCTTCTGATTTTTGTATCCCAAATCAAAATTATGTTATCTCATTGGAAATTGTCTGTATCTGTCAGTGGTGGATTTAAAAATGTTTATTTATAATACAACTAAATAGATGCATACTCATGCTTGTTTTCCAAATTATAGTTTTTTATTGCATATTTTGGGTTAATTTTTCATCATTTGAGAAAGATATTTTAATTGTATGGTGAATTATCTCATGCCGGTTATTCATTTTATTATTTTAGTTTCAGATTAAAAGCGTTTTATGTTAGTTTCCTTTAACAAGAGAGGATCAATTTTTAAATTTTTAATCATAACTGGAGATGAATTTTTACACAGATAACGCAACCTTGTTTTTGATTTAAAAAACACATCATGCAAGAACATGTGTTGGATTTATGGTTATCGTGAGATTGGTGGTAGAGGTGGTCGGTCCCTGACCCACCACCAGGGTGTTCTCCTTCAAAATTGGGGATCATACTAAATCGTTTTGTCACCTGTATGGTGCTCAAGGCTACGACGAACGATAGGCATACATCTAGCCCCTTGCTATGATGAATTTCGTGGGCCTCGATCTGACTATGTCAGACAGTTGGCATTGGGAACAATAACAAAAAAAGATATTGAAAAATTATCTTATTTTTATTAAAACAGACATTAGCTCTTATTACTGTTAGGGTTTTATCTTTAAGTTAGTGTTTTTCTAGAAACTGCAAACTGTTTTAATTCTCTTCATTTAGAATACCAGTACATAAATATGCATGGGATGCCTTCTGTAAGTTTATAGCAGTGATTATCAACTTGTCTAATGGGAAAAAAATTAGTAGATTTTTGAAATTCTCATGTTTAAATTATTCATTACTTCTTTGTAATTCCAACACTGGTTACAATTTGTTTGTAAATGATTTTGTTGTCAGTTTACCATACAGTGTTAGTAAGCTATACCTTAATTATGATGCTATACAGTAGCGCACACAGGAATTTTTCAAGGGGGGGTCCTCGGTCAAAAGTTCACTATTTTTGTATCATGCTCCTTTTGATTTTGTCGATTTTCGGGAACAAAATACAGTAAAAAACTAATTATTGAATAAATAATTAGCATTAATTAATAAAATTGATCATTAATAACAAATATTTAATTAAATTTTTCGTACTATATACGTAGAATTGCAATCAATCAGAAAAAAATCGAGGGCTTTGGGGGGGAGGTCTGGATGCCCAGGACCCACCCCTTGTGTGCGCCACTGATGCTATATAATAAACATAATTTCATATATGTTTCTTGTATTTTTGTGATATCTTTTTATACATATCTGTATCATTTGTGTCTGTATTTTACAAGGTTGTTTAAATAGTTAGCTGTACCAATCTAAAGGGAACATTATTTTAACAATTCTGCTGAATTAGAGAATTATGTATTTATTAAAAAAATCATGTATATGTGATGTTTCAGCCTTGAAAGCTTATGTTTGTAATATTTTATTATGTAAATAGACTATTAACAGTAATTCTAGACTTTTGATTTAAAAAATTATGAACTTTATTTTTTTTAAACATTTTTTTCTATTTAATTTTTCTTTTTACATTCATGCATGGTTTCTAAATTAGTTTATATGTATTGACTGAGAAATTATTGTGAAATTGGCTTATACCGTGCATCTATATTTTCAAGCTGCATTTTTAAATAATTAGCCCTATAAAGTGTACCTCCTTTTTACTTTGGAACCTAAAATTATGTGTGCAATGCTGTTTTGTTTTGATGTCATTTATTCAAGGTATTATCCCAGGCTTTAAAAAAATAGTATACTTCTAAATTATACAACCTTTTAAGTTCATTAGGTATATCATTTCTTTTAAATGAACAGTATTAAGGTATATTTAGAAGTCTTAAATTTTTTATACATTTTTTTTTTATTAAAGCTATAATTTTTATACTTGGGGGATAACCCCACTCAACCATAAATTTAAATCTTATTTTTTGTGTCAAAAGTGTGCATTACTCTCCAGATTATACGGTATATTAATTTATCAAATTAAGTTTTTGTCAAGAATTTTTTTGGTATTTCTCATATTTAATATTCTTTTTCAAAAACACAACAGCCCCTTAAAGGCCTTTTCTGCCACAACCATATGCTCCTTACAACATCCACTATTTTTAGCGACTCCTCTCCAATTTTTAATTTTCAAAGTATTTAAGTTTTTCTCAATGTCATCTAACCATCTAGTTGGTGGTCTTTCGTTAGCTGAGGTTTCCTCAGGTTTCTTAACTACTGAGATTTTAAAGGGATTATCTTCTGAGCTCCTCCAAAGCCATCTGAACCAACAAAGCCTATTCAATTCAAAGTTATATCTCACCATCCTTCCTGCACTGGGCCAAAGATAGCTCTGAGAATTTTCCTCTCAAACATATCCAGTGAGCCTGATGTATCTGTTTAAGATCTATATTTCACTTACGTAAATCAAGACTGGTAATATTAGTCATTTGTAAGTTCTTAATTTAGTCTTGCAGCTGATTAGATTAAATCTTAACTGTCTTCTCTGCCCATTGAAGCATTTATTAGCCATTTTGATTCTGTTCTCAACTTCTGCTCTTAGTTTATTTTTATCATTAATTACTATACCATGGTATTTACATTCATCAACCTTTTTGAAAAAGTAACCATTAATATTGGAAAATTAAAATAATTTACTATGAAGGATGAGATTTTTTCATAAATTTCCTTTTATCCTCATTGACAGTGAGGCCCATACTTGTGGCAGAAGATTCAAGAGCTAAAAAAAGCTTTTTCTGACTTTCCAATATCTATATCATCTGTGTAGGCCAATTATTCAAATAACTATTTCATAAGGTGCCTCTTTGGTCTAATTTGCTGTCTCTAATACACTTTTCTAATGCTAAGTTGAATCGTAGGCAAGCCAGGGAATCTCCTTGATGTAGGTCTCTTTCTGTTATGAAAAGCTCAGATAGAGATGACTTTGGATTTTGATGCCTCATCTCACATTGCTAAGTGTGGCTTTGGTTAAATTACTAAGCTTAATGGGGATTGCAAACTCTGCCATTGTCTCAAATAGCTTATCTCTCTTAATGTTGTCATACATAACTTTAAAATCTATAACTAGCTGGGAAGTTTTAACACTGTATTCCATCATTTTTTTCAATAATTTATCTTAAAGTATGAATTTGATCTATCGTAGATCTTTGGGATCTAAATCCACATTGGTAATTTTCAACATTTAATATTGTCACTTAAAAAGAGTTTTTTTGTTTTATATATTTTTCTGTATAATTTTTGAGTATATAAAATTCTCTATAAATGTTTAAGAACAATTTTTCCTTGATTTATTTAATTTTTGATTTACTTGTTTTTGTATATATATATTAAATAAAAAGTTCAATTTTAATTGATCTATTTGTTAGCTGCCTGATTCAGCATATTATTTGCCAAACTTTATTACATCTTATGAAGAAACACAGCTTCTGGAAAAGATATATAGCTCTCCAAAGCCAAAATGGAAAACATTATCCAACAGGAGATTACAAAATTGGGGTAAGCCTTATTGAAAAACCAATCATGCATATCTTATTTTTTAAAAAATAAATTTTTAGTATATGTGAAAACATTTTTATTTTGTTGCTCATCTATGCTATGCATTAAACAACTCTTGTCCTTACATTATGTAAAATGCTTATTCATTTGTATTATGTTACATTAATAGTATTTTAATCATAATGGACTATGTAACCTTAAATATCAAGACGTACTTCTGTTAAGAAATAAACAAGTATATTTAAAAATACAGACTCTTTGTTTTGTAATACTTTTAAGTATTACATCAAGGTCAACTTCAGGATTTGAACAAGTTGTTATTCAGTTATTATCTAAATTCTTGTTTTATTTTCAAATTATGTATGTATATACACTATAACAAAAAAACAACGCACCAAGAAGGAATTGTCCGATTGGAATGAAATTTCGTATGCAAAGACATTTGTACCGAGCATGCAAATGATTAAAATTTGGTGTCCAATGAATGAATAGTGGGAATTACAGCACATTGGAACTGTGCACTCAGCAGGTGTCCATAAGAAGCGATTTTCAATATGAAAACAAAATTTCTGTTGCATAGAGATTTAGGATGCCTAGGCAGGTTGGGCAGATCGAAGAATCGCTCATCGTATGGGTTGAAGCGATGCGGCCATTAGAAGATGCTGACAAGAAAGGGTGGACAGTGGCAGATTTCAGCGTCATGATTATAGCGGTCAACCTAGGGCCACAGCAGATTGGGAGGACAGAATGATTGTCAGATCAACTGTCACAGCGCCTGATTCATCATTATCAACCATCAGACGTGCGACCCACGCATGAATGTCCACCATGACTATTCACAGACCTCTGATACAGCGAAATTTATGCTCATACCTACCGCTATGCCACCTGCCACTTATGCCTGCACACTGTCAAGCCAGATTACGGTGGTGCTTGGCTAGATCAGGTTGAAATTATGCTGAGACTGGGAACGTATAGTGTTTAGTGACATGAGTCTCGCTTCCAAATGTGTTCTGACAATCATCGAAGACATCTCTGGAGACGCCCAGGGCTGCGTGCCAATCCTGCTTTCACTATTGCACGCCACAGAAGCCCTCAACTAGGAGTTATGGTCTGTGGGGTTATTTCTTTTGACAGCCATACTTCTTAGGTCGTCATTGGAGGCACACTTACAGCACAGCGGTACGTTGACGACATTCTGAGAACTATGTGGTACGTGTTACTATGAACTGTCTTACAGCTTGTCAAACACTTCACTGGCCAGCCAGATCTCTCTTCAGTAGAGCATGTTTTGGGATATGATGGGAAGGTGACTTTTTATCTACCAGGGAATTTTGATGACCTTGCCCAATGGTTTTGAACAAATTAGGCAAGAAATGCCACAGGAGACCATCAGGGTGCTTTATCACTCTAAGGCCCATCGTCTGGCAGCTTGTATCCAGGCTAGAGATGGGTCAACATCTTATTGAGCTCGTTACTTTGTAACTACGTAACTCTGAAATAAATGATTCAATTTTTCTGAAATTTTAATTATTTTCTACATAATCTTTCTACCCACCAATTTTTGTCTTGATCGGACAACTCGTTCTTGGTGCGTCGTTTTTTTGTTATAGAGTGTATTTCTCACCTATATTCGTATTGATCTAAATTTTTAAAATTGTCTACATAAAAAGAAAATATAATAAGAATTGCTTTCAATGTTTTACATTTTATTTTAGACACTCAAATGTCTAAATTTGTGTGCAGTGAAATATTTGTGTGCCTTATTTCAGGAAACAGACATTAGAAATGCAATATTAGAAAAATTCAGTTTGTACTTTAGAAATCAGAAATACCAATGGATTTGAAAACAATGGCCACAACTACATGATTTATATATTGTATTTAAGGTAAATTTGGTGTATTATGTACAATTTTAACACAAAAAACAATATGTAATTGTATGGATGCATGTTATATGCCAGGTATAAAAATGAGAGCTTTAAAAATGAAAAAAAAGAGCATAGAAAAAAATTTAGACTTGTACATATATCAAAATACTATTCTTTTAAAAGAAGTGACATTTCTAATTAACTTAAAGGGTTGTATTTCTAGAAGTATACTATTTTTTTTCAAAAGCCTGGGATAATACTTCAAATAAATGATTTCAAAATATAAGAACATATATTGCATACATACATTTCAGGTTTCTTCATTAAAAAGGGGTTGCGCATTATATGATGAATATACCTAAAACTTAAAAATTGCAGCTCTTAAGTATAGGTGCGCATTATACACTGGATTTTACAGTAGATATTGTACTTAAATCAATTGTATTAAAATTTCTTAGTAAAAAAAAAATATCCCAAGTATACAATTTAAAAAATCGCAATTTTATAAAAATCTAATTCATAGGTATTTTGAGGCTCTCTTAAAGAATAAGGTTTCTTCCTGTTTTTAAAAATTACATATGTATGTGCATTTTAGGTGGTCTTCCTCATCCAAAAGGACTGATTCAAGAAACATTGCCTGAGGTGAATTTTGTTTGTGTTTACTCTTGCTTTGTAGCAACCAATATAGCTTAAGGAAATTTTCTTATTGTTAAATGAAAAATGTATTTGAGAAAGATGTAAAATATTTTTCTGCTAAATGCAAATTGCTATCAAATATACTTATTATTTCATTACTCATGCGTCTATTTATCCTTATACTTAATTTATTTTTGTATTCTGAAGGTATAATGCATTATAATTCAATAATATTTTGACAGCCTTTCTTTTATTTGTACTTATATTAATAGAACATAGTTATATTTTATTTCCTTGCTTTATAAATGATCTGTATATATATCTATACTTGTGTTTATTTAATTTTGCATAGCATTTTTTTTTATTTTATTATTTTTAATTTATATTACTTGGTGATTTTAATTTATTTGCTTTGATTCACATGATTTCTTTCATTATAAAATATTTTAAGCTATTGGAGATTGCTAATCATTTCACTAAATACAGTACTTTCTAATTTGTAAGAGGCTCTTTTATACAAGGCACCTAAATTCTAATGCAAATTACTTAGAAGATTTTGAAAAAGGTAGTAATAATGAAAAAAGAGCTTAGTAACTTAAATGTTTGTAAAATAAGAGAACCCTCTTTTCCAGACCAATTTTTTTTTTATTTTGAGAACCAGTTTTCATGATCAGTGATATTTTTCATTTTTATTGTTGCTTTTCTTTATGTCCATTTTTTGTATTCTTTCTTGTCTTTCATGCCATATCTAAATACACTTAGCTGTTTTTATACTCATTTTTATGAAAATAGGATTCTTCATCTCCCTGAATATATAACGTACTTTTAGTTTCATATATAAAAAATAACTTTTAGCTACCACTGTAAATATTTTTATCTTTGTTCATGTAATCAAAATTTTATCATAACAAAGGTAATTCAACTTAAACATTATATTTACTTTGTTATTTTGAGATTTTTACATAATTTCTTCATTAAATCATGTTCTATCTCTTTTTAAAAAGAAAGAAAAAAATATTACAATAAAACAATATACTGTTACAACTTTTGTGTAATGAATGCTTAAAATAGTGTAAGCAATTTGTATCTGGATGTGTAATATGTTAATGTTTCTTTCTGCTCCATTTATTTTATGCTAAAATTATAATATTCACAATCAATGCCATTCTTTACATTGTAAATGGCGATTCAATGGAAACTTGGTGATAGAGCCAAGTTGGCATCATTTTTGGTGACCATATGGATGCTACTGGAAATTGTTGGAGAAATCTATTAATATCAGGATTTATGACGTAGTGGATCTTATCTCTAAAGATCCGTATAGGCTATAAATAGGAAGTAGCTTGCCAAACCTGAGTTAATATTGTTTTGCCCATTGAAAGCCAATATTGTCTTAAACATTACAAATATGTAATGTATTTGTAAAGTACTTCTAGACACTGATAGTTGTGTCTGAGTATTGTAGAAGGTGTGAAGACATTCTGGGATTGATTTTGAAAATTTTACTATTGTATCCTGCATTTTTAAAAATTGTTTTTCCATAATAAATTTTCATTTTTCCTGAAAAACTGTCTTGCTTTTTGAAACTGATAGTATAAAATCCTCAAACCTCAATCTACGAAACAATACCTGTAGATCGTCTTGTGTGATAGAAATAGTCTAATTTTCAATTATATAATTTGATCCTTAACTGATATAATAAGGTATTTATTTTGCTTTTAATGAAATTTTATTATACATTTCTACATGTATCTTTATTTTCCTTAAAAGTGGCTTATGAATTATGTGAAGAAGGTTGGAAATCTAGGAATATTTCAAGACAAGTTTCCAAATCATGTTTTAATCAATGAATATTTACCTGGTCAAGGTATTATGGTATGGAATGTTTTTTCACTTGCGTTTATTAGTTAATAATAATTTTTATCTTTACTTTTTTTAAAATGAAAATCCTTGTTTTTATGGTATTATTTATGATTTTCAAGCTGTTTGCTAATTATAATTAAACTCAGAATGTATTCTGGGAATTAATAATTGGTTAATAACAATTTTAATAATAATAGCAATGATTGGTAAACTCCTAGGAGAGCCCCCACCCTTGGCGCCAAACCGGAAAAAGCGCCAAGCGAAAACGAAATGGCGCCAAGCAAACCCAACAACGGTGACAAGTAAATATAGCAGTATAAGATGGATGCGCAATGAAAATACATGTAAACAATACAGAAATTTAACATTTAAGATAAAAAATATAACAGCACTTACTTTCTTATTGTTGATCCTTCCCAAGTGGAGGGTAAAGTGTAACAACTGCTTTTAAAAAATTCTGGAAAGTCTCGTCGCTGAGTGAGTGATCGCGAGAGCGCCGCCATAAATACTCAGCGAGGTAATGGTCGAACATGCCTTCTGCGTGGCTGGTGTGATTACGGAGAAAACGTTTTATTGCTGATTAACTTACTATTGGAAAACCATGAATTCTTTCTTATACTTCTGCAAACATCATGCGTATTCACACCTTTTTTTCGACATCTCCATTCAAATCCATCCAAAACAACACTCTTTCGTTCATTTAATCCCATTTGCTCATTACATTTAGGACATTCATAACTTGAAGCAATTAATCCTTCTTTCATACACCATTCAATCAATTCCTTCTTGCCTCTAGCATTCAATAACGTAAAAAATTCTAACGTGTATTCACTTACAAGCGCAGCCATACTTTCAACCCGGTGCCCAACAAAATGAAATTTGAAATGCGCGCCCACAAATGACGAAAATTCTAAAAAAAGTTATGGTTGCCATATGTTGTATTTAAAAGCAAGGTTACCATGACGGTGCAATTATCGCCAACCAAAGTAATTCGCGCCAAGGGTGGGTGCTCTCCTAGGAGTGAACCCAATGATTTAATTATGAATGTTTGTTATCTTGAGCGAAGAAAGATGTGTGTATGTGCACCTACAGAACTTGAAACACATTTGAAAATTTAATTAAAAATTCTAAAAAGCAAAGAAATAAATCTTATTGTAGAACTGAAGATTTCAATGTACTGCTAGAATATGTCAAACATTTTCTTTTTAGTTGAAAGTTAAACTTCCCAAGTTTTAATTAATTATTTAAGTATTATTGTAATATTAATAAACACATGGAGAAAAGCTTCAATTTTGTCTTTAATACATTTTTATTAATAGTTATATATTTTAACATACATTTGGGTTATACCACAATGCATTATTTGCTTAAAAATATATCTATTTCCTTTCATCATTTACTTAAATCAGTTAATTCTAAGATAAAGAAATAAGACTAGAAAAATATTTTTTTTCTCTTGCCATATTTAGCTCATGTTGTAAAGAACCTTTCATATAATTTATTAAGGTTATATGCATGTAATTCTTTCAGTTCATTATTTAAATTTTTAACATAGTAAAACAGCAACATTTAGATTTTTTTATACATATAAATTTGTCAAATGTGCATAGATATTATTCTGATTGATGTATATAAATATAATAAAAATGGACTCTTGTATATCATTGCACAAAAATTAAATTTACCATAAATAGATAATTAAGTAATAATAAGAATTTTACTCACGTTTAATCAGATAAGTTTTAAATGCATTTACCTAAGTAGCAAAGGCTTTAAATATAAAACAAAATACTTAAAAAATCTTTCTTTTCTACAGTTTACTAAATTTCAATTTTAAAAGTATTTTCTATATTAAGTAATTTTCTAATAATCACAGTTAATTGTATGAAATATATATGAAGTTTTGATAAAGAAGAGTAAGTGAAGACATTGCTTATAGAATGTGCAACATATTGCTGTACACTTTGTTTTTATGCTGTAAATAAAAATTATTACTCAAGTAATTTACATGTTTGTATTTTGCATCTATTATTTGAAAATGTTTTAAAGTATTCTTTTTAAAAGAATTAATTCATATAGTTCTCAATGTTTTTATTACTCTTATCAATATATTTGTAGTTGTAAACAATACATAGTATTTAATGCACAAAATATTATTTATTACATTTTTATTTGATAAGATTGATGAAAGAAAAAAAATTGTATAATATTTCTTTGAATCAAAATGAGTTATTTAAAGTTAATAGGAATTCATTTAATTGTAACTTCTAATTAATAGATTATTTAAAATTAACACAATGAATTACATTTCTTATATATTGATACTTAAATTTAAGTGTATTAATAAAAATTCCTTTTCAATTTTGGTTATTTTTTTAATATTTGATATTAGATAATAATCTAAAGCAATAAAATTAATATTAACAGCTAAATCATAAAAATGTTATTGAATTTTTGAAATAAAACCATAAAATGCATTATATTTTCTTTGATTATAAATTAGTAGTGAACTCTTAGATTTTATATAATATTTAGTCACTTTTTAGAAGTTTTACTGGAATAATTCAATTTCGAAATTTTGCCTTTAGCCTCATGAAGATGGACCTCTTTTTTATCCAACTATAGCAACAATTAATCTTGGATCACATACAGTTTTAGATTATTATGAAAAATCATCTAATTCAGAAAATTTAGATTCAGTGAGTATTGTATTAATTTAACATTTTCTATAACTACTTCATCTTTGCAGCATATATAAATATATTACAAACAAGTGTATTTAAAACATGCATTTTGAAAACTTATATTTCAAGCATTATCATAATAAATTATTAAAAGAGTTTTTTAGTACATAAAAATGTCTTGTATTTATTTAAGAAACATTTTTGTCAGCCATTACTTCAGATTTTTTTCTAAAATACAAAATTTGTTATCCAAGCAAAAAGAGATATTAATAGACAAATTTATTTTGAAATGAATGATTCTTTCATTTTGCTATTTTTAATATTAAACTAATCATTTAAAATATTTGGGCGATATTTTTATTGCTGAAGAGGATGTCACGATGAATTTTTTAAATAAAAATGAATACTTTTTAATATTTGTGCCTTAGAAGTAAGCAATATCGACAACTGAAATATTGCGTTATTAACAATATATTAGTTTCAGTGAATTAAAAATCAAACATAAGAAAGGTTTGTAATTAAATTGATTGCAAAAAGTCCATGTTTTTAAATTATATAAAGCAACATTAACATTTTAAAACTTGTTTGATAATATCGTACTTCATTTCTCAAAATAAAGATTTCTGTTTAAGGTATTTATATTGCTTCATCTATACATATAAATAAAAATGAAGTGTCTGTTTGTAATTTGAAATCAACAGCTTTTTACTAAATGCATTTAAAAGTATATACGGTATTTACATGAAAAAATCAATTTTTAAAATTTTTGTCCGTCTATCTATCTGTCTCTCTGTTTGTTCCGGCTAATCTCTGAAACGGCTGGACCAATTTTGATGAAACTTTCACTGGCAGATAGCTAATGTTATAAGGAATAACTTAGGCTACTTTTATTTTAGAAAAAAAATTAGGGTTCCGAGAAAATAAAATTAAAACCAATGAAATAGTGAGCAATATCCAATTCAAATAGGGATTATTTTTATTTAATAGGAATTATTTTATTTCGCGAGCCTTCTGTCTCAACGATTGCTATCAGTTTTTTCAAACTTTTTTCTTTGATTAGGTTGCTGCCATTCGCGACATTTCCCGTTCATGTCTTGATCCTAATGATTTTACAGTCCTTAACTGCATTGTTAAAGGTCATGCATCCCTTTCATCCCCTTCCTTGCGGCTTCATTTGTGTTCGCGTTTCACCTTACTTGCTACTTAGACCTATTTTGATCCTAAAGATTTTAGTCCTCACCCCATCGGCTGTGTCAAAGGTCATGCGTCCCTTTCACCCCTTGCTCAATAAAAAGCAAAGAAAAAAATAAAACAAAAAAGAAACATAGATTCACAAAGTAGAAGAAAAGTTTTTGTAAACTCTGCGAAGTGAATAAACACTTTTTTGTTAAATTCCACATGGACGAAATCGCGGGTAACAGCTATTTAACATAAAATAAATGCATCAGAAAGTAATATTAACGTATTACACATCCAGATAAAAATTATTTACACTATCTTAAGAGTTTATTACACAAAATTTGTAACAATGTGTTACTTTTGCTGAGCAGGTAGGTATTTTCAAAAATCGACCCACAAGAAAGTTACGGGGCGTCATAAATAATAACTATAATAAAAAAATCAGCAATTATATCTTAAGACTTAAAATTTAGCAAACATGGTTTTTTCGTTCAGCTGAGTTATGTAAAAAGCTTTTTTTTTTTTGTTTAATTTATACAATTCACGTAAAATTAACTCATTAAAAACTTCATCCTTCAGTCTGTATTTTTTAATTTTTAAGTTCACCTGTGCGAAGAACGGGTATACCAGCTAGTCCTTACATAAAATTACATTAATGTTTCTTTTGTAGGAAATGCAACTTAAAACTAGTCGATATATTGGATCTCTTTTATTGGAACGATGCAGTTTACTTCTTGTGCAAGATGATCTGTACTCAAAGTATCTCCATGGAATAAAAGAAACCAATGTAGATATTCTCGATGATAACATAAAAAACTTTAATTTAAGCAGCATTCAGAATGAAACTGAACTTTCTAGGCAATCAAGAATTTCATTAACCATAAGGCATGTTTCTCATACTGTTAAAGCTAATTTTATATTTCGAATGAAGTAAAATATTTTTCTATGTATCTATTTGAAATTTCACTTGCCATGAAAGCAACACAAACTATGAAAGTGTTTTAAAAAGATTAGACTCTATATGAATACTGATTTTTTTTTTAACTGATGACAAAGTTTTGAATTGATGAGTCCTCATTGTATTTTAAAGAACAGATGCTCATTGTAGTTTTGTAATTGGAAGAGTAATCCCAAATATCTAATATCACATTAAAGGTGGTAAGAAATTCATTCAAGAAGCGATGTAATAATATACTTAGACTTTATCTTCAACAATTAAAATTTTTTTTAAATCACATAACCTGTACTAGAGGTGATTGATTAACGTGTATCTTGTAGTCTGCAAAAACCTTAAAAAGTGAGTTTTTAATAATTTTGGCAAAATTTTGTTGTTTCTTATTCCATTTGATCGATAGGAACATCTAGATCAAGTCCATGAACCTGTGGGTTTTTTAACTATGAAAAACTGTAGTAGGACTTGATAGCAGCTGGTTCTTATGGCATCCAATACAAGCCAAGATGTGGGCTGGAGTAGCTTGGGTCACATTGCAATTCGGACTAGAAGGGTAAACTTTAAGATCCATCACATGCCGTTGAGCTTGATTATGTCCACTGCAAAATCTAGCAAGAGTAGTTTCATCTCGCCTACTGCTTGTCCTAAGCAAAGCAGCATCAGGACAGTTTCCTTTATGCCACTCATGTACAGGAGCCTGCCAGGGGCCTCCCCACCAAACCCATCAACTCTCCATTCCAAGTTGTCTTAAGGAAAAAAGGCAGGAAGGCATCCGGACCCGAGGAAGAGACCAGTGCGAAGAAGCAACGCACTGACGTCACAACCACCCAAAATCAGTTTGCCCAACTCACGGTTGAGGACATGGATCTCAACGCACAAGGCACTTCCACCTCTGCTGATAATGGAGCTCCGAATACAGCTGCACCCCCCAAGAAGCACCATGTCCCGCCGATTACTATAGACAATGTCTCTAATCAGGCAGGGCTACTCAAGCACCTACAGGGCCTTACCAACCTTAAGCTGGAAGCTAAGCTTTTAGGGACAAAGCTGCAAATATACCCTCAGACGGCCTACGCATACCATCTAATTCGGAAGTACGTCGAGGAAAACCAACTCGAGTCGTTTACCTACATCCTGCCCGAAGACAAGAAGCTTCGTCTTGTCGTACGAGGACTGCCCACCGATATGTCCCCCGTGGAAATCATCGGAAGTCTGGCTGAACAAAATATTTCTGTGAACGAGTGTCATATTATGACGAGTAAGAAGACGGGGAAGGAAATGCCCCTATTCTTAATCACCATGGATAAGACCGAGCAGCATATCATGTGACCAACATCGGATACATGAAGGTGAAGGTCGAAGCCCTTAGACCAAAGTATGGCCCTCCTCAATGCTTTCGATGTCAAGGCTTTTTTCATTCGAGCCGGTTCTGTACTCGTGCCCCCAGGTGCGTCAAATGTGCAGGAGCCCACCTCGCAAAGGAGTGCACCAAACCTATTGATCAAAAGCCTAAATGTTGCCTGTGCGAGGGCGAACATCCAGCCAGCTTCTTGGGTTGCCCCAGAAACCCAAGAAACAAGGTCAATCCGGAAACAACGAAAACAAAGGAAACCAACCAAAACACTGCCAAGCCCACCAAAACAGTAATCGAAACCCCTCCACCACCTAAAGTAAATTTTTGGGAGCAGCGAGCCAAGAATGCCGCAGCACGCCAACAGCCCAACCCCAACACCTCCAAGAAAACCCCCCCAAGCCTCCACTTCAACATCTAACACCTCCGTCGACGCAGCAGAAGACATTTTCGAACAACTTAACTCTCCAGCAGTGCAAGAAACTTTTGACTTACTAGAGGAATTTATCACAATAGCTCATACCATCCCCACCAAGTACGGCCGCCTCAGAGCCATAAGAAAACTGCTCGGAAATGAAATTAACTTTTAATCCCCGCCACAGCAATAGATCCAATCTGACGGTAATCTCCTGGAATGCCAATGGAATCAGATCCCGTATTGAAGAATTCAGGAGTTTCATCGCAGATTGGAACCCGGATATCATCAACCTACAGGAAACCCATCTTCAACCCTGCCATAACTTCACCTTCCCAGACTACAGCATATACCGAACCGACCGCACCTTCCGAGGGGGAGGCACAGCCATAATGGTCAAACGAAGCATCCCTCACCATCAAATAATTATTAATAACAATAGTCTTGAAACTACCGCCATAAAGCTCACCCGACAAGATGACGATCCAATCACCATCATATCTGCTTACCGCCCCCCAAGAAAACCGCTCCCGGAACAAGACCTGCACCGCATCTTCCGTAGCCAAGGATACGTCCTCGTCGCCGGAGATTTAAATGCTAAGCATGTATCTTGGAGCCCACTCACCCAACAGAATGTTCCTGGCACGACCATCCGAAGGTTCTGCGACAACTCGGGTTACGCCCTCGTCGCTCCAACAGAACCCACCCGCTTCCACCGTAACTGCAGGAACACGACAATCGCCATCGCCATCTGCAAAGGTATGACCGTTACAGAGTGTACTTCCATCCCAGAGCTCTCTAGTGATCACAATCCTGTCCTCTTTGAGGTGAGCTTGGATAATTTTACCTCACCTGCCCTCAGTACCTACTCTTTTCCAAACTGGTCTAAATTCCAGGATATCCTCTCTACTTCCCTTCCAGGAAATCCCAGAATTTCTAACCCCGAGGATATCGAAAATGCTATTAAAAACTTTAACATTTCTTATCATAGTGCCCTCTCCCATAGTTCAACCTTTAAATGCATAAATAGACCTCTTTTTTCTATCCCCCAATTCATCAGGGATAAAATTAAATCTAAAAATAGAATCCGGAAAGCATGGCAACTAACTAAAAATCCCCTCCTTAAATCACAATTAAATAAAATGCAAAAAGAAATTAAAAAAGACTTAAATAACTTAAAAAATAATAAATGGAACCAAATGCTTTCCGAGGCCAACCCTGATGATGATTCTTTATATAAATTAGTCAAGTCAGTTTCAAAAAATAAAACCTTTCATATTCCTCCTCTTGTAGGCCCCATGGGCCTCCATTATAGTACTGAGGACAAAGTAGACTTGTTTGCGGACTCGTTAGAGAGCTCATTTCAAGAAAATCCAGAGCCATACGACGATGACTTCATCGATCATGTTGAAGACAAAGTCGACAGATTCCTCCACCGCAACTCCAGATGCCACACCGCACCACTGACCTCACCTCAAGAAATTATGGATATCATTCTTCATCTACCCAATCAAAAAGCACCCGGAAAAGATGGCATCAAAAATATAGCACTGAAGGCTCTTCCGTTAAACGCCATCACCAACATAACAAAAATAATTAATAGCTGCCTCCAATTAAATTACTTTCCACAGGAGTGGAAGCACGCACTCATTACGGTCATACCTAAACCAGGAAAAGACAAGAGATTCACCGAAAATTATCGCCCCATCAGCTCCCTCGGGAAAATTTTTGAAAAAATATTGCTGAAGAAAATAAATCATCACTGCGAAGAGAACCACATAATCCCAGACTTTCAACACGGATTCCGCCAGCAAACCTCCACACAGCACCAACTGCTCCGTGTCACCAACCACATCATCAACGGGTACAATAGCAAAACCATCACCGTCGGCCTATTCCTAGACGTCAAAAAAGCGTTCGACCGAATGTGGCACGACGGTCTAATTTACAAGATGATAACCTTTAACTTCCCTACCTACCTCATCAAGATCATCCATAGCTACCTGAATAATAGAACTTTTAATGTCAAATGCAACAATGTGCACTCCAGCCAGCGACCCATCCTCGCCTCCACCCCTCAAGGATCAATCTTAAGCCCGGCTCTTTACAACATCTATACCAGTGACTTCCCGACTGACAATAACACAACAGTATGCCTCTTCGCCGATGATGCCGCAATCCTATCTACTAAAAGAACAGCGGAGGACACAGCCCTCCATATGCAACATTACATCCTTAAACTAGAATTATGGCTCACTAAATGGCGAATAGCCATAAACACCGATAAGACGCACGCAATAATTTTCCGGAAAAAAAGAACGCACAATAGCCCTCCCACTCTTCAACTTTTCAATCAGACAATAGACTGGACTTTTGAAACCAAGTACCTCGGAATTATCCTAAATGATAAACTCACTTACAGCTCCCACTTCAAAGAAATTACAAAAAAATACTGGAGAAAACTTTATTCCCTCAACAGCATCATCGGCAGGAAATCGAAGCTTTCACTTAAAAATAGATTGTTTGTCTATAAACAATACGTCCGCCCCCTCCTACTGTACGGCTGCGCGATCTGGGGATCCGCAGGTTACGTACACATCGATAGTCTACAAAGGCTTCAAAATCAAGCACTGAGAACAATAGCCAGAGCCCCTCGGTTCCTCCCCAGATACATCCTTCACGAGGAACTCCGAGTGGAGCCTATTCATACCATAATAGCTGAACTGTCATCCAACTTCCATTCAACCATTCCCTACCACAACAATGCGACGATCAACTCGCAAAACCACTTCAGAAACCTCCACCCATCGTATGCCTCACACCGCATCTTCCCTCATTTCCAGCTTTTAAAAGCGATTTCACTATCATGAATCATCGTTACGTCAGCATTTCCCTTTCGCTTCTTCACCAAGAACGAAGAACCCTCTTTTCGCCTTTGCCTCTCTTTATCCCGTGGGGAAAGCACTCCCCCCCACAACTTTCCACTCTGACAGTCAGCTGACGTGTCAGCCGACAATTCATCAACCGGTTCCCTGAGCCGGTCCCCTCCCCCCCTCACATCAGAACTGTAGAAGAAGCCTAAACATATAGGCTGGCTCTTAGGCAAAAGATTTATGCCAGGTTATGCCAAACTATCTCGTTTGATTCGGGTAGCAATTTCTGAAAAAGTAAGGCAGCCACCATGTGTAGAATCTTTATGGCACCCTCACAGGCCAAACCATCTACAGTCTCATTCCCACAGACATTTACATGCAACAGTACCCACTAAAAAACATTGGCACTTTAAGTTATTTAAAAGTTGGACTATACTCCTTGTTGTTCTGTCACCCCACCTCCACCATTCAGATAGGTGCCGAATAGAGCTTCGGCTGTCACTCAATATCCAAATATCTCAATAAAGCAAAATTTCAAAGCCTCAATAGCTAAGAGTTCTGCCCAAAAAACTGAGCAGTAGTCAGGATTTCTGTCTCACGTATACATTCATCATCACTCAGCAAAATTTTAATTTATTTAATCAGAATAAACTAATGTAAAAAAGTCCTTAATTTTCAATTGAAATATTTTTATTATATGTTAGATGACATTGCATTATTATCAACTACATGTGTAACATAAATATTGTGAATTGTACATTTTGTGCTCAAAGTCAGAATCCAATTTTTAACCTTCCCATTTTTTTTTTTTTTTTTCTATTTGAATGCTAAATTTTGTAGAATGGATTTTTTTCTTAAAATTTTATTCATAATAAAAAATGATATTGTTTTTATGATTATCAGCATAGTAAATTCTTAATATTAGACAAAATTGTAAAAATTACAGTATTTTTCTCTGAGCAATAAATGTATGCATTCAATTATGAAAACTACCGGAACATCTTTTGATAAATTATCATGTATTTAAAACCTTATTGATTCTTTTAACAATAAAATTATATAAAAATTTAGAAATTTGTGCAGTAATGCAATTCTTATTATCCATGTATATTATTGTATATATCAATTCACAAGAATTGATTCTCTATTATTTATCATGATAATTGCAAGATTGTCTACAAAATTATACATAATACATACAATTAAACTAGTTAATGGAAATAAATTGATTTATTCAATATATATATATTCTAAATGAGGGAAAATGAAGCCTATTTTTATATTTTTTTCGTTTTTGAAAAAGATGTTTACAGACTTCTTTAAAGGTGTACTCCTTGATTGCTGACCAAGATTTTATACATCTCAAGATAAGATTATCCCAAACAATGTACATGAATATAAAAAAAGAAATTACTTTTTTTAAAGGAGAAAAAAATGGTTCAAATTTGCTTCAAGGAATAATTTTTTAGTGACAGTTGTACTAATTCTGTGCTACTTAAACCTTTTATATTGTTATTTAATTTATGTTATCTAATTTGTTATATATGTAATTACAATTTTTTGTAATGGTACATAGCCAATTTGTGTAACAAGTATTGAATTACACTACAGCAGAACTCAATGAACTAATGCTGTGTAATGCACACTGATCAAAATTTTAGGACATTCACAATTACATTTGATAAAATTTTAAATATGCTTATTGGTCTAAAATACATCTTTTAATGCAAACACTAAAAAACCCAGACATATTTGTTAATCAATTTTATTCCTAGTAAAGGCCAATCCTTTTCAAATCATTTTTTTGATTTATCGATTTTTTTCCCCTAATTTTTTTGGTGTCATGTAGTTTATTTTCAATAATGTATTTATCTACTTAATTCCTTTTCAACTCTTCCCTAACAAAATGATTTTTAGTATGAATTACATTTTCAGATTAGTGTTTAATACTTAAAAGAGCACTTGATTATCAAGGGTGTAATGTGATTTATATATTTAAAAATTTAAAGGATTTGATTACAAATCAGTAGAATAATTCCTTCCATTTCATGAAAAAATCTTGAATTCATTACAAAATAAATTCGTCCGATTTTCTATAAATATGAAGAATCCTGAGGTTTCTCCAGTTTTTGCATGGATTATACATTTTAAATGTACAAAACTATATTCAACTTTAAGGAACATGTTAAAATTCTACAAGTGTATGAATCTCAAAATTAACATGAATCATCAAGTGTTTATAATTATAAAATTATCCAATAGTGTTTCAATTTCTGAAATATATATATCATATTTACTCTAATTGAAGCAGCACCATTTTCCATTTTTCCAATGCTACTGAAAATTGGGTTCAGTGTGGCTTAAAATTGAAATTCCCTTTCAAAAGGGAAAAATTAATGGCTCATTCTGAAAAATTATTTATTATTCAGGAATTAGTTTTTTTAGCTGAATATTTGAAAGATAGCCTTAAAATTGCCAGGCATTACCTTATGGGGGGGGTAAAGAAAATTAAATTCAAGATTTGACCTTGTCTTTCTTGTAAACTATCCTGTTTAACAAACCATAAATGCTTTTCTAACACTTGAAATTTTACTATTCTCATTACCATCTAAGTAGTTAAAAATGGCTGTTTATTTTTGTCTTGATGATAGCACACTAGAATAAGATATTGAGAATTGTCTTAAGTATTGTTAGCTTTTGTATTCAGAATAGCTCACATATTTTAATATCCATAGGGGGGGTATGTGTACGAGTTTGAGAATCACCAAAATAAGTTAAGATATTCATATCCCTCATCTGTAATTATCAAGGGGTGAAAAATCTATTAACCTCCCCTCTAACATCAAACTATTCTAATGCAACTTTAAAAAAATGTAATTGAAACTATATGTTTTCATTTACTTTATATAAACTTTTAAACAAGTGTTACATTTAATTTAAGCCAGTTTGTAAATAAATGTTTACAGAAAGTTCATAAATAACAATGTGTAAATAATGCTGTTTTATATTAAATATAACATTTAAAAACATTGAATTAATATAACAATCTAAGAACTGAATATGCAATAATACAGTTTAAGAAAACATGACTAGAAACATACCATGTGTTCTTTCATAATGGTTGATTTCAAACAATATGATTTTTTAATTGGTTAGAGAAAATTAAATAGGAGATTTAACCCCTTCGGGATGAACATCCCAAATGTGTGCCAGCGCGAAACACCACCAGAGGCTGAATGACTCAAAAATGAGACAGCGCGTTTCTTCTCCGTAGGCTGAATGACTCACCGATACACCAGGCATTTGGAACGTTTTAATAAGTTGTTTTTTTTTGGCAATAGATGGCATTCTATGCCCATAAGATTTGAGATACATGGATATCTAACCTACTTGAAATGAGAGAAATATTACTCACATACATATGGTTTTTGTTTTATAAACATAAGAGGAATCCCTCCTGTTTTTGAATTGAGTGCTATAAACCATATGCGGTTCGCATAATATACAAAAAAATATTGAACAATAGGTTTATATTTTGGTATTTTTATGGATTTAGGCTTAACCACACAAAACCCTCCAGCCGTGGCGGTATGCATGTGTTTGCGTCCTTCATCCCGAAAATGTTAAATAGTTCTTGATTAAATAATACCCTAAATAACTGACAAAAAGGTAACATTTACATAATTTCATACAAACAGACAATAATGGAATAAAAATAACTGCTATTGACTAGAATATACATGTTAATTTTTGATACAAATGTTATTACCGTAAAATCTGGCGTATAACGCACACCTACACTTTCAAGCTGTATTTTTTAATTTTTAGGTATATTCCCTGTGTAACGCGCACCCCCTTTTTTACGAAAAAAACTTAAAATGTACGTGTGCAATTTTCTTATATTTTGAAGTCATTATTTATTGGATCAATCATTCCTGACTCTCTTTTGAAAAATAGTATACTTCTAGAATTATACAATCCTTAAGCGCAAGAAGGGAGGGGGGAAGAGAGACCAAATCAGTGCCATGGTTGGATTTTTCTCACGCTTTTCTATAAACATTGATTCCTCTTTTGTGTGATGTACGAGACGGACGATCAATTTTGAAATAAATTAGAACAAGCCTGAGACTTATTACATTCGCTGTCTGTAGTATATTCAATACTACGAATATGCTTCAAACAGCGAGCAGTAAAAATTGGTCCTGGTAAACGAAGCAAACACAGTAAAGATCAAAGTGACTCATTTGCAAAAGAAAATGGAAATTGTACTGCAGCAAGGATGTTTGATATTGGTAAAAGCTCCATAAGGGAATGGAAAAAAAATGACAATAATTAACATGCCAAAGAAGAAATGTGCTTTACGTAAGGGAATAACAAAATGGCCAATTCTAGAAGACACAGTGTTGCGAACTGGGTCCTAGAAAATCGCCAGAATAGATTAATTGTAACAAAAAACAATGTACCTTTATTCGCCTTAAAATGGTCAAAAAAGAATGCAGATGAAATTAAAAATTTTAAAGCAACTTTCAGTTGGTGTAGCAGATTTATGGCATGCAATAATTTAGTTTTGTGAGAAAAAACAAAAGTTTCACAAATGCTTCCTAAAGAGGTGGACAACAAATTCAAGAAGTATGTCATTGGGTTTCGAAAACAAAAGAAATATTTACTGTCACACATTGGAAACATGGATGAGACTCCAGTAACGTTTGACATAAAAGGAAATAAAACTATAGATATGAAAGGAACAAAACCGATTCACATAAAAACAACAGGACACGAAAAATCTCATTTTACAGTAGTGCTCTCCTGCTTAGTGGACAGCACAAAATTAAAACCCATGGTTGTATATATATATATATTTTTAAAAAAACAGTGCCAAAATCCAATTTCCCAAAAGGTGTTTTTATTCATGTACACGAAAAAGCGTGGATGGATGAAAATTGTGTGAAATTGTGGATAAAAAATATTTGGCAAAGGCGTCTAGGGCCTTACAGAATCCACAAAGTCTATTAGTTTGGGATATGTTAAGATCCCATCTAACAGATAATACGAAAAAATTGCTAACTGAGTGCAATACAGGTATAACAGTTATTCCTGACAGATTAACGTCATTAGTTCAGCCATTAGATGTGTGCATCAATAAACCTTTCAAACAAAATTTAAAACGACAGTGGAATACATGGATGCTAGAAGGAGAAAAATCATTTACGAAAGGAGGCCAAATGCATCATGCCAATCTGAAAATAGTGTGCGAGTGGATAATAAAAAAGTATGGAATGAAATTAAACCTGACTTAATTTAAAAGTCATTTAAAAATGTAGTATAATTAACAGTCTAGATGGAACAGAAGATTATTTATTTATGAAGGAGAGTAACAGTGATAGTGAAAATGATGCAGATTTCGATGATGTGCCAAGAAGATATAATGGAAGACGAATATGCTGACCTTTTCATGTTATCCAACAATTAAAGTTCATAAGGTATGTTATTTCTTTAAAATAAACAGTATTTCGATTATATATATAAGTCTAAAATTTTTTTAAAGCTCATTTTTATACCCTGCATATAACGCACACCCCTAAATTTCAATCTTATTTTTTGTGTTAAAAGTGCGTGTTATACGATGGATTTTACGGTAATATAAATTATGTATAAAAAAAGCACATAACCAAACAAAATATAATATATACAAAAAAGAAATAAGATAAGCAGGATGGATTTGGATAATGCAGAAACTTTATATAGATAATTTATAAATTTCCATTTCATTATTTTAATCCCTTTTAGAAAAATTACAATTATATAAAGTACTTTCATCATTTTAAAATTTCACATTTTATCTATAATTGTGAAATTAATTCATATATTTTAAACAAATACTTAAATTTTGTCATTTATTAAATATATTTAAATAGTTATATCAAAAGAAAAATAACTTTTTCAAGCAAAAAATTCGATACATTTTCACAGGGCTTTTCATTTTTTCTTTAAGAGATTCATATAAAAATTAGATATAAAACATGTGTATTTAATATTTTAATCATTGGTATGGTGCCACCAATGAAACAACTCTCACATTTGGGGATTTGCCATGTCTGTAAAGGCTCAGTTGCAACAATGCAGTCCATTTGAATGGAGATATTTTAGTCACTGAATTTTCCTAGAAAGACTTTTGAAGTGAAATTGCTTCCTTAAAACTTCATTTTCATCAAATTCTTCTTTTGCTCGATTACTTGAATTACATTTAATACTGGTTAACAACCATAATAAAGTAAGTCCTGAAATTTAAAAAAGTTTTTAAATATCACTTGAATACATAAAAAACAAGCCATTGATTATATTTAAAAAATTAAAATAGTTCCTAAAGCTTTACAACAATGAAATTTCTATGGTTTTGTTTAGAGAATAACTGTTATAATATTTATCATACAATTGAAGACTTGATACGGAAACATATTGGCAAAGATTCTGAAGAATGTGTACTCCAGTTTATTTGCATATAAATCTAAATTTAAATTACATTTCATTACTTAAATTCCATTATTTTAACAAAAAATATTAAATGAAGTATTTGATCACAACTAAATTTTTCAGGTCTTTTCATATCAATATAGAGATATTGTAGACTGTTAGCACATTCTTTCTTCAATGGAATAATTCCATAATTTTGGATGTATTCCATTGTGTTCTCACATTATATATATATATAATCATCTTTCATAAAAAATGAGAACTCATAAACAAGGATATTGTGTTCAAAACAAGTGTGTGGAAACCTTTTTTTATTATTGTCTGTATATCAATGCATTCGGGCAAGAATGGCCAGTAGGCTAATAATCAAGTACTGAAAAATCTATGATTTCATTTCAACAATAGAAAAAACTATGCATAATTATGTGTTCAGACTATTTAAATGTATAGTTGTATAGTAATTACTGCATTAAGTTCAGGTTCAATTTAAGTAACATCCTCTATCACAGGGCTCGGCAACCTGTGGCGCGCGGTACCATTCTTACTGGCACTCTGCACTACTCTACAAATTTTACACTTTTTGAGTGGATAAAAGTTGATACATTTATAATGGACCTCATTTGACAAACATCTTCAGAATTATGGAAATTTACAGAATTATGAAAAAATCTAAAAGATAACTAACTATAAAGATAAAATACTGAATGTCATTGATGGCGAGATTTAATTGTTTGAAAAGAGAAAAACTGCATGTACTCTGCTTTTCCCTTATGATTTTACATATCTATATGCAAAAAACTTTCCTCATATGAAAAATATTTAGTCTGCAAAGAAATTGTTTAATAATTGAATGCTCAGATCATTGCAAAATTGAAAGTCACAAATTATACCTCTGATTTTTCAACATGAAAGTAGAGCGGTGCAAGATTAGGTTCAGATTAAAATTTCTATTTTCCTTTGTATGTAACTATAACGAAGTGAAATACTCATATTTTGTGTTGTCTATTTCTTATTTTAAAAAAATACATGTACAATTTTAATTAAAAAAATTTTTTGTTGAAGAAACAGTTATATTGAATGCTGCAGGGGTGTTTGTGCTCCGGGGAAACCCCGGAATTCTGGGGATTTTGAACTTCGATACCCGGAAATTCATTCAAAAGGAAGTAGGAATAATAATGAATTATTTATTTTGATCTGGGTAATTTTGTTTGCTTTGAAAGCAGAAAACGCAAGGTCAGTGTGTGTGGTGAAAACTTTTCCTTTCTTTCTCCAAAGGCAATGATAATGCGTGAAAAGGGGGAAAAAAACTTCTTTTTTGTTCTTTCCTTATTGCGAGTTATGACTCATTCCCCAGGTTCTCGGACATTCTCTTCTGGATTCTTTTCGGCAAGTGGCGCGGCAGAAAAAAAGGGAGAGACTTCGTTCGACCAGATGTGCGATCAAGTGACTCTGGGTTCAAAGGTCGTATCTCTCCTGGCGTGGCGCCATTAAGTAGAGAAGGGGGATTTTTCGGCGTATTAGCTATTTGTCATTGATCGCTTCGCAACTTTTTCTCCGCTGTGTAAAATTTTCGTTTCATTTATTGATGCTCATGTAAATTTTTCATTTCGTTTATTGAAATATTTTTTTATTTATGTATGCAACAGAATTTTACCATGAAATTTCTCGATATAAACAGTGATATTATACAATTAGAAGAAGGTGTCCGGAATGCATTTAGGTGGAATTGGATTGAACGGAGAGATGGTAATGGGGATACCATCAGCACATGGTGCAAGAAAATAAATGTTGCTGGACAAGCATATTGTGTTTTCTGTAACTCACTGCTGAAGTATGGTGGGGAAGGATTCAAGGCTTTCACAAATCATTCTAAAACTGTAACGCACATAAAATATTCAAAGTGCATTAGACATTCAATGACTAAGTAATTATGCTAATTCAAAAATACTGATGACTTACTGGAGACTGATGCTCGGCCATTGGACATAGTGACAAGAAAAGCATGCCAAGAGGTATTAATAACTTCGTTTATCGCCGAGAATTCTCTTTCTTTCAATGTAGCTCCCAATTTAATTGAACTCTGCAAACAGTTGAGCCGCAATCAGACGGCACTAAACTCGTTGGAAATGTCCAGGACTACTGCATGTTATAAGATGAAATATGGGCTCGCAAAAACTATTAAGGAAAATATCATTAAAACTTTAAAGGAGACTCTATTTTCTCTAAATTTGGATGAAAGTACTAGCAATGCTCAATAAAGTATACTGGCAATATTGGTGCAGTTTTATGACAATCAAAATGAAGTTGTAGTTCATCATTTTGCATCTCTAAAGATGGAATCTTGCAATTCAGAAGCTGTTTTTAAAGCAGTTGTTAATACTATTGAAGATAATAATATTCCATGGGCAAACTTAATTAGTGTATTAATGGACTCATGTAACACTATGCGTGGAAAAAAAAAGGGTGTTGAAACCAGACTACGATCAAACAAAGCACCCCACTTATTAGATATTGATGGTGACACATGTCACACAGCTAATAACTGTGCAAAAAAAATTTTTTTTGCATGTTTTGATAGATACTTAGAAGATTTGTTTGATGGCATCTATTTTGATATGAAAAGCTGCAGCAAAAGAGAAATTTTTTTCAAAATCTGTGAATCCCTTGCCATTAAAAAACTTAAGCCACCAGACCATAGGTGGGTGTACATTTTATGTGTTTTAGAAAGAATCAAAGATCTGTGGGATGCTCTTATTGCATTTTATTTTCACTACTTGGATAAAACTGATAAAGGGGATTATTCTTCTTATGTTGAAACTGTATACAATAAAAGAAATATTTCTGCAGCTCAGAAAAAAATTGTTGAAGGGGTGTATTCTTGCTTGCATTCCCAACAACTCACAAAGGATGCTTTAGCTCGGGAAAAAATACTAAATGGGTTATTTGTTATGCAAAACAAAACTTTATTGCATATGGCATTATATTCAGCAGTATTACCAGAGTTCAACACATATATTAAATTATTTGAAACAAAAAAACCAATGCTTCATTTAATACATTCCAGTATTTATAAATTGATGGCAAAATTTCTTTTTTTATGAAGCCAGAAAATATAGAGAGTGCACATCTTATAATGATTTATTAAAGGTTGATGTCACAAATCCAGAATTCCATCTACCTAGCAAAGTAATATGTACTGGTGCAGAAGCTTCCACTCTCCTGAAGAAATTATCAAAAAATCATCCAATAGCAAAAGAATTCCAAATTTCTCTGATGAAAGCTTATACTAATACAGCACAGCATATGAAACAGAAATTACCCCTTAAAAATTCATATCTAATTAGTTTTACAGCATTAGATCCAGAGCTAAGAGGTAAAACCAGTACAATATTAGCTTTTGAAAAATTATCATCTTTTATGTCCCATATTTTTAGTGATAATGAAAAGTCAAAAGTAGAAGCTGAAATAAGGTTATACCAGAGTGATATTGATATCACCAAAGAAATGCTCTACACATCTGATGAAAGTGGAAATCATGTCAAGTGTACAATTGATAAATATTGGTCTAAAGTTTTTAATATAAAAGATGATTTCACAAATGATTATAAGTATCCTACGTTGGTCAAAGCCTGCCTTAGCTGCTTCCATGGCCCATTAGTGGAAAGTGCATTCAACTTAATGGATACACTTGTCACTGACTATAAAACCTCTCTTAAGATTGATTCCCTAGATGCAGTACAGACTATTAAATATGATTTAATGGCTTCTAAAGAAACCTCATGTGAAAAAGTATGGTTCAAAAAATCCAATGACTGATCCAATTCACAAAGATCTCTTACTGAATATGAACAGAAGTTGGAAAACATATCAAGAGGACTTAAAAACATGTATTTCAGATGAGTCACCTATAAAAGTCTCTGAAAAACCTTCTACATTAGCAGAAAAGCAAACTGCTTCTACCTCTGCATGTGCAGTTCTCGAGGAAATTTCTTCAACTGTAAATGAGGAAAATAAAAGTCAACCTTCCTGCAATTATGAAGTTCACCACAAAAGAAAGACAAGCTCACAAACATCAGAAAATAAAAAAAAAGCAGAAATTAGATAATTTTTTTTAAAGAATTAATTCAGGTAATTTAAAATATGTACATAAAATGTAGTAGTTTATATGTTTGAAAATTTATGGTTATTAATTTTGCAAAAAAAGTAATTCATTGAACTTTTATAATTAGGTCATTCAATACTTCATAAATGTAATTTTTCATCCCCCCTTCTCGAAACTCCAAAATGTCGGTAGTAAGTCCGTAAAAGTTTCAGGGGATTTTTTGGGGTCCCACAAACACCCCTGATGCTGTTTATTTTTATGTTAAGAAATATCTTTCAATGATGCAAAACTAATAAATGATAAAACTGTAATCTATATTATTGACCTCTATTTCCTCACTCTGCATGCATTATCACTGGAATTGAATTGTTTCAAAAATGTCCTACTGTGTGGCACACTGAATCCTATTGGTAGATTGTTTAGGCTAAGAGGTTGTTGAACCCTGCTCTATCATAATGGGAGTAGAAACATGAATTTGAATACTGCCAATCTAGAAGTGTACAAATTGCTGGGTTGACAGTCTCAAATTTGTGCAATTTTTTTTCTAATTTAGAGATAAAAAAGATCCCCATGTGAAAACATTGCTTACTTTATATTATCATGAAATTTGTAGATAACTTTTATCAAGATAAGTGTTGCCATTTTTTAAATTCAGATTTTTTTATTGCAAATATATAAAAAAAATTGTAATACTAATATTACTTTTATTAACTGTACTACAAAAAATAATGACTTACTTGAATATAAATACAGCAAAAAGTATTGAAAAAAAGACAGTGTGCCATTACATAAAAAGTTACAATTTTCATGCTACTTTGAATTTATCAAAATAAATTAACTTTAACATTAAATTCAACTCACCATTTAGTGCACATGGATATATAGTTGGGCCATGAACAGACAGGGTTTTATAACAATAACCCTCAACAACAAAAAAACAGAGGTATATAGTGATAACACATACAGAAAGCCACAGGATCCTGTAGGTTAAAAGAATGAATTAGATATGAAATGTTAATAATCTATTCTAATTTCAAGGAATAAATGTCAACTTTATTGTACACACATCTTTAAAATAGGGAGAAAAATTAAATGTATAGCATACTTGTCTTTTAGATAAGTACACAAGCAATTAATAGGAAATAATGAAAAATAACTAAAAGTTGGAATAATGAGCAAAATTAAATAGTTACAAGATAAATATGCAGTTTTGATTTTTCATAAAATAACAATAAATCACTATATGATTTTTACAAAGTAAAAAATGGGTTTGAATTTTATTTGGTGAATTACAAAATCACAATCTTATAAACTGAAAATGTGTTCAATTTTATGTTATAAAAACATCTTTCACCTCAAATGCAACATTGATACACCCACTGACATTTAAATGAGTTTAATATAATATTTCAAATGCAGCTTACATTTTCTCTAGATATATTTTTAATAGAAACTCCAAAAATTTTAAGCCAATTAAAAAACTTTTCATTTTTAGACATCTATATATTCCATGCGATTCATTAAACAAATAACTTTAGATAATTATATTTTGTATATATCCTGCAACAATGATAATACAAATTATACGAGTTTACACACACACATAAGTAGTAAAAATGTTAATAAACGTCCAATCTCATCACATTTCTCTATAAAAAAATTCCTTCTTAAAATTCTAAAAAAGCTTGATAAATAGACATGTTTATGGTATGGTTATAATGCCAATATATACATTTATTACTGTTTTCACTTCAATGAATATGCTTCATAATTTAAATTTTTTAAATACAATTTTAACAAATTATAGATATTTTTAATATTTTTTTAATATTATAACAATCATGTTTGTGAGGTTTGGTGATTTCTTTACAAAAAAGAATGTTTAAAATGAAGCTAGATTTATATATTACACACATAAGTACAGATGTTTTAAAATATTAATTTTGTTTTTTGAGAATGTTTTTTTTTGTCAATATATATATAGAGAGAGATCAATAATTCCAATAAATAGCAAATACAAATAAAAATTATTTGTAATAAATGTATGCATTTTAAAATTGCTTCACCACTAAGATAACATTTGACATATTCAATGTAATATATTCTTGAATATTTTATTACTATCAATTTTTAAGAAATAAAATTCATTGCGAATGCATTTCTTCCATTTGTTAATTTATTTATACAGGGATGATAAATGTCTCATTTTAATTTCAAGATTTAATGAAAAGTTCTTTATTTTATTTTTCTAACAGTAATAAAGTAAAATTTTACAATTTGGCAGTACAGAAGTTAATCACTACTCATTTATTACTCTTATATTTTTACCTTCAATTTACTTTTCTTTGTTTCTATACAGTTGAACCTATTATTGAGTGGTTGATAAAAACAAAATAAAAATAACTGCACAAAAAAATATTTGAAAATTTAATTAATTCTTACATATAACAAGCAAATTCGTTGAAATGCTGCAGAATTTTTTTTTTTTTATGTGGTTGCACAAAAATAAAATCACTTAAAAAACGACTACACAAAAACAGGTTGTACTGTAATTATTACATATACGATTTTGATTTTTTTTCTAGAAAATTTTTTCGAGAATTTTTATACTTTTTCTGTTCAAAACTATTTTTACATATTTTAAATATACTACAAATACACACAAAAATTCAAGATACTCTGATTCATCATACAAATTATTTTTTATATAAATACAATATAAAGCACTGAATATTCTAAAGTTTTAATCTATATGATGTTATCACAATTTTTATAGCTTTGAATTTGGCATGAAAAAAGATATATTTTAAAAATGTCCAACAATATGAAAAATTTACCATCAAGATGGAAGAAAAATTGTGTGTGGTTTTAAATTTTTTTTACTTCTATGTATCCATGTAAGCAGTAATTTAGATCTAATGAATCCCTCCAACAAAATTTAATTTGATCAAATAATCACTAATTTCATTTTGAGAAATTTGATAGTGAGTGGTGCCTCAAACAGAATGCCATCAAATCACTGAATATAACTTCATGAAAAACAGTATTTCTGTGCTTAGTTTTGGCGAACCAAGGGACTAAAATTTAAACAGAAAAAAAGTTAAATTAAAGAACATATTTGTTTTACTGCACAAAACTTTTTTTATTATTGAAATTCATAATAAAATAAAAAAGTATAGCTGAAAAAAAATGATATAAATTTTGAATTATATTCTTGTTATTTATGGTTAGGATTTGCTTCATAATACATTAACATTTCCTTTCCTCAATGGCATGACAGCTCAGGGAAGTGTCAGTTTATCCACTGGGGGCTTGGGACAGAGGCGCCCAGTGGACAAACTGGCACTGCCCTTCATTGCCAAGGGGGCCTGTAGATCTTCTACACTCAGGACCTGAAATGAGCTTAAATTGGCACTGGCCCAAGGTGGGCCTTAGCCTTCCAAAGAATTATATTAATACTCTACATAAAGTATATATATATTTTTAAAAACTCAGAAGTGATTAGCTATCATGTTTAATTAAATGTTAGACATATTTAAAGAAAATTAAATGCCCAAAGGAATGGAGTATTTGAAAAGATGATTATTAATATATATATCCTAATAATATAATATGATCCAGCTATTTTTAACAAGGTGTTTTTGATTTTACATTTTTTTTTCAGTCTTACTTTTCATTAAAAAGTCATATTTTGCATAAATAAGATAAATGTATAAAAATTATCATTAAAGTTTGTAGCATATAGTAGTATGAAGGGCGTAGCTACCGCTGTATCAGTGATAAAGGGGCCCCCAAAAGTGTATTTGCTGTCCCACTAACAGGGTTCCCATGTCTTAAAAAAGGCCCTTGAAGGAATTTTGATACATGGTCCCCTCAAAGCTAGCTGTGCAAGTGAGTAGTATATAAATTCTACATCTTGTGATTATTAAAAATCTCCTCTTTCAGATACTATTAAATATCATAAAAATGTGAATAATTAAACCCCTAAAAAGTAATTAAAGTTTTAAATAAATGTTTGCAAATAACAAGTACAACAGTCTCAAAAAGAAATATATTTTTAAAATTTTAGTTGATTTGTCATAAGTATGAAATCATTACTATAAAAGGAAATTTTGTGCTTTTGCTTTGTATTTAGATATTAAAATTTAACTGAATGTATTTAAATTTTATTTGACTGAATATCTTTGTTTACAAAAAAAAACGTAAACACTAATTTGACAGCGATTCATTTTTTCTTTTGAGAGAAAAAATAAATAGTAGAAATATTAAAAATGCTTGATCACAAATTTTATCTTAATTTGCTATTTAATCTATACTGTGACAGAACAGAGAGTATTGACCCCCTCCCCCTTCTGCAAAGTCAAGTTTGGAGTTACAAAGGGCAAGTACTCGGCATCAGTCAGGCTTCGGGGCCCTTCAGAACTCTGCTCCCTACCTGCCCTGCAGAGCGGGGGTTACTGGGGTGTACATTATGCCAAGGCCATCTTGAAGGACCAGGACGCAACAGTTTTGATGATGTCAGGAAAGCTTTCCTACGCGCATTCGCTATGCTCTGGGAGGAATATAAATCTTTGAATATTTATTTCTTTTCATATCATAGACTAATATTTCAGCGTTTATATTGATTTTTTTTAATTCTCACTTAGAATATTTTCTGATGAAAGTTATTTATTAATACACTAGAATGATGCATAATATTTTCGCAGAAAAAGGGACAAAATCACTCATGAAAGGCTCATAACAGTATAAGAAAAATCTAAGAAAAAAATGACTCAATGTAAAATAATTTCAGTCAGATAAAATTAAAAAAAACCATTTATTTGCAAAGAAAATTTGAAAAGTAGAGCATTAGAGGTATAATTAATAAAAGGTCATGTGAATTTAGAAGCATTTTGCTGGAGTTCCTTTTTCCTGTGAAATGATTTTTTTATGCACATAGAATCAATGAATCATAACAAAAGAAAGAATTATAAAAAAAAATTCATGCAAAAATATATACAAATATAGAAATGACAAACAGTTTTAGACATCACAGTAATTATATAGTAAAAATAGATTCTAGATTATACATTAAAAATATTCAATTAAAATAATTCATTCATTCAATATTCAAAAATATAAAATAATTTCAATCCAATAGAATAAAAAAGAAACATTTACTTGTAAAGAAAATATGAAAAGTAAAGTATTTAAGGCATATTATATAAAAAATTCATATGACATAAACAATTTAGACATAATAATTATATAGCAAATATTGAACGTTAAAAATATATATACATTAGTAATTATATACAGGAGGATATATACAATCCTTTTTTCGAGTAAAAAAAAAAACATTGTATAATCCGGAGTGGCGTATAATCCGCGGCAGTTCTTAGGCCGAATAATCCAAAATATAAACTGCCGATAATGAATGTCATAAAGACAAAAAATACACAATATAATTGAAAATAGAAGTAAGAAATTGTACAGGAAAAAAGATTTATTACGAAATGTCTTTTCAAATATGTATGATAATATTTTTTACGATGATCTCAATAAAACAAAAAAATTCTTTGCTACTGCCATCTATGTTTTGAGTTGTTAAACAAAACATTCCATGCGGAAAAAATCTTTCCTTTTTTTAATTTAGCAAGTTAACAGAAAAAAAATTTAGATCGAGACTGCTTCCCCACTGTCTCTTTCTTTTAAAATCCTTTTATTTATTTCTTCCTCTAGTTCTGGCCAGTGAGGTTTACCAAAATGATCGGCACTTTAACGTCAATCACAATTTTCGAAGTTTGTCTTGTTTTTTCTCCACAAACGAATATTCAATTCGTCAACGTTGAAAAACCTTGCAGCTTCCCGATTTTGGTAGCCTTTTAAGTTTGTAGTGTAACTTAACACTTTCGCTTCAACTTGATGAAAACTTTCGAAGGACTTAATAGCTCTAGTCAAGAGAGAAAATTGGAAATGGCGCCAGCGACTAATAACTATTTTTTCCTTCCGAGGAATCGAATTCGTTTTTGAATGTAATTGGACAAAAACTAGTTATAGCTGAAATACGTCATCCGAGTCATGAAAGCGCCATCTGTTATTTATTTTATAAAACAAACGGCATTTCTTCCAAAACTTTATTGTTCGCTTTTCTGATGGAGAATGTTTTTTCTCAGATAATCCGCGGCGGCGTATAATACGCACAACGAAATTTGAAACTTTTTTAACACATAATCCGCGGATTATATACAGGAAAATACGGTAGTAAACAGTTATTCATCTAATTGTGTTTCATTTTTTCCTTTCATTGAATTGTCACCGAGTGTTCTTTAATTTTTTCATTCAAGTAGGATGGCCAACTAGGGAAAATGCTAGGATATGCATTCTCTGATAATTTTGGATACACTCGAGGTATTTCTATAACAGTGCCAGTCTTGTCTGTAATTTTATCTTTTCTCACAATGAAAGATTCAGGGAAATGTTTAATGCACACTACACTATTGTTGGTATTTTTAAATTCCCCAGGAATTTTCTTTTTCCAAGTTTGTAACAACTGTTCATTTTTTGAGAAATGAAATACAGAAACGTATGGCTGCCCCAGTTTATTAGAGGAACAATTTGGTACACAACAGTAATGAGGCATTATTATGAAATATGTGCAGCTTTAGGTTAAGTTATTAATAATATTTTTCATTTAATTAAGATTTGACAGAATAAACAAAACCTTAATTTCACATTTAAACACTAATTTCTCTCATAAAACAAAATATCTTAATTTACAAACCATTAAGGATGTAGGCATATATGCTTCAATTTATTATATCGTGTCCTAAAGACTCAAAAGAAAAAAATTCAATGGCAAGAATAAAGTTATACAATAATATAAATATCGCACCTTTTTCTTTATGGTTAATAAAGAAATCCTGAGTAATCCTTTTTACAGAAAATCCAGTCAATTTGTCCTGAGTAATGAATATAAATACACGAGAGATAAGCTACCAACTATGTCGGCATACAAGATGGAAGTGTGAATGTAATAGTTTCTCCTGCCAAATCCTTATTCCCTACTTTGGTCATGTGACCACTTTCAGGTCAGGACTTACTCTTGTAGATAGCTTTGGTTATGCCAGGTAATGCCCTTACCTCTTGATGTGGATAGTTTTATTAAATGTACTACACATTATCAGATCTTTCTTTTTTTTTTAAAGTTCATGTAAAAAATTGAATACTTAAAAATTAAATACTCAGCATACTTTTGTTTTACACAACTATGATTGAAATCTGATATGCATATTAACAAAATGCTTTTGAAAATACTTAAAAAATGGAATAAACTATATCCAAAAACACAGAGCATGCTGAAAGAAGTCTTATTTGATAGAGTACATCTGAGCAACACATTTTTAACATCATAATGGATATGGTGAGAACAAAAATTAAATAAAGGTTCCAAGTTGTTTAATTGGATCTTTAAAATTTGGGAGGAAAAATAAGAGGACTAAGTACTTGTCTACAATCATTAAAGAAAAATGAATGTAATCAATTAGATGTAGCTTTCTTCCATTTCACCAAAAAAGCTTGCAAATAAACCTATTTAAAAAAAATGACGATTTTTAGATATCCAAAATGTATGTCTCTCTGTATGCTATGATGATTCTTGTTGCTATGTCTCTCTGTATGCTATGTTGCTCACTTCTGAGGACATAATTAGAGATTGATGTTTTTTTTTCATACAGCTGTCAACTGATTTTTTTTAGTGTTACTTGAGCCAGCAGAGAATATTCAGGCCTTGGATTTATGACACCTCTTCCTATCTCAATTGCTTGAATACTCCCAAGGAAATGATTACCAGATTGAATACCACTTTCTTTTTAAAAGTAATACATTACCCAGAAACAAGTTGTTTCCACATAATTTACATGAACTATTAGAATAATTATGAAATTCAGTTATGAGAATCAATTTTAATGCACACTACAAGCTTTATACAGTTTTATAAAAAAAATTACATAAAACAATTTAATCAATATTATTATTAGGATAAAATGAAATAAAGCATATTTACTTTTTGTCTTCAATGAAAAAGAAACAGCTTAGTAAGATAATGCCATTAATGAAGGACCAAAATCCATACATGCGCTCTAGTATTGGACCTTCTAGAGAGGCAATAAAATTATGAATAAATACATAATCTAAGAGCATTAATTCATCAGGAAAATGGGCAAAGTACATATATATATACAATTAATACCAAGATTTAACTTATTTCGCTTTTGCAAAATAAAAAGATTAAATGATTTAAAAAACGCCTAAATTTATTTAAGTGCTTGCCACTGGTTCCATGATTTCATTCACATTTTGTTTTGAACACTAACTAAAAAAACAAAATGAAGAATTAAGATCTTTTATTCCACCATATAACTTCGAAATAATCATAAAAATTGCTGTTAATTCAAATTGTATTAACAATTCTACCTATTTGTGTTGAATAAAATTTAATTTTTTGTAAATCGCTTTTGCATGTTATATGTTTAAATATATATATATCTATTTAATTAATATAAAATATGTCAATTTTCTATATATATACCATCTGATTTCCACGGTTCCGAATCAATACCAAAAACTTTGGAGCGAACAAAATTATCTTCTGTAAAACACCTAAATGTAGCTCCAAAGTTTGTAAATGCAATAAATGCAACCCAGCATCTTAACGTTAAAACCATCCAATGAGACATAATTTTTCGGAATTTTGCAGTTTTAATTTTAATACAAAAAAGCAATAGCTTCGTTCATGTTTAAAAATGGTTTGACAGACACAAATCTAACAAACCAATGGTAACCAAAGAAAACTCTGGGTTATCCATTGCCAACTATAAATTAGAAGTATTAATCCCTTTAAAATTATATACATATTTTAGAGTTTTATGTTATTTGAAAACTTTTTCTAAAGCCTCCCAAGAATGGAGTTAAGCACGAAAGAAAAATTTGAAGGAAAGAAAAAAAGAAAGAGTCAACATTATTCTAAAAGAGTTATTCCTCTTTAAATAGCGCTTTTCATCTAATTTTTTTTTTTACGTTTAGTTTGATTTAAAAAACACAAATATTTAGAATGACTTAAATAGTAAACATAAATCGCTTTACATGAGTTTGTACTCTTAATATTTTTGAATAAAAAATATAATTTTGATAAATATAGATTTTAAATCAATGCTGAATGTAAACATAAGCAAGCTACTTCATTAGAAAAGAGTTTTAATAATTTATTTAACGCCCGTGCTTGGCTTCTTGACCACTTAACGTCGAGCCTCCCAGTTACGACTGACGATGTCTCATCAGCCGCATATTCATTGAGTCCAGTGCATTGGAGCAGGTGGTTGCCATCCATTCTGGTATGGCCACAGACCGGCCAGGCTCGTTAGCACCCACGTCAAGCCAGTGGAGGTATACTCCCAAAAGAACATGTCCGGTAGTTAGGTGAAAGCGGGTAACAACCTCGGCTCTCTCCAGGTGCCTCGGGATTGGGCTTGCAGTAGCCAGAGTTTCGCATGGCTTTCGAAAACTCTTCATTTTTTTGGGTCATGGCAGTATATTTGTCAATGTATGGGGAGACGATGCTCTTTGCTCTTCTGAGAATCAAGGAAACTTCCGATTGATTCGACTCGGCTCCCTGCTTGGCTTTTTGGTCGGCTCTTTCATTGCCGGGGATCCAAACATGACTTGGTACTCACTGCAAGGCCGCAGTCAGCCATATGAGATGAGCTCCGCAACTTTAGTTAGGCATTGAATTGTGTCAAGGCAGTCAGTTGGTGTATTACTGCTTAAAGCCAAAATTGCAGCTTGGGAAGTCTATGAAGAAGACAACTTTTGCAGGAGCTAGGCCAGCAGGTAATAAATGCGTTGTAGCTTCACAGACAGCCAAGATCTCACCATCGTAGTTGGTGGCATTCTTTCTCATGGCCAATGAGCCCTCAAACAGCCGACAGAACCATCCCACGCGGGCTCTGTTTGTTTTTGGCAGGTATGAGCCGCCAGTGTAGATATGGAGCCACTCATTTGCTGTATATCTTTCTTCGATCGTTTCCAGAGCGCAGGATTTTAGTTATTCAGGAATGGCATCAACCTTATTTGATGTCATGTTAGTTAGGTTGAGCCGTTTAGATGGAAGGGCAGTAGCGACTGTAGAGTAAAACTGTATAGGAGCACGGCGAGTTATTAGTAGTAGAAGTTGGTGTTTCTTCATACGAAGTTCCGCAATATCAGAAAAGAGAACAATAAAAAAAAATGTTTTTCGCTTTATTCAAAATAAAATTACTGAAAACTTAATAATTTAGAACAAAAAAAGATAAGTTACAGTAAGCAATTTTTAATTAAATATAGATTTGTCCTCTTAAAAAATTCAGAAATGAAAAATTTAATGATATAATGTTTGGGTGAGAAATATATATTTTCCCTCTACTTTATTTGTATAAATTACAAAACAATAAAGGAAAATAGGAGAAAGCCTTGTCGTCAGTTATAAAATAATATCATCGTGTAGCGGTATCATTTATATAAACCAGTAACAGCCTCAGGATTGAAGTGCTTATTTTAGTCTAGTGGTATGTTATGTGCTTACGGATCCAAAGAGCACGGGTTCTGTCCTTCGGATATGCGCGCCTCTTCAATCGCATCATATTCATACCATTCTCTAAAAGTAATTTTCAAACCTAGAAGTATTTCCTGTCTAATCTGAAAGTCTACATTCGGAAGGGCTGTTGCGACCGACTTTTTCTCTCATGTATTCTCATATCAGTTTCATCTAACATTTCGTTTATCTGCAAACTATTTCCACTTAACATTATTACTCTTGATGCTAGTCTCCATTCTTGGAATATGACGTGGAATAAATGAATCATGGAGCCACACACAGACTGCTTTCATGGAAAGGATTATAATTTTAAAAATAAAATAGACTAAAGTACTGAAATGCAAACTTTATGCTAAAAATTAAAAATATGTTGGTCTATGGCAGAGTGGTAGGCAAACTTATTAGCCAAAGAGCCAAATATGAACATTACAACAATTTTAAGACAAATTGGGGGCAAAATCTGCTTGTTTAGTAAACTTTTATTACACTAAATAAGTAGTACACTAAATAAAACAAAATTTCATACTTAATAAATATTTATTAATGCGAACAATGTGCTTGCATCTCCTTGGAAGTTTGAGTAAGTCAGGTTTGTATGTTGTTGTTTTTAATTTTAAGCATGATCCCAAGTTCTCATGAATAAGACGACTTCTCAGTTTACTCTTGATAATGCTCATGCTTGAAAAAGATTGTTCACATATATATGTAGAACCGACAAGAGAAAGAACAGCAAACGCGAGCTTTTTCAGCTGATTGTAAGAGTCAGGAATACTATTCCAATCGTTGAAAATGATCATGTCTTCCTTCTCCAGGTCATTCAAAGCAGACCACTTGTGTTGCGACTAAAAAAGATCATATTTTTTCTTCTCCAATATTTCCAGTTCAACACAAAGGCATTCGATTTTAGAGCGCCATATCTACTTGTTTTTTAAATCCAGCCATTGTATTTCAAAGCTACCAATGTCAATTTCAAAAAGAAAAAAATTCAACTCGGTTATCGTAGCATTAAGAGGATTTTTGACAAATACTAAAGTTACTCTGCTGTTTTTAAATCCCTGAAACCTGCTGAGAAATGCTTCCCTCATATTTAAAATTATTGTTTTAAAATGATGTTTATTGATAGAGGAATTATTTTCTTGGCGATGCTTCAGAAGGCTCGAGAAGTGAAACAATGTTTCCCTTTCAAAATTCTGAGCAAAAATGGATAATTTGTTTTCGAATGTTATTACTTAACATCGAAAAAATTAAGTTTCCTTTCCCTTGTAGTTTACGATTAAGCTGATTTAGATGAGATGTAACGTCTACCATGAAATAAAAGTTTTGGATCCACTGATCGTCTGTTAGTTCTGGATAGTGAACGCCCTTCTCAAGAAGAAATGATTTAATTTCCGGAAAAAGGGACGCGAAACGTCTAAAAACGTTCCCTCTTGAAAACCAACGTACCTTGTTATGAAGCAGAAGATCAGCGTACTCACTCTCCATTTCAAATAAAAATGCTTTGAATTGGCGATGATTAAGAGCTTTAGCTAAAATGGAGTTGATAATGGTAATCACCAATTATATAACTTTACAAATTTCATCCGGAAATGTTTACGCACAAAGGGTGAATGATACAATGGTAAACAAGTATCTCGTGATTTATTTTTTCTTTCAAAATAGCAACAAACCATTTTCTTCCGCCGGTCATACTTTTGGCCCCATCTGTTGAAATCGACACAATTTTATCGAGGAGAATATGATGTTTATCCATACACTCAATTACAGCATTTGCGTTATCTTCTCCACGCGTCTGAACTTTGAGTGGCTATAATGCTAAGATTTCTTCTTTAGGGCCTGAATGAGACATAAATTATACAAAAAGTAAAACTTGCGTTGTATCATTTATGTCACAAGACTCGTCAACTGCTAGTGACAAAGCCGAAAACCAATGTCAGATCTTCGATATGCTGGGTGGTTATATTCGAACACATTTTAATTGTTCTATCTTTAATGGTTTGGGCAGACAATGGTAACTCTTTAATTCTTTTCAGAATATTTGCTTTGTTCTTAAAATCCTGAAATAGCTCTTCGGATGCATTTATAAAACAATTTTTTATGTATTGGCTGCCTGTGTACGGCTTCCCTCCCTTAGCAATCTCTTGGCTAAAAACAAAACTTACCATATTAATATTGCTGGAAGATTGCATCCAGTTATTAAACACAGAAGTTGATGACACTTGACTCTTCTGAATTTCATCAACTGCTTTCTTCCTTGCATCACCGGTAGGATATTTAGTGCTAAATGACGCGTGCTTTCTTGTAAAGTGTCTCTCTAAATTTGACTTCTTGTTATGCGCGAATTTCTCCTTACAAATAAGACATGTCAGAAGTCCATTCAAGTTTTGAATAAACGCCAAATTCTTGGTCCACTCAACTTTAAATTCGAGGTTTTCATCTTCCGTTTTTCTTTGCTTTTTATTGGTAGCCATGTTAATTGGGGTGCCTATAAAAATATATAAAAATATATATATATATATATATATATATATATATATATATATATATATATATATATATATATATATATATATATATTCCAAATATATTTTTTTCTAAAACCACCAGTACAAAATTATTAACATTGTTAAATTGATGAAAATAAAAATTTAAAAAAATCTTTTTAAAAAATATAATTTCACATTAACCCTCCAAGCGATTAGCACGGAAAATTCCGTCATTGTAAAGATGCTTCGGAAATGCGCTGCACGGATTTTTTGCCTTCAAGTAGCATTTTCAAAAGCGGTTGAGCCGTACTTTTCTGAAATCCTTTCCCCCTTTTAAAGTTAGACATTCCTATTGCATCGTACGAAATTAATAAGCTTCCGAGCACTCATCAAACATTAAACATAATATATCTCTCTTCCAGGCAAAATAATGCAATGGAGTTGGATCCATAACTCTTTCAACCTGCTGAGATTCTTTAATAGGGAAAGAAAACATTCTCTCTCACACTACTGGATTATTCTCATTTTTCCTGCCCCCCCCCCATCTGCATATTCGCGGGCGGGCTGCATTTCGGCGCCGAACAGCTTTCGATTTCCGATTTTGCAGTCTCTGAATTAATCTATTATAAACATCCGATATAATTAAACACAGATGTTTATTTTAAATGTCACAAAGAGTAGAATATTAGCGCCTGGGACACACTGGCTAAGGATTTCTCTACACATTTTGCAGACTAGCTGCGCCAATGGCACGAAAACGCGCACCCATACTTTCAAGCTGCATTTTTTAATTTTTAGGTATATTCCCCGTATAACGCGCACCCCCTTATTGACGAAGAAACCTTTAATGTACGTGTGCAACTATATATATTTTATGTTTTAAAGTAATTTATTAAAGGTATATACCAAGATCTTTTTGTAAAAAGTATACTTCTACAATTACAACCTTTTCAATTCATTAACCATGTTATTTCTTTTAAATAAATAGTGTTTTGATCCAAGTTGAAGTCTAGTTTTTTTATGCTCATCTCTTTTTATATTTTTAAAACTATAATTGGCCGTGGGTAGCCTAGTGGTTAGAGCATCGGACTCCAGACTGTATGGTCTGGGTTCGATGCCCGATGCCACCAAATACCCTCAGAGTACACACGGAGTACGTGCTCGACGAATCAGTGGGTCCGAAAGTCTTGTGGGCTGAATCACGAGTGCAGAGGACAGGACTGGAGAATATTTCCCTCCCCTTCAGTCCCATGCCAAAATTATAGAGGTAGGTGGTGTCTATCGTCCCTTAGGGGAATTTCACCGAGATAATTCGTACTGTCACCTGTATGGTACTCAAGGCCAACGACCGGCGTACTTCTAGCCCCTTGCCACGATGAATTTCGTGGGACTCATTCTTACTACGTCAGACTAGTGGCATTAGCCACAACAATAAAACTATCATTTTTATACCCGGCGTATAACGCGCACCTGTAAATTCAGATCTTTTTATTGGTATTAAAAGTGTGCGTTATACGCCGGATATTTTACGGTACAATAATTTCATTTAAATTTTCAGGACACTGCAAGTGCTAAAATTTACGTGAGTAGTAATCGCACTATTATAACCAGATTTATTTCTAGACACCTGAAAGTTATTTCTTCACACATTACTTCATTTATTTAATTGGTCATTCATTTCTTCTATTTGGACAATTTTTCGTCAAATGCGAATGATTAGAGCAGATGTTGCATTCGTATATTTTCACAGCATATTTTCGTCACTTGACGTAGGATCAAACTTATAAGGTCTTTCGCCAATAGCCCTCGTGTTGCTTTCTTTATAGTGCGATGTAAACATAACTCTCACTCCCTTAAAGCAGTGTTCGGACCGGTCAACGCTGGATAATTTTACCGCGGCCCGCTGAGGGGGAGGACGTTGATTGTTTGTACGAGTATTTTAATTGTATTCAAATGCCTTCAGAATAAAATATAGGTACCCCACATATGAATATAAAGGGATTTTCATAAAAAAGTAGCCCAAAGCCAAGAAAAATATGCCGCAGTAAACAAAACGGCAATAATTTAATGTTTCTTGAGCGGACCAGTATTATTTGATCCACTGACCGGGGGTTGGAGACCAGTTACTTAAAGCATATTTGTTTCCATTTGTAAAGTGGTGTTTACTGATAGTGCGGATATATACAGTGAAATAAGCTTATAACGCGAAAACTCTGCTTAAGACGAAATATCGGTTAACATGAAGTAAAAGAACGGCCCCGACCGACAAACTACTATGGATTTTCATGCATTTTTTTTCTCTTAACACAAAACGAAAATCGCTTAATACGAACAGATTTCTCTTCTGGGAATGAACAAAATACGGAAAACACGAGCCGCGCAGGCGAGATTTAAGAGTGGTGTGAAATGAAATAAAGATGGTTTCACATGTTTCGTAGAAAGGAGGTTAACTTGGCTTTGAAATACCCTCGACCAGAGTTAGTGACACAAGTCAATTTTGTTTATCTAAGCTACTTTCACTCTCCACCCCTACAAAAGCATCTCATCTCTCGTCAGTTGGCATTGGAATTCGGAGACAAGTACATCGTAGTGTGAGTGAATTTATTCGCATTTTTTTCTATTTTAAGGGAATTTTTCTCACAATTGCAAAGAGCTGAGGAAAAAAGAAAAATGTTATTTCGCTTAAAATGAAGCTGGGGCTTCTTAAGACTGTTGACAAAAACAGAAGACGATAACAGAAATTTGTAAAGGTTTTGGTATTATGGTTATTACATTATCAACAATGATAAAAAAAAGAGCAAATTATCGAAATGTCTGATCGGATAAGTTTGAGCCAGAGCGAAAACGATTGAGAACGGCCAAGCACGAGGATTTAGAGACAGAGACGGTTTTACTTAATTTGTTCAAACAAATGGTATCTCAGAATGCTCCCATATCAAGACCTTTAATTCTAGAAAGAAGCAATGAATTTGTTAAACAGAAAATTTTGCATTAAATTTCATTAAGTTTCTATGAATGTTTTTGTTTAATTTATTTCTATTATACGCATACATATCAGGGGCGTAGCTACCACCGTATCAATGATATGGACCCCAATACGTGTAAGCAAAAAGTCGTAAAATTTCGTCGTACTCATTAACATAGCTAACGCCCAAAAAGGGGCCCCTAAAGAATATTGATACAGGGCCCACACACACTCAGGGCTGGCTACGCCAGTGTCATACATATATACAAATCTATGTAAATAAAATGTACTGTGTAATAAGCATAATTTTGTTGAGTATATGGTTTTTTGTTTTGCAATATCCTTTAAAACGAAAAAATATTTTAGTCCCCTAAGTTTCGTGTTAAACGATTTTCACTGTACTTTGCTTTTCTGTACAACGATCCTCGATCAACAGTGTTTCATTTTTTTCACCAAATATTTAACATTGTATGGTAAAATAAATATCGCATATTCGACAATCTTTACGGGCTCTGACCAATATCCTTCTTATGAACCGTTCTGTGAGCAAAATCCTCATTGTATCTAACGTTTCAAAAAATTTATCTGATACGATCACATGTTTATTCCTGAATCAAAGTAATTCACTTTGCGAATTATGCAATAATACCCGATCGTAAACGAGATATAAATTGTTAATGAGTTTTTTTCCCTTTAAGAGAATCGCTCCCTTTTAGTTTTCTTAAAATACTTTCTGAACAAGTAAAAGTGAAGAACTCATATTCTTTCAAAATGTCTGTGCTTGGATTTTTTTTCAATATTTTTTAATCGTTTTCTTTACCATAAACTTCGATATTTACAGCTTTCTCTTCGAATTAATCTCGGCAAAATTTTTGATTTGTATTTTCAAGAACATGTTTAAAGGCTTTTTACATGATTCCATTTCCATTTCGAAAAAAAAAAAGATTCCAAACTTCATTTCTCTTAAGCTCAGGGATTGGCAATGTCTCTGTGACTTTCAGAAATTTATTCGAAAACAGTATGCTTTTAGAACTATTAAAAGTCAACTTCCATTTTCCGTTCTCGCTGCCACAAATGCGTAGTGGCCGCGGTAGCCGAGTGGTATAGGTATCGGACTGTGGCTTGATTTGTCACGGGTTCGAGCCCAGTACCACTAAAGACCCGCCGTGTAGGGCAGCGATGCACGTTAAATCTGTCGAGAGCTGAAACGTCCTCCCGTTGGTGTGGTGTGGTAGTTAGGAGAGGGGGGTGCCAGCTCAGGTGTCGTTCACGTCACTTGACCTTGGTTCAAAATTACGTGGTCCGTCGCCAAAAGCCCTCGTGTAGCTGAACAGTGCGACGTTAATATTCAATCAATCAATCAGCCACAAATGCGTAACCATTCTCTCATTTCTCACCCTGAATAATACAGTCTGAAAATATCCTTATATTTTAAAAAATTCTTTAGGTTTTAATAGAAATTTTTAATTCAACTACTATAGTGAAATATTCCGTCATTTCTCTTGTATCACGACTATCAGGAAGGAGAATTCGGATATGCAACAACAGAAAACCCAGAGGTCTGTCAGCTTTGAAAAAGGATGCAGAAAAGTTTACAGTATTTTACTGCTCTAAGTTTTATTTCTTTGTGCTAAAATAAACAAATATTCTTTATACTTTAGTATAAATTTTGGTCTTAAATGAATCATAAAACTATATTTCACATAGATATAATTAGAGATAAATACTCATTCCTTTATCTTTCTACCTAAAGTAAGGAAAATTTTGAGACAATAGAGTAGTAAGAGGTGGTGCCTGTTTAAGCTCATTTCGGGCCCTGGTCGCAGAAGACCAACGGGCCCCTTAACACTGTCGTATCCAAGGTTAGGATCTTGGATTCGATTAAATCCAGCTAATCTGGGACCATATTAGTAACATAAATTTCCCACATCATATTTTTTGCACTTGAAACAATTGTTGGCAGTTTTGTTTTCTTTGCATCACTCACTTTTTTTCGCACATAGGAATTCAAACGGTGGCCGTGGTAGCCTAGTGGTCAAGGTATCGAATCGTGGCTGGCTTGTCACCAGTTCGAGCCCAGTACCACAAAAGACCCGCCGTGTAGGGGAGCGATGCACGTTAAATCTGTCGAGAGCTCAAATGTCATCCCGTTGGTTTGGTGTGGTGGGTAGAAGAGGAGGGTTGTCGGCTCAGGTGTCGTCCTCGTTATTTGACCATGGTTTGAAATTACGAGGTCCGTCGCCAAAAGCCCTCGTGTAGCTGAACAGTGTGACGCACAGTGGGCAGTTTTCCCAATCTGGCGCACGGAAATTATTTTTTATGGCTTTTAAGTTTTCATAGTGATCTAAAATCATAGTAATTAATGTAAGTTGGGTATTCTTTTTTGTCTTTTACTAACAAATAAATAGGGGCTTAACTAATTTATGTACAATTTGAATTTGATCAGGAATAAATTATTGTATAGTGGAACTAGTTCTTAAGCAAGGATCTAAGGATGTTAACGGTAGCAGTAATTTACACGTGGGAGAATATATACAAGAAATAGTTTGGCAAGTTAAAAAAATTAAATTTAATAATTGGTAAAGATTAAACAAATACAATCAAACAACATTGTGCATAAACAATAAAAGATAACAGGAAGTGATTAAAAGGACTCGACACTCTTTGAGCATTTTTTTTTATTTATGTATTTAAAAATTACATTTTAGCATTTCATATAATATTTATAGAAAATGATACGAGATAAAATTTTGCACATATTATTCACACAATTTTACAAATTTAATTTCTTTTAAAAAATTTGGAAATTTTTAAAATTTTACTCTTTTTGTGTTAATTAATTTTTTTTGACATGAAATTTTTGTAATATTTCTGAGGATGTTTTAAACACCTTTAGGGATCGATTTCACAATACCTTTATAAGTTTTGGAGGGAAAAAAATAATAAAATGTCGATATATATATATATATGCTGAAATTCATCCCAAAACCTAATATTTCACACATTTCAATTTTTTTAAAAAAAGAAATATTGCATTTACAGAAAAATGGATCCCTTTTTTTGTTACATGCATTACATGTAAGACACAGGGAAAAAAATGGATTGATTGATTGATTGAATATTAACGTCGCACTGTTCAGCTACACGAGGGCTTTTGGCGACGGACCACGTAATTTTGAACCAAGGTCAAGTGACGTGGACGACACCTGAGCTGGCACCCCCTCTCCTAACTACCACACCACACCAACGGGAGGACGTTTCAGCTCTCGACAGATTTAACGTGCATCGCTGCCCTACACGGCGGGTCTTTAGTGGTACTGGGCTCGAACCCGTGACAAAGCAAGCCACAGTCCGATACCTATACCACTCGGCTACCGCGGCCACGGAAAAAAAATTAAAGTGATTGGTAAATAATTGTGGAAGAAGTAGTGTTTTGAATGAGAAAAAACACAAACTGAGAAAAACCATTTTAAAGTTTATAATTCTGAAAAAATAATTATTATAAGCTATAAAATAAACATTAAATACCACACTAAATATTAAAAATAATAAAATATGATATAAATCTTACTCCCTCGACAACTACGCATCATTCGACTTGGAGAAAAACTTTTCATTTCAATGGCACCTCATCCATTTTCCCTTACAAACGAGCAGAAATTTTTTACAATTTTTCTAAATTTTAATTGCTGCTTCTCCTCATATTTATCAGAGTCCATTGTAGTCCTAACTAAACTTAAAATAACATTAATTTTGCGCTAGAATCTTGCTCTTCCTTCCACACATTGAATAAGGCATGCCGAGTAATATCATCGGCCACCCGTGGGGGAAAAAATCATAACTTTTGGAGTAGCAGGAAGTAACAGCTAAATTTGGTATTAAATTAAAGGTCTATATCTACTCTATGTGACTTAAGTGTTATTGTGATCAATCCGTGTCAATCCCAAAAGTTCTAGTCCATTAAACACAAAAAACCAACATATGTTAATAGGAGTTACATGCTATGCTAAATGTTATGTTTTTTTACAATTTTTAATCGAACTTGAACCTAATTTGAAAGTCAAATCAAGAAATTACTTACTCATGCTATCTATTTTCAAAAACACCCCGCTAAAATCTGTAAAATCCTTTTCAGACGAAACGACGGAACATGAGACTGAAAAGGAAGCTCTCGCTTGCGCGTTTCATATAACAAGAACAAACCCGATCTAAACCGATAATTGTTGAAGATTTCCATTCGCGTACTGACAAAAAATGTTTACCACATGGCTAGGGAACTCAAGAGGACCATAAATTGTGGGTTGTTTCATTTCGTGCAATTTAATGTTTGGACTTTCTGAGCGCCAGATTGGGGAAACTGTCCACTGTGCGACGTTAATATTCACTCCCCTGGGGCCCAAGCGCTCAATGGATAAAGCTGCACTGAGAAGACGCATTAGGCCACGAAAGCTTATAAATTTGAAACGAGCCGAGAACGTGAAATTACAAACATGAAAATATTTCCACCACTATAAAGTCATTTTAAAACTAGTGAGGATAATATCCTTTGTTGCTCTTCACCCACTTTCAATCAGTAAATAACAATTCAGAGCTCGTACTAATTTACTTTAGCTTTCTTTACACAGTAAAATGAAAATAATTTGAGTTTTTAAACATTTAAGTCAATGGTTGGCTTTATGACATTTCTTTTTATCAGCTCATATCTAGGGAAAAGATATCTAGATGCAATAGCGTATTTTAAAGCCTCTTAAAATTTACTCCAAATACGACGTTCTTTCATATTACTACAGCTGTAGTAGACTAGCGGTCATGGTCACAGACACGCGGTTGAGTCATGAGTTCAAGCCCTGGTGTCACTTAACCCCTTGCGTACCAGACTGCGCTTTCTGGTATCCCCAGAATTCTGGAGAAATACTGACCTTGAAGTTACGACGCATATTTCATTTTTCCTTTTGACGCTGACTAAGGCGCACATTCATTCGTGTTTCGTTTCGGGTTTTTTTTTCAGTTTGTATAACTATTTCTGGTGCTTATTTTTAATTTTTCTTGTCAATATGGCATCGTCATAGGATTTCAACAGAAGTAATACTGATTAAGAATATTTGCTGGAAACCTATGAATACAACAAACATTCTAAAACGGATTTATCTATTTGTGATGAAGAAATGACACAAAAGTGACAATACACTTAGTACGTAACGCATATGGAAAAACTTTTCTTCCAAGGAACTTTTCAAGCAATTCCACAAAGATTTATAATTTTAGTTCTAATTTCCCTATTTTTTCAAATTTTCGTAACCCAGACTTTGTAACAACTTTGTTAATTTTATGCAATCCCAAAAAAAAGAAAATCTACCTTATAATGTTTCCTGTGCTGGTTACACTGGTTGTACTCCTAAATAAGTCATTTTATACACATGAGGTTACAATGAGATTTTGTCCTGTACATAGCATGTATCCACTACGGGTTACTTGGTACGCAAGGGGTTAAGATACGCCGTGTGAAGTCGTTGATTCACGCTAAATCCATAGTGGCTCAAAATGCTTCCGTCGACGCGGTGCGGAAGTTAATAGAATGGGGTTCAAGCTCAGGTGTCGTCGTCGTCACTTTACCGAAATTCAAAATGACGAGGTCCATCGCTCCTCGCCCTCTCACTCAACTTGGAGAATATTGAGTAGATCATTAGCACAAAACAATAAAATCAATTTAATTGAATTTGGTCCTAAGAATTTTGACTCAGCAGAGCACAGAAAAAGGCAAAAGAACAACGAAGAAAAGTGCTCATATGTATTTTGAAACCACATAAAGTTGCAGCAAAAATAAAAGTTAAGAGATATGAATGCTATCTGTATCTTAAAAATTTTCGTTGAAACAGCAAACACACAAGCTAATTTTTTTTCCAGCTCGCAAAAACATTTCCTCCATACAACTCAAAGGAATTCTGTACAGTGGATGAGGTGGGAGAGCAATCTATCATTACAATAAAAAAAATAGTATCTGTATTAGCATTTCTTGCTAAGGATTGCTGAAACAGATCCGAAGGTCAAGTATCTCAGACTCCTCCTACTGAACACATGATGTTCATTAGCATACTGAACGCGAACTAACACAAAAAGAATCGATCAAAGTCCCGGATTTCTCGTTCCGTCTGGTATGATTTGCAACCCTACATTTCCCGAAGTAGTAATAAATAATTCCGCTGAAATTACAAATTCATCGGATGTTTACAATGAACACGAAACAGCTGCACATGTTTGTACCGATATGACCAACTTAAACAGAGATCCCCTACAGGGCTCGACTGCAAATTGAGAAATGTAGGAAGTAGTTTTGTAGGAAGTAGTTTTAACTAAATATTCCCCAATACTTCGGTCAGAAGCCAACAAAACCAGATAAACTGTTAAGGAACCTTTTCATTTTTATAAATAATATTAACAAAAATAATACAATCAAATTAAATGCATATATGTATATTACTACGAAACTGTATTTTATAGAACATGCATTTTGATAAAAGACAAAAAAAATTTATCAATTGCACAAAAGAATTCAGTTTAGTGGCGCATACAAGGGAGGGGGGAGGGAGGGTCCGGACCCCCAAGCCCTTGATTTTTTCCGATTGATTATAATTCTAAATATATAATACGTAAAATTTAATTAATTACTTGTTATTAATGATTAATTTTATTAATTAATGCTAATTATTTATTCAAAAATTAGTTTTTTACTGTGTTTTGTTCCCGAAAATCGACAAAATCAAAAGGAGCATGACACAAGAATGGTGAACTTTCGACCCCGAACCCCCCTCCTCTTGAAAAATTCCTGTGTGCGCTACTGATTCAGTTCAATACATAACTTACATGTGTTAGGTTGGAAAAATACTACTGAGAAGCATAACGGATTGGGAAAGTGTAAGGCAGGGATGGCAAACCAGTTGCACGAGTGCCATTGATGGCACGCGACACAATATTTTTGGCATGTTAGTGATCACTATGAAGTATTTCAAACAAACGCGAGTGATCGGGGAGCACACTCGTTTGTTACTGTCTTGCCTTAGTTACGTTGTAGACTGCAATTGCTTGTGATGTAAAGTTTGTCTACGCATAGCACAGTCAATTTCATTGACACAACTGTTGAAGTTTACCTGTGTTATATTTACGATTTTTAACTGTTGTTTAACATGGCTAGTTCACCGAAAGAACAAAAAGTGCAAGTTAGTAAGTGTAACAGAATTTCAAATTTGGTGAACCCAGAAACATGGCATGATTAGTAAAGTCGACCAAGCGGTATGTGTTTTATATTCTGGAATATTGGTATGCAGAACATCGTCCGTAAAACGCTATTTTAAAACAAACTCTTTTGTCAAAAAAAGTGAGCCACAGTAAAAATAATTAATTGCTATGAAACCGTTTGGCAGATGACTCAAATTTACCACGAGTTCTACAAAAAGTAACATCCTACAATTCTAATATAAGTTATTCGTCATCCTGTCTGTGCAGCAACAGAAGTCACACTAATGTAACTTTAAGTTGAACACTACTCGAATAACTAAAACATCCACAACTACAGCGCAATAGTATTTTTTTCGTATTAAATAGAGTTGTGTTATTCGTATTTAGTTTTACTATTTTCCCAATAATCTCAAGTCAAAATAATTTGATGGCAAGTCTATACGTCATTGGACACTTCTTTGAAAAAAAAAATGGCCAGTTGATCCATCAAGGTTCGCCACCCCTGGGGACATGTAACCCTGGGCGTGCTAAATTAGGGGTCTTCAATCTTTAACCCTCGATGGCTATATTAATAAATTCACAGTGATCCGTAAGCCACATGATTGTCAAAAAAATAATGCAGACTGGAAATATTAATAAGAAAGGCAGGTTTGTTTTACACGACTACAACAGATTCTAAGGGAAGAGATTGTGTTATAGATCAGTGTGTTTTTAAAATATCGGCACCCACACTGATGTGAATCTTGCTTTCTTTTTTTCGGTGCTTGCACTGATTTTGAATTTAATTTTCAAGTACTATTAATTTCAAATTTTTATTTATTCTATTATTTCGTCAATATTTGAGTGGACTGTAAATTGTTAAGAATGAAGAATCAAACTTTCGCAACGCAAAAGCCTACTTTATTTGTACAACCGCTTTTGTTGGGGTACAGCACGACAATGCCTACTTTTACAAATTTTATTACAGATGGCACGCGCTACAATGTGCTCATGACGTAACATCTATTATAAGTATATTTTACTTCTTAAGTACGTATTTTAATTTAACAAAGGGCAAGAGTCTTAACATTATAGTCATTCAAAATTTTAATGGTGGGAGGTTAAAGCTCGTAAGAGTTGGCACTTTGGTCATCCCCCTCTCCCAATGACTATAAATATCGGTTTCAAAAGTGTTAAATGGAAATCGAATTAAAATACTTTGCGTGTTAAAGATAAATGTGTGTGTCCACCTTTTCTTCTGAAAACTTCTGAGATTTTATGCATAGCGAAATTTTTTTTACATTTAAAACTACTTAAGGTACAATGAATTTTTTGGAAAATTCATTGTTTTATCTCAATTGGATATCAAGCATATCAATAAAATGTTTTAAAAAGGCAGAACGGGAGGACGTTTCAGCTCTCGACAGATTTAACGTGCATCGCTGCCCTACACGGCGGGTCTTTAGTGGTACTGGGATCGAACTCGTGACCAGGCAAGCCACGATCCGATACCTATACCACTCGGCTACCGCGGCCACGCAGTTATTCCTGAAACTACCTCATATTCAAATGAAGGCCCATTAAAATGTCTTCAGCGGGCCAATCGTGGCCCACGGGTTGAAGATCCCTATGCTAAATAATGATACGCATTTAAATTTACTAAAATAAATTCGTCATAAATAGTTCTGTAAATTTAAAATATAATAATTTTGTTTTATATTTATAGGCATTTTTGTTTCTTAATTTATCCTTTTTTCTGTTATTCTTCACAAAGAAGTTTTAGATCCTATAGGTGTGGCCGCGGAAACCTTGTGATCAAGAGGAGCTGATTCACGTTAAATCTGTTGAGACTCAAAGTCATCATTTTGGTTGAAAATCAGGGATGTAGCTATTGCCGTATCAATAATACAGGGCTCCAAAATGTGTAAGCAAAAGATCGTTAAATGTTAAGAGGCCTTAAAAGAGGGCTCCTCGGCATTTAGACACAGGGCCCACTCAGGACTAACTACGCCAACTGCTGTTTGTAAAAATGCAGCACCATGAAGGGATCATCAGAACTAAATGAAATTTAATGCATAAATGACTTGTATTAGTACAAATGAATGAAGAAATTTTCAAAACAAAAAACAATATTAAGTGTGTGACAAATCTATACGGAACTTTATCACTAACCTTCTGAGACGTCTTTTTTAGGGAAATTTAATTCCCTACCTATTTCCAATCAGCTCCAAAAAGAGGACAGGGATCCCTTATTATATATGCAGATTAGATAAAGTATTTAAGTCAAACGGAATAGTAAAGTAAGAAGCAGTAGGAGAGAGAGATTGAAGCAGGAAGATATAATAGTGAAGTTAGAGATTTATTATTGAAGATTTCTAGGTGGATAAATAATCTCAGGAAGAGTTGAGATTCAGTGTGGTAAATATTGATTTATAATTAAAGTCTCATTAAAGCTTTATATTAGGAGTGAGATTAAAGTTAAATGTTCAATAGGAATATTATTGAATATAATTCTGGGATCTCTTATTGCGGTAATCTCTGCGTGATCGATATTCTAATTGTTAATTAATTGGATCATTAAATATTTAAGTTAATATAAAGGAAAGCCCCCCTTTTAAACCTCATATATCTATTTTAAATTATTTGTTATTGATTCTATTTGGGAAAGATAACCAAATAAATAAAGTTATTCATTAAAATGGCTACTGGTTCTTCTTTGACTCAAAATCATTCTCGTTCTCAAAGTGAGATCCAAGGGGATCTTCACAAGTGTCCGAAATAAGTATTTGGCGTAGCCACCACGCCCTGCAATAAGTGCTGCTATACAACGCGACATGGAGTCAAACAGATTTTGAATGTCTGCTTGTGGAAGAGAATTCCATATTGCTTGTATGCGCAGCGAAAGTCTGTCTTTTAAAGCTGCAGGACGCGGATCAAGAGCTAGACGCCGACAAACCAAATCCCAAACGTGCTCCTGGCGAATAATTAGGCCAAGGAAGAAGTTGTATGTGTTGGGCTGAACAGAAGTCTCGAACAGTCTTTGTAACATGTGGGCGTGCATTATCCTGCTGAAAGATAGCTCCAGGGATGCCTTAAAGGAAGGTAACGACTGCGGGCTGCAGCACTTCACGGACATACCTGTGGCTGTTGAGATAACCCTAAATTCGTAGCAAATTGGATCGTCCATGATACGAAATCGCACCCCAAACCATAACTCTGGGTGTTAGGCCACTATGTCGTTCGATAATGCACTCTGGAAGGTAGCGTTCATCGGCATAGCATCTAACGCGAATGCGGCCATCGTGGTCCCAGAAATTGAAGCGTAATTCATCTGAAAAGGCAACTTGGAGCCAATCAGCTTGCCCGGCTCTGTGCTCATGAGCCTATTGCAGACGCAGCCGTCGTTGGTTTGCCGTGAAGGGCAGCCTGTATAAAGGCACGCAATCCACGGTACAGCAGACTTCGACGAATTTAGGAAGCCGACATCAGTACACCTGTAGCAGTAGACCAATGTGCTTCCTGCCTGGAGGAAGCTGTACGGTTATTCACCGCCATGCGGAGCAGGTGTCGATCGTCGCGCGTTGACATCGGACCGTCATCCACTGCCAGTTTTTCGAGTTGTTCGGTGCTCGTCGGTCCACTGCTTCCAAACTCGCATCACTGTGGAACTGTTCCTTTGCACACGACCTCCTACAGCGCGATAGTAAAATCCTCCTTCTCGAAGGCCGATAATCCTGCCCCGTTCAAACACCGTAAGTTGTTGGAAACTTTCCTTATTTCGTCGTGGAGGTATACTTCTCACTGAACGTTCACCGCTAACAAAGAGTCATTAACTATTTTCAACGTTGAATAGGAGTTTTCTTTTGGGCGTCTGGACTGTAAACAGTCCTCAATCCCATATCGTGAGAGTCTATGATGCTGGGCATGGCAAAAGTGGTGTTTTCCATTCTGCTGAGTGGCATGATGGCGATGGAATCCGGGAGGCGTGGCTATGGTTCTTTATCTGGATGGAAAGTTTTTGTGTTTTTTGGCTTGGCTGAGAGCTAAGAGGTTGCTCTCTGATTGGATGCTGGGTACAGTGAACATTGACTCCGATTGGCTGCCCCGGGGGTTGAGTTTTAAATTATGGGGAGGAGCATGTCCAGTGGGGAGAGCAGGAGAAAAATATTGACAAAAATAAAGAAAGTGAAATTTTAGTAATTACGGTGTGCAATAAAAATTATTGCACGAGAAAATAGAATTACGGTGGATTATAGGAGTCAAAAAGAATTCTTCTTGGTCTCTTTGTTTTGTCATTAGGGGTATATTGTGATAAATTTTGCATATTGATATTATTGGTTGCTTCTAAATCGTTAAAAAGTTAATTGCAAGATTCTGAATATGAGATTTGAAACTGTTAATTTTAAGAGCATTACGTATGTCGTCATTACGCATATATCTTATGGCTTTGACGATCATACGTATTAAAGAATTTTGCAGGGTATCAAGTATATTAATATTTGTTTTAGCGGCATAACCCCAAACTGGACATGCATAAGCTAAGATGGGACGAATAACGGCTGTATAGAGAAGCACTTTGTTTTCTATACTTAAATATGAATTCCGGCCAATTAGGGGGTAAAGTTTAAACATTATTTTTCGGAATTTGTCGCGAACGTAATAAATGTGTTGTTTCCAAGTTAGGTGTGTATCAAAAATAATTCCAAGGTATTTGGCTTCCTGAGACCAGGGGATTTGTTTGTTGTACATGATAATAGGTGGTGGGAGTGACTGTTTTTCGTGAAAATAATGGCAGTAGATTTTTCAACATTAATACTTATTTTCCATTTGTCGTAGAAATTTTGCAAGAGTAGAAGATGTTTGTTTAAAGCGAAGGAAATTGTTTCTAGTTTTTTATACGTGGCGTGAATGGAAGTATCATCACCGTAAAGGTTAATTTTAGTAAGTGAATAGTCAGAGATATCGTTGATGTAGAGGTTAAATAGCAAGGGACCGAGCAAGGAACCTTGGGGACACCCTGCAGAAACAGAGTGTTCATTGGAAAGGGTCTCATTAATTCTGATTCTGAAGGAGCGATTAGTGAGGTATGAGTGAATAAGATGAATCAGTGGATGCGGAATTTTAAAGGTAATTAGCTTAAAAGTGAGTCCATTAATCCAAACACGGTCGAAGGCTTTCTGGATGTCCAGAAATCTGCTCCCGTGCTTTTCTTTTTCTGGAAACCTTCAGAGATATTTTCGGTTAGTCTTAAAAGTGGATGAAGGGTAGAGAGCTTGTTAGTGAAACCATACTGATTGAGATTGAGGATGTTATTTTCATTGATAAAATTTTTCAGTCTATGAAGAATTATAGATTCGGTTAGTTTACCGATAGTGGAAAGGAGAGATATTGGTCTGTAACTAGATGCGAGATGAGGGTCCTTGCCAGGTTTGTTAATGGGGAAAATAATGGCTTCTTTCCAGTTATCTGGAAAGTGATTGAATTTGAGGATTTTGTTAATTAGGATTGTTAAAATTAGGAGTAGTTTAATGGAAAAGTTTTTTAACATGCGGTTAGTTATAGTCTTTACCAGGGGCTTTTATGGCATTGACATGTTTAATGTAGTGGATAATTTCATCCGGGAGAGCAGGTTCGATGAAAGAATTAGGGGGGTAGAAAGGAAATTATTTACGGTAGTATTTATTAATTCATCATTTTGATTATAACTATCATCTTCGCGATCGTTTTCAACAAAATTATTTTTTATGTTAGTTGCAAGAAGGTTAGCTTTTTGCTGATCAGTGACTGCCGTACCTGTAGCACAGTTAAGAGGTGGAATTTTTGGTCTTTAATTTTGAAAAAAATTTGCGTGCGCCAAAGGCTATTGTCTGCGGTGTTAAGAGCTTAAAGTCTTTTTTGCCAAATGATATTATATTTTTTAAGTTCTTTTTTAAGATCAGATTGAGCTCTGTTATAATGTGATTTGAAAATGGGATTGAGGGTTTGATGATAACGTTTTCTGAAGTAATTTTTGATTTTAATCAGCTGGTTAATGTTATGCGGAGTGAAGTTCCTTCGGTCTGTTTCTATTGGTCGGGAGGCGTGGCTATGAGCATCAATGACTGCCTCACTATTCTGCTCTAATTTTATTAATTCTGATGAGGAGGTACGTCCCGCATTGGGACAGGAACTCCGTAAATTACATGCCACTTGCCACTCAGTGAGATGAAAAAATATTTCAACTGCAATAACCCGGCAGACAAACTCAATTGTCTGCTAAGAGAAGTCTGCTCCTCCCTTAACAACCTAACTATTAATAATGTATAGTTCGTTTTTCGGGCTCTCCATTTATTCCTGGAACGCTGACGGAGTGAGATCGCGTATTGTTGAGATACGCGATTTCATTGATAAGCACGCCCCCGACTTATTTTTAATATAAGAAACACACCTGAGACCAGAGCATTCTTTCAAAATCCCTAATTACATTTGCTATAGGAATGACAGGACCCACCCAGCCCCCGGCAGGGGTAGAACTGCAATCCTCATTAAAAATTGTATTTCTCACTACCTTATCCCCACCCCGCCCCAGGTAACTGGTGTCGAGGCGACCCTCATCATGCTCACCCCCATAGATCATGAACCGATTCTCATCGGATCCACATACATACCGCCGGCGTATCAAAATTTCAGAAACCTGGGTGTCGCCCTCGACCCAATTTTTAATAATATAACCATATTAGTTGGTGATTTTAACGCCAAGCACACCTCGTGGGGTTGCCCTGTGAGCGACACCAGAGGAAATAGACTGCATCATTATGTTATTAATAACAGCATTGAAGTTCTAGCCCCCCCCCCTACTCCTACCAGATTCTGTATTGCTTCAGCCACTATTATAGACTACGCCCTTATCAAAAACTTGAACTGGCCCTGCAAAATTGACTCAATCTCTGAATTAAGTTCCGATCACAACCCCATCAAACTTCACTTCCCGAAAACTGCAAATTTTGAACTCCCCCCACCCCAACTAAATACCAATTGGAATGTTTTCACGAAAACACTCGCAAATACTGAAAATCTTTATCTCCCGCAGGCCAGCTCTACCTCAGAGATTGAGTCCCAAGTCAGAAAACTCTCTTCGGAGATTCTCAACGCACACGTGAAAGCATCGAGGCCAATGGCCCATTCGGAGCCACCATATGTACAGGGTGAGCTCAAACACCTCTTCCGGGAGAGAAATAAAGCCAGAAAATTATGGCAATTCACTAGATTTCCTCAACATAAAACTGATTTAAATAGACTCCAAAATAAAATTAAAAGATTAGTAGGAAAATACAGACAACAGGTATGGGAGGATCACCTTACTTCCCTGGATGCTGAAGACGGCTCCCTTTGGGGAACCGCCCGAGCTTTCAGGAAAAAGGCCTCCCCGATTTCCGCCCTTAATGGCCCTAACGGTATTGCTCTCAGTGATTCAAACAAAACTGATCTAATCGCTCAATCACTCGAGAGCCAATTCCAGTTAAGTGACATTCATAATCCACAAAAAGACCAAATTATATCTTCCATCGTCGACGCTTACATAAATGATCATACTAACACCACTGACGCTATTCAACCCGCTCTTCCGTCGGAAATTATTAATTACATTAAAAAGATTAAAATCAAGAAAAGCCCGGGAAGAGACGGGATTACTAATAAAATGATCAAAAACTTACCCCTCATTACCGTCTTTAAAATAACTAACATCATTAATAACATGTTCAAACTCAGAAACTTTCCGAATGCATGGAAAACTGCTGTTATAATCCCCATACTCAAACCTGGGAAAAATCCCGAATTGGCTGAATTCTACAGACCAATTTCTCTCCTACCGATTTTAAGCAAGCTGGCGGAGAAAATTATCTCTACCAGATTAAATGCATTCCTTGAGAGCGAAAACATCCTTGTTCCGGAGCAGCACGGGTTCCGTCCTCGTCTCTCCACCTCCCATCAACTACTCCGCGTAGTTGAGTATATCAAAGATGCCATTGACAGAAACCAACATGTTGCAGCAGTGTTCCTTGACATTCAGAAAGCTTTCGATAGAGTTTGGCACACTGGCCTTCTCTTTAAATTAATTATTTATAAAATCCCACCCCCACTAATCCTATTATTAAAATCCTACATCAGTGATCGCTCGTTCACTGTTAGAATTAACAGAACGTTCTCTCAAACTAGACCTGCAAAAGCCGGCATTGCCCAAGGTTCTATCTTGGGGCCTGTCCCATTTAATCTTTATGTAAATGACATAAGGGGTCACAGGGGTGTTAATCTTCTATTTTTTCGAATTTTCGAAAAAAATATATGTTGTTCCTCATTTTCTTTTGAACATTTTGATACCAACCACGTGATAGTACTACAAAAACTTCGAAAGTTATTCGAAAAATTCCAAACAGCAATTTAGTAATAACAATGTTTAAATGGCTACATGCCACACCCACTTATTCTTGATTTCCGCATACGTTTTATTTTTCTGTTTTTAAAAAGCCTCATGAAATATTTTAAACACTTGCTTAATTGAGAAGGAAGCTTGCAACTCAACACACGCTTTTTTAATGTGTTTTGATTCTGTTTTGGTAATGCTAGCACGTTGTTTGCAATAACTTATCGAAATTCAAAACAGCGTTGTTTAAAACCGTTTATCAAAATTGAAAATTCTCGATTGAAATGGAAAATACTCATCGTAGACCTTCATGTAAATGTCCTAAGAAAAGAAGATTAGAGGGAACCAAATCATGAAGGTATGTTCTCATACATATGTTGCAGAAAGGAGAGATAAAAATATGTGCTTCTCCAGTAATAAAATCTCAGGATATCAGACTTCATTAAAGTCAAATCTTGTTAAGGTAAGTGAAAAAAAAAACTCTCTCTCTCTCTCTCTCCTCAAAGGATATCGTATTTTTGATTTTATTTCAACTTTTAGTTCTATTTTATCAGTATCATGTTGTTTAAAATGTCATAAACCATTAACAATTAATGAAAAGTCCACTCGTGGTTTATGTTCGAATTTTGAAATACGTTGTAAAAACTGGGAGTGTTTGTACTTTTTCAAGCTGTGAAAACACTGGGAATAAAAATAATGCTCCAGAAATTAACAGAAGATCTATTTTAGCAATGAGATGCATAGGCCAAGGTTTAGAGTCATTAAAAACCTTTTGTGCTGTAATGAGTCTTCCTAATCCTGTTGAACAAAAATCACATGATGTTATTAATAATAAACTTTCACGTGTTATGAAGGAAGTCGCTGAAGAAAGCATGAAAATGGCAACTGTCGAAGAATATTCTTCGTCACCTGATAACCTTTTAACGGTAAGTGGTGATGGTACCTGGAAGACGAGAGGACATTCATCGTTGATTGGAGTATGTACTGTAATAGGGGCCGAAACAGGTAAGGTTTTGGATAGGGAAGTGTTGTCATTTTGCAAAGGATGCGACAGTTATAAAGGGGTAAAATTTGGTATCAAGTACAATAAAAATGGCAAAGAGCGCATAAGATTTCATGTAGAAAAAATTATTCTGGCTCTGCTGGTAAGATGGAGGTTGACGGGATGTTGAGGATTTTTAATCGATCAGAAAAGCTTCACAACCCGAAATATTCGAACTACATAGGAGATGGCGACACAAAAACATTCAATGCCCTTTCTGAAAACAAGCCATACGGCGATGACTATCTTATTCAGAAAATAGAATGTGTAGGCCATGTGCAAAAGAGAATTGGTACAAGACTTAGGAAGCTTATATTAGTATATAGTAAAAAGAAATTATCTGATGGTAAAACTATTGGCGGTAAAGGTAGGTTAACTGATAGTTTAATTGATAAACTTGCGCATTACTATGATAATGCTATTCGATGCAATTCTACTAGTGTAAAGGAAATGCGGAAAGCCATTTGGGCTATTTGGGGTCATTCTTGCAGCACTGATGATGAACCGATGCACTGGTTTTGTCCTACAAATCCAAATACATGGTGTAAGTATAATGCCGCAATTAATAATAATTTACAAAATTATAAACACAAACCCTCAGTTGCTAAAGCTGTTCGAGATGTAATTAAGCCTGTATTTGCAGACTTATCTCATTCGGCACTCCTGAAGAAATGTTTAGGAGATAAGACACAGAGAATCCTAATGAAAGTTTAAATTCATTAATTTTGAAGTTTTGTCCTAAGACGATTGGTTCTAGGCTTCAGATTGCAGAGATTGCTGCAAATCTAGAAACCAGTGTTTTTAATGATGGAAATCAAATACTTATTACTATTTTAGAGAAATTTGGCTTGAAAATTAACAGAAATGTTTGTGTGCCCCTGGCTGAACGTGACAATCGTCGAATCTTTACGCCAAGACAGAAGCTCTTAGAATCATCTTTTGAAGCTCGCAGAGCCAAGAAAATTAAAAAGAGTAAAGAAATTGAGATGTTTCAGGAACAGGAAGGTATATATTATTATCCTGGAGCATTTTAGCGTGTAAGTTTTTAGATTTATTTTCTCAAATTCAATTTTAAAACTTTAAAGCCCTTTTTCTCAGTTTGTGTTTTTTTCAATTACGCGCATTGCGTTTCAAAAACTATCATACTTTGATGTATAAAACTTTACAGAATTATAAATTCTATCATAATCTTCAAATCCTAGCTATTTATAGTATAAATTTTTAATTTTTTGAAATATTTCAACAAAAATTGAATTTTTTAAAAAAAATTTAAAAAAATGTTTATTTTTAAAAATATTTTTTATTTTATTTTTATAAGATAAGCTAGCATGTAATAAGGATATATTTGACTTTATAAATCAACTTATTGCTAGTAATTAGAATTATTATTGCAGAAAATATCATGCGCGTCGTAAAACTCACTATTTGTTTCTTACAAAAATTTCTCTTATTTTTATGTGCTTATTATTCTTAAAATTATGATTATATTTTAGATATTTTATACTTTTTTGAAACTTTATTCCTTTATAAGAAGTGTAAAAGAATCAAATTATTTCATTTTAATCTCAAAGAATTATTTCTAGTCGAAAATTGTTTGTATTTTGTGCTCTCGAAACATTTTCAACACCCCTGTGACCCCATAATTAAAACTACTAACACCATGATCTGTATGTATGCGGACGACACGGCCATTTTAAGTAGACATTACAATCCCAACACACTAACACAAAATATCAATGAACACCTGGCTCACCTTGAAATCCGATTCTCCGTTTGGAAAATCGCAATAAATACCTCGAAAACTGAAGCAATATCATTTTCTCAAAAAAGACCGCCCCCCGAAATCACGCTCCAAAACCAAAGGATACCCTGGTCTCTACACACCAAATATCTTGGTGTCATTATTGATAAAAACCTCACGTTCAGACAACATATTACACACGTTAGAAATAAATTTAAAAATGCTACGAGTAATCTTTTCCCCTTTATTGGCAAAAAGTATAAATTAAATAGACATAATAAATTGCTTATCTACGCTGATCCTAAAACCCCTTCTGACATATGCTTCACCAATCTGGGCACACGCAGCAAGATCCAATATCAATCTCATTGAAAGCTCCCAAAATGTTATTTTACGACAAATCCTCGATGCACACTGGTACATGAGGAACGCTGACATTCGATCAGCTCTTAAAATTCCGACAATTAGACAGACTATCAGAAAATTAGCATTAAATTTTTTCAGTAACATAGACGGGCATGAAAACCCATCTATTCAGGAGATCTCTCATTATCCAACCTATCCCTTCATTCGTAGACCAAGAGATATCTTGGTTGATCCTGATTTTAATTAATTTCTAACTTTATTTTTCCTCTTAATTTTTATTTTTTATTCTTAAATTCCTTTTTCTCGAAATTTTACTGCGATCCAACTCTGTTGAATCGCAGATCGTTCTGATTGGCTACTTATTTTTGCAAGTCCTTATACCCCATTACCTGAACTCCTGGCTCGGCCAATAAAATCGCTCCCTTTTACCCCACAGCTCTTATTCCCACCTCCCGATTAAAGACCCGCCGTGTAGGGCAGCGATGCACGTTAAATCTGTCGAGAGCTGAAACGTCCTCCCGTTGGTGTGGTGTGGTAGTTAGGAGAGGGTGGTGCCAGCTCAGGTGTCGTCCACGTCACTTGACCATGGTTCAAAATTACGTGGTCCGTCGCCAAAAGCCCTCGTGTAGCTGAACAGTGCGACGTTAATATTCAATCAATCAATCAACCCACCTCCCGATGTTTTTTCCCGCACTTTCTGATCTTGGTTCTTGCTGCAACCCGATTGGCCACCGTAACTCCGCCCACTTAATGGACGCTTCGAAATATGATTTCTAGCTCTTAAAAGAGCTTTTTTATTTACTCATAACTTTTCATTTAAATGTTTTACGCATTAAATTTTTATATTTTATAATTCTACTTAACTTAAATTTTAATTATATTTAAATACTTTTCTAAAAAGGGCATTGGTAAATCTAGTACAGTCATCTAAAATTCCAGGATAGGAGGTTAGAGTCCGACGGGACTATGTACTCCGTAACCCATCCCAACGAACGAATCAATGACTGCTTCGGTGAACTCTGATTTTTTGTTTTAGGTCGTTAGTGTTGTTAATATTATTAGGATGGAAATCAAAAAGAGAGAAATATTTTTATTTTGAAAGCCTTCCAGTCTGTGGAGACCGCTCTGGGATTTGGGGGTGCTTCTGCAAGTTTGAAGTTAAAATTTAAGAAAACCGGATTATGGTCTGAGGAAAGATCGTCGATGGAGTTAATTGTAAAGGGGTAGTAGAAGTTTTTAATTAGTGCGATGTCAATGGTGTTAGCGGAATTGTGACCAAATCTAGTAGGAGTTGAGGGAAAGGCGATATTTAAGTTGAGCATATTAGCGAAATTAAAGAGGTGTCTTCCTCTGGTAGTATTATTTTTACAATTCCAAGCGTTATGAGTGGCGTTGAAATCTCCGAAGAGAATACAATTACTAGCTGTTTGAATAAAGTGCTCAATGTCTATAGTAAATAAATTTTCATCGGAAGAGGGAGGAATATAAACACATGTAATAGAAATGGGATCATGCTTGGGGAGAGTTAGTATTATATTAGTTGCTTCAAGAGCTCGAAGAGGAGGGGTGGGGAGACAGTAGTGTTTGAGAGAGTTTTTAACTAGGATCCGAGTTCCACCTGCGGTCCATCGGAGATTCTGTCGTTTCTGTGACAGGTGTAATTCGCTATATTAAAGTTGTGTGAAGGTCTCAGGTGAGTTTCTTGTATGAGAAAAATATCCGGGGAGTGCTTCTCTATAAAAATACGTAGTTCAGCAATTTTTCTTAGTAAGCCGTTTGCGTTCCATGAACACAAACTGTCGGGGAGGAACTATACATTATTTATATTGTTACATGTTGCCTCTATTTGGGCGTACATCTGATTGGGATTTAATTGGTTTGTATTTAAGTTATTGCCGTTACAAAGAATTTGGGATAGCTGCATAAGACAATGCATTGTCATTTGCAGCGTTGTTTGGATATTAAAATTATTGTTATTATTCATGTTATTAAAGTTAAAATTGTTATTTCTGCGATTAAAATTGGGGAAGTGATTATTATTATATCTGTTATTGGGGGGGATTTGGTTTGTTGGTCTCAGTTTGTGCCGAAGACCCAGGTCCGCGTGTCGCCATCTGAGGAGTGTTTTTTGAATTAACAGTTCCGGTTGTCGCTTGTGCGTAGGAGATATTTGGTCTAACTAAAAGCTATTGTAAATGTTGGTGTAAGAATTTCTGTTATTTTTCGCGGCTCCTTTTGGGGGTTTGGGGAATGAGGGGCATCCTCTGTAATTTGCCATATGACCGTAGATGTTGCAGTTTATGCAGTATGGCGTTTCAAGTTTTTGTTTAATGGGGCAATCTCGGGTGAGGTGGTTTTCACCACATTTTAGGCATCTTGGGTTTAGGTGGCAGTTTTCAGAGCTATGGTTGAAATTGTTGCAGGTGTAACATTGAGTTACACCCTTACCATCATAACCCTCAACTCTGATGCTGAGGTAATTTAGGGTTTTAAGATCGAATATTTTAAGATTGTCAAGATTACGGGGGAGGGTGATTAAAAAGATTGGGAGGGGGCGTCTATTTTTTCTTCCAATTAATTGATTAACTCTATCTGGGGTGTATCCTAGTATTTCCAAATCCTGTTTAATTTCTTCAGGGTTTGTGTTTCTGGGGAGGCCTTTGATAACTACTTTAATGGGGCGTTCGGCTTTTGATTTTATAGTATAAAATTGAAATTTAAGTAATTTAAGGTGTTGTACAGCCATACGTCTTTCTTCGGCGCTGTCTGTATACAGTTTTAGAAATTCACCCGTTAGGCGGGATCTTATTTTGGGGAATGCTTTTGTTATTGCTGCCATTTGGGCTTTGTAGTTTTTTTCGACGAAAAGCATGATGGGTGGTGGGAGTTGATTTTGTGGAGCATTTTGACTGGCCGAATTGTTCGAGCCATTGGGGTTGTTTCCGTTGGAGACAGGACCCGAGTTTTCGAGGTTGTTTAAGTGAGCGCCTTGTGGCAGTTCAAATTTATTTTGGGACATATTTATTTCTTCATTATCAGTAGTTTCAAGAATTACTTTTCTTGCCATTTTTCTTTGGGGGGATATTCAAAGTTGGAAATTTCTTTCCTTTTTCCAGAGTAGTTAGTATCAGGGGTCGATTTTAAAGGGGAATTTTGTGGAGTTTTTTCATGGTGGGGGCAGCCAGGGATAATGCATGGTTCAAAGGAGTCAATGTCACTTACCGCCAGTGCCATGGCTTCTTCGATGTCTTGCAGCTCAGTGAGTGCTCTGACGTAGAAGGGTTCATCAGGGTGGTGGTCGGGCATCATCATCAGTGCGCCGACGCAGGCCTGCTTGCATCTGCGGAAAGTTTCCATTTTGGCAAGTTGAGCCTTATTATATTTCAACTGCTCACATGGTGTGAGCTGGGGCAGAGGCGAAGGTGTCCTTGTAGCGTTCCGTTGCGATTCAGCTAGTTCCAATTCCATGTCGGTTGGTAGGTTGGCCATTTCCAAGTCGTAATCGGTTTTTCAGAAGGGTAGAAAGAGTAAAGGTTAGCTCTGTCGCAAGAGCCCTGAAAAGGACTGTGGGAGTTAGAAAAGTTCGTGCTCAGTCCGTGGCTTCCGAAACGGGAATCGTTTTCGACGCTGTTTCAAAATCCCTATTTTCAACGTCCCGCTACAGCCCTCTATTTATACGCTTTCAGCATCAGTTCAGAGGGCGCTGTGAACGCCACGCATGCGCAGTGGCTCTGAAACTTTACTAATTTATGTAAAACCCTATAATTAATATTTTCTGCAAAGTTCATTTAATTCTGATGATTCCTTCATGGTGTTGCATCAGTGTAGAAAGTGGGGAGGAGTTGGGTTTCGTCACTTGATCAAACAACGAAGTCCGTCGCCAATAGCCTTCGCTTTGCTTTGAAATGCGATGTTAGTAAGCAATCAAACAAGCAGTAATTAGTCTAAACAACGAGATTTACTTAGGAGACTTCTGCATCCTTCCAGCTTCGTAGCATGGGCTGCGGTAGCCCAGTGGTCAAGGTATTGGATCATGGCAGGCATATCATGAGTTCGAGCCCAGTACCACTAAATACCCGCCGTGTAGGGCAGCGATGCACGTTAAATGTGTCCATAGCTGAAACGTCCTCCCGTTGGTGTGGTGTGGCAGTTAGGAGAGGAGGGTGCCAGCTCAGGTGTCGTCCGCGTCACTTGACCTTGGTTCAAAATTACGTGGTCCGTCGCCAAAAACCCTCGTGTAGCTGAACAGTGCGACGTTAATTCACTCACTCCAACTTCGTAGCATGAATACTGCATTTTTAGGTTGGTAACAGTAAGATTTCACAAGGGTTTGGTTAAATAAAACTCTCCAAGCGGGTAAATATTTTTGACTTTTTGATTCAAAAAAATAAAATACATAGTAAGCTTCAATCATGTTTGTTTTTGCTACTGATACAACGGTGGGTTGTGAACCATAATTTACCACAGTTTTTTTTTTTTCGCCTTGAATTAAGATTTCTTGCGAGATGTTTAGCATTAAAAATTAAACTTAAGAACCAAATGAAATATTTCTTTTTGCTTCGTAATAACGAATTGCGATTAAAACATTTTCGCCGAAACCAAATAAATTTTTGTATGCAAAATAATATTCTTCTCAAAAATTAAAAGGCTCTGTTTATAAAAGATCAAACCCCTGGCATTAAAATCACTTCAATTTGTACCTCTAATTTTATCAGATGTCATTAGACTTGAAGTGTAATCTTTCGATGTCAACACTTTCTTCAAAAACTAATTTTCAAAAACATTTATCCCGGAAACCTTCTTGTTGGAAAACAATCAGAAAGGCTTAAAACTCTAAACAAAGTTTCGCAATTCTGTATTGACCATCCGATTGTTCTCCGGTCAGAGTATCAAGTTGTAGCATTAAGGGGGTCACTTCACGAAAATCGATGCCAAAATCGATTTTTCAATTTCGATTGAAAAATAAAATTCAACCGTTTCTCTTTCTGATACAGTTTATATTTTTGTTCTAGCTGAATTAGAAGTATTTTTAATATTTTTTTAAAAAGTTGTTTAAATCCCAAAACAGCTGATTGCCACGCCCCTTTCAAATCAAAACAAAAGACACATGCTACTTTTCAGCCTCGACAAATAACTTAAATTGATTAAAAGTATTTATTTTGATCGGCAAATCAACTTGGAAAGAAGTGAAGTGAATAATTGTAGCTGTTTGTTTACTTCTGGGTAACTCACGTGCTGCTTTTTTTCGTTGAATATAACAAATTTCTTTTCAGTTTTCATCAGATAAAAATTCAAAATATCTGATAAATATGCCTCGGTTTTGCAACAAAACTTTTAAAAGAAGAAAATTTGGTGCAAATTATAAAGATTCTTCAGCTTCTGAGGATTTGAATAAAGAACAACCTGCAAGTATGTATATTAAGAATTCATCATCCAAATCAAAATTAGGTAAGTTTAATGATGAGTATGTTTCATTTTTAGATTCGTCTGAAAACTTTTGTGAACTAATTGACATTCCTCTGTTTTCTAGTGTTTTGAAACAACATGTATTATGTGTAAAATGTAAAAAATAAGGTATTGACATTAAGTTTGGTCGCCAAATTCAGGGTTTGGCTACAGAATTGTTAATATGTTGTGAATTTTGTGGTCTTATTCAACCACTTCTCAATACCAGGTTTACTAACACTGTGGTTAATAAAAAAGATACAAAAGTGTATGAAGTGAATACTAGACTTGCTTATGCTATGAGGTCAGTTGGAAAAGGAGAAGCAGCTGCGAAAGTATTTTGTGGAGTTATGAATTTGCCACCTCCACCAAAGCGGTTTTACGAGTCTTTGCATGCATTAAATAATGCGACAGAAAAAGTAGCAAAAGTGTCTATGGCATTAGCTGCTGCCGAAACACTATCATTTAATAATGGTAACCCAAATGTTCCTGTGGCTATAGATGGTACGTGGCAAAAAAGGGGCCATACTTCTCTCAATGGTGTTGTTACGGCAGTTAGTGTGGACACTGGGAAAGTTATTGATGCCGAAATATTATCGAGGAAATGCTCATGTCATTTTAACGGCAACTTACATAGTGATGAGTGTTCGGCAAATTACTTTGGAAATAGTGGGAGAATGGAAGTTGAAGGTGCACTTCGTATCTTCAATCGCTCAGAGGTACTACACAATTTGAGATATACGCAGTATTTGGGTGATGGGGATTCTAAAGCGTACAAAGCAGTTTTAGAATCTAAACCTTATAAAGATGTCAACATTGAAAAATTAGAATGTGTGGGTCATGTTGAGAAAAGGATGGGTACACGACTCAGGGCATTAAAATTAAAATTAAAAGGCAAAAAGCTAGAGGACAAAAAATCTCTAGGGAGGCCGTAATAGATTGACTGATGCAGAAATAGACAAATTGCAAAGATACTATGGTTTGGCAATTCAAAACAACTCGGGAAATTTGTCAGCCATGAAACAAGCTATTTGGACTATATTTTTTCATAAAATCTCAACAGATTTGAATCCACAACATGGTTTATGCCCCTTGGGAGATGATTCGTGGTGTGGATATAATAGGTCCAAACTTAAAGGTGATACATATAAACATAAACATAATTTACCAATTGCAATTATGCATTGCATAAAAAAGTATTTAGAGATCTTTCAAGCCCTGAACTTCTGTCTAGATGTTTGCACGGTAAGACACAAAATTGTAATGAGAGCTTAAATAGTGTTATATGGTCCATAATTCCAAAAACTGTTTTTGTACAATTGGGAACTTTAAAAACCGGGGTATATGAATCTATATCTATATATAATCAAGGCTTAATTACCAAATTAAAAGTTTTAGATTTATTAAATATTCAACCTGGATTTTATACATGTCGAGCATTGCAAGAAGCAGATCATGCACGCATAAGGAAAGCGGAAAAGGCAATTTCACGAAGAACCAAAGAAGCTAGAATCAAAAACAGACAACTGAAATGCAGACAAGAGGATGATCTTGCAGATGATCTGAGCAATCCAAGTTATGGTTCTGGTATGTATTAATTAAATGTATGATGTTTTTACTTTAAATTACTATTTCTCAAAAGTGTAAATTTCAACACAAAAGGAACATTTTTGAAAAAACTACTCATTTAATAGTTTTGAAATTTTGCACATATATTAATATACAAATGAATATTTTAATAAGAGATTTTGTCAATAAAATTATTCAAAAAAAATTTATGGATTAAAATGTACAAGAATTTCCAGCGTTTTAAAATTTTTGACGTGTTACTCCACATATGATTTTTTTTAAAAAAAACTAATCAAAATTATTAAAAAAGCTCCCATTAAAATAAAGAAAACAGTGCAATAAATGTACAAAAAAAAAATTCAGGATTGTACAAGTGGTCAATTTTTCAAAAATGTTCCTTACGCTTGATCATTTTTAACATTGCGGAGATAGGGACAGATCATGCACATATAAGGAAAGCGGAAAATGCAATTTCACAAAGAACCAAACAAGCTAGAATTAAAAACACTGTTAAAATACAGACAAGAGGATGATCTTGCAGATGATCCAAGCAACCCAAGTCATGGCTCTGGAATGTATTAGTTAAAGGTAAGTTTTTACTTTAAATCACTATTTCTCAAGTGTAAATTTCAACACAAAAGGAACATTTTTGAAAAAACTACTCATTTAATAGTTTTGAAATTTTGCACATATATTAATATTATACAAATAAATATTTTAATGAGAGCTTTTGTCAAAAAAATTATTCAAAAAAAAGTTATGGATTGAAATGTACAAGAATTTCTCCAGCGTTTTAAAATTTTTGACGTGTTACTCCACATATGATTTTTTTAAAAAAAAACTAATCAAATTTTTTAAAAAAGCTCCCATTAAAATAAAGAAAACAGTGCAATAAATGTACAAAAAAAATTCATGACTGTGAAACTGGTCAGTTTTTCAAAAATGTTCCTTACACTTGGTCATTTTTAACATTATGGAGATAGGGAAAATGCTGCGTGAAGTGACCCCCTTAACTTATTTTTACATATTACTATTGTCCAGATAAACTATATAGGCTTCTATTTAAACTAAATTCAATCAACTCTATGTGTACCTTCTAGTAAAGCATTACTTTTTTAAACGTTATTCTTCTTTGATTTCAAGCACATTAAAATCGCCCCAAACATTTTTTCTTTCTTTCTAATCTTTCAAAAATTAGAAAGAAAAACTCCCTAATTTTCAAACTTTCTCAATCTTATCTTCTAAAAGTATCCGCGCTGTAATAAAGACATCATTGAAATACGAGAAAGCAATTCATTTTTTTCTTTTCTTTTCACTGGTATCTTTTTCTCTCTGATAGCTGTGTTTGCCGTTATGAATACTTGTCCCCTTTTATCACGAATTTACTGAACTTTCTTTTACTCTTTTGTTGCAAAATCTTCATTGTATAATCACAAAACTCTTTTCACAAGCTTGAGACAACCCTCGTGTTGTTTTATACTGCGACGTTAATAAACGATCGCTCATGAACATGAATGAGTGAATATTTACGTCACACTGTTCAGCTACTCGAGGGCTTTTGACGATGGACCTCGTCATTTTGATCCACGGTCAAATGACGAGGACGACACATGAGCTGGCACCCCTCTCTCCTAACTCCCACACCACACGAACGGGAGGACGTTTGAGCTCTCGACAGAGTTAACGTGCATCGCTTCCACTGGCGTAGCTGGTCTTGAGTGGGGCCCCGTATTAAAATTTTTTGTACACTATTTTTTTGGGGGCTAACAATTATTTCAAAATTTTTTCTTTATATATGTTGTGGCCCCTACAGCTTGGGGGCCCTCGTATACGGCAGTAGCTACGCCCCTGATCGCTTCCTTACACGGTGGGTCTTTATCGAACTCATTACACGCCGCGGTCACGAGTCCGTTAACTTGACCATTACTGCAGTAGCCGAGTGGTGCATGATGAAAATTATATTATAGGGACATTGCATATTACAGTATTGAAATTGATATTCCGGACGATGATGAGGCCTCTCGCTCAGTGGCGTAATGTACACCCCTGCATTGCGGCGGAGACCAAGAATTTTAGGACGCCCAAAGCCTTACTGACACCAAGTACGTATTAGGGCTGGGCCTGGGTAGCCTAGTGGTTAGGGAATCGGACTCCAGACCGGAAGGCCTGGGTTCGATGACCAATGCCACCAAATACCCTCCGAGTACGTGCTCGTTAAATCAATGGGTCCGAAGCCTTGTGGGCGGTTGCAGCAGAAACCACAAGTGCAGGGGATTGAAGAATATTTCCCTCTCCTCCAGTTCCATGCCTAAACTGTGGTGGTGGAGATGGGTGGTGTCGCCATCTATCGTAAAGAAGTCCAACCTGTCTCAGGTTCTGACAACATTAATTCCTTCCCTTCGGGAAGGACACGGCAACAACAACAACGTATTAGGGCTTGGACCCAAAACCTGACTTTGCAGGGGACCCTAATATTCTCCGTTACGCCACTGTGCTCTCGTCCCAACATTAAAAATTTAAAAACAACATGAAAAGTAGAAGAGTTATAAATTAATACTCATACCGGTCTAAAAGGTTACAAAATACCGATAACAAATAATATGAAACTTTTTCCTAGACATTGTTCAATGCTTAACTAACCATGATACGTTCCAATATTATTTACACAAATTTAAATTAAGATTTAACTGTACACTTGTTGTAGTTGACTTGTCTGTGATGCAGATAACTATATGTTCCACTGTACTTTCACAAAAAGAAAAGAAATTTAATTTTCATAAGTTAATTTCTTGTTTTAATATAGCAAGAGAGAGAGAGAGAGATATCTTTGACAAAATACATTAGTTTTTTCATCTGTGTGTGCACATATTTTTTTACTTTTTACTTGGAGTAAAATTCTCTTTTAATTGAGAAATAATGCACTTTATAAATTATTATAATTTTTTCCCCTTTTCTGAGGCGTCAATTTATTTACTCCTGTGCCGTAGTATGATGGTTAGGCTCTCAATATACCGAGTACTTCTAAATGAGTATCGGAGTTTAAACGCTTTATAAAGGGTGTTTTTTTGAGAGGTATAGAACTTTAAATTGCAATAATACAACGATGTACTATTCGATTGACATGAATTTTTTTATTCGAAAGATAATCTTGTGGCATTACATTTTAAATATGATTTCTGGCATAGGACTGCCACGGCTGGCTCGGATGTAGTCCAATCTGGACGTCCAATTTTCGATGGCTTTTTCCAACATTTGTGGCTGTATATCGGCAATAACACGGCGAATGTTGTCTTCCAAATGGTCAAGCGTTTGTGGCTTATCCGCATAGACCAATGACTTTACATAGCCCCACAGAAAATAGTCTAGTGGTGTTAAATCACAAGATCTTGGAGGCCAATTCACAGGACCAAAACGTGAAATTAGGCGGTCACCAAACGTGTCTGTAGTGTTTCCTCCCTTCACCAGGAGGCGCACTGTGCTCCCCTCCGGTAAGAATGTGTTTTTTTTTATGTAAGAAGAGAGAGTTTCTCGGCACCGGCGCGTTAGGTCGGAGGCCATTTTGAAACGTTACCCGCGTGGGTCCTTTAATTTTAAAATTTACGTGTTTCTATTGAATAAAAGTGCTATCCTTAAGAATGTTGGGGAAACTACAACAACATTATACATTTTACCACAACGTATCACATTGGCGCATCACGTCAGGATATAGAACGCCTGAGGGAGTCAAGACATCAAAAGGAACCACGAGGTAGGCAACCCTTTAGTATCGTTTTGTGCGAATTCAGCAAGGTTTTTTTTTCTGGGTTAATTAATTCATTTAGAATAGTTCTTGCCAATCATGTTTCGCGGAGCTAGAAAGGAAGAATTAATATTAATTGCGGATGAATTGGGTGAGGAAATAACCCCAGAAATGAGAGTGTTAGATTTGAAAAATTTAATTTTAGATAGCGAGACAAATATAAAAACAATAAAGAGTTTATTGATGGCTATTTAGATTCGATTATTTCGGACAGAAAATCAAAGGAAGAGCAAGCGCGTGTAACGGCAGAATCGCGACTTGAGTTTGAAAAAATAAATCTGGCAAAGGAAGAGCAAGCGCGTGTAACGGCAGAATCGCGACTTGAGTTTGAAAAAATAAATCTGGAAAAAGTTAAACTGGAAATAGAATTGGGAAAAATAAATTTAGAAAGGGCAAAATTGGAAAGTCAAAGGGATAGCAATGAGTTGCAGCGTACAAATCCCGAAACAAAGCAAACTTCGATAGAAAATTTTATTCTAAGTGTTCGTACTTTAACTCTTCCGATTCCTAAGAAACAAGAGGGGTGGAATTTATTTTTCTCTTCTTTAGAACGTTCATTTAAAACCAAAAATGTGCCAGATGAATTTAAAGGAGAGATTCTTTTATATAAATTTGCTAGGAGAAAAGGCCGAAAATATTATAGTTTATGTAAAAGACGAAGAAATAAGCGACTATAATAAATTAAAAAGTTTAGTTCTAACAGAATTTGAGCCACCTTTAATTTGCTTGCTAAATTTTCAAAAAGCGAAACGAATGCCAAATGAAACGCATGTTCAGTTGGCATTTCGTTTGTTAACGAATTGGGATCAATACTGTAATTTGAGAAATGTAAATGATTTTAATTCTTTAAAGGAGTTAATTGTTAGCGATAAACTATATGAAACATTAGATAATGAAACTGCCGTTCATATAAATATAAAACAGGAGCAAAATTGGTTCAAACCAATTCAAATGGGAAAAGAGTGTGACATGTTTTATGCTTGTAAAGGAAAATCATTTTCGGAGTTTACACATAGAGCATGTCATAATCGAAATGACTCACGAAAGGATTTTAAATATATCCCTCCTAATGCGAGACGGGAAGTAGTAAATCTCAATTCGAAAGAAAACAAATTTATTAACTCAAAACAAAGTAGGTTAAATAAAAAAATAGAATGTTACATTTGCGGTGAAAACCATTTAGCTCGAGATTGTAATAGAAAGTATTCTAAATTAAAAAATGAGAAAAAAGAGACTTCTCAAGTGCAATATGTACAACCGAAAGTTGACCTTGAGCCTTTGAAATATGTAATTGTTTATATTAACGGGAAAGCAATAAATTGTGTTTTGGATAGCGGAACCCCCAGATTTTTATATGCAATTCCGATACCTTTCCAGATAGTTCTAATGATGAATTCGGAAAAATTACTTTAAGCTCTGCATTCGGAGAAAATGTAGAATCAAAACTAATTAAAACCACTATAGCTCTTCATAATAATTCTTTGAATCATCCAATGGATTGCTTGGTAGCGATCACAGATAAATTAAATGCTGATGCTTTTAATACCTCCTGCTTTATATGAGTCTACGTTCAATAAATGACAAAAATAATAAAAAGGAAAATGAGATTTTTGCCGAATCGGCTGATAGTTCTATTATGTTTTCAAATAATGAAAATGAAGCACAGAGTGTGGGAAAGATATATTTTATGTTGAGAGTGACTCAGATAATATAAATTTTAATTCGGATTACACTAAAATGAAAGATGAGCAGAATACTTGTGATTCTCTTGAAAAGGTTCGTGCAGAGTTAAAATTAAACAAAGGAAATTTTTTATTAATTGATGGATTAATTTATCACAGGGATAAAATTCTAAATGAACCAGTTATGCAATTAGTTTTACCGCGTTGCAGAATAGATAAGGTAATGAAACTAGCCCATGAGTCAGTTTTTGGAGGTCATATGGGGGTTAAGAAACAAAAGAGAGGATAAAATATAATTTCTTTTGGCCAAATATGTCTGGTGAAATTGCTGAATTCGTCCAGACATGCAAAGGGTGTCAGCTTCGGAAGCCTGAGAAAATTGGAGATAGTGTAAAGAACAATTTCAATTCTAAAATTCTGCGAGCTGCATCTACCCGATGCTCGGCGTTGGAGGAAGAAATTCAGTCTCGAGCCAGTCAATTAAAGTAACTTAGTTTATTCAGAACTACCGAGTGAGAGTGAGCACGTGATTGCTTCACCCTTTTTATATACAGAACATAATGACGTCACACAACCTCTTCACAGTTACAAAAACGGGGCGCCATGCAGCCACTCATCCACACAAATCATTTTTATTCACAACATACTCCCCCCTTTGAGACTTGGGGAGAGTCTCAAACCTCTATAACAGTTATAATTCAAAAGATCAAGTCTCTTCGGTTCTTTAACCAATCTTCCAGAAGAAGTATATTTTTTTACAATTGCATCATTAGTATTCAAGACCTTTTCAGGTTTAGTACTTTTAACAGAAATTGATTTTCCAAGAGAACGTCTCAATAGTTCCTTGATAATGCGAACCAACCTTCCCCACCATGCGGCGGTGAGTGGTATAAATTTCCAAACTATTTTTTGAGTTGATGTTTCTCTCGATATTTTACGCCAATCCAATTTCGCAAGGTCATTGAAAGCACCTCGGAAATTAGTACCGTTATCACAGTAAATTATCCTGGCCCTCCCGCGCCGGGCAATGAAACGCCTAAGGGCTAGCAAAAAGGCATCAGAAGATAAAGCGTTGACTAATTCAAGATGTAGTGCGCGATAGACGGCGCAAGTAAATAATGTAATCCATACCTTTTCGCCAGTTTTTAAAAACAGAGAGGTCCAGCTAAGTCAATTCCTACAACTTCAAACATCGCGCAATCATTCACACGGTCTGGTGGTAAAGGTGATGGTCCGCTTGACAATGATTTCACTTTAAAACGAGCACAAATAAAACATTCATTCAAAATACTCTTAATAGTTTTTCTAGCTCTGATAATCCAGAACCTTTCTCTAATTAATGATTGCATTATTTGGATTCCTGCATGACAGTTCTTTTTGTGTATAGATCTAATCAAAAGTTTTGTAAATTCACATTTATCAGGTAACAATATAGGATACAAAAAAGAACTTTCATCATTTCGTTCAGTTATTTTAGATTTTACTCTTAAAATATTATCATTATCAATAAAAGTAACAAATTTTAAAGATTCAACATCAGGTAAATAATATGTCTGAGTTAAACGAATCAATTGTTTTTCAGAATTTTCAATTTCAGCAACAGAAAGTTCATGCTCCTTACATTTGTTATAGTCTTTGCGACAATTATTTACAAATCTTAAAATCCATGCAAATACTCTTATCATTTTATCATAATCAGACACATTACATATAAGCAAGGGGGGTGCATCGTTTGCTAGATCAACATTGGCATTTTTAGTTTTCTTTCTCTCTACGTTAACTTCTTGAGGCTCGCAACTGATTTCACCATCTGGCCAATATTCCGAATTTTGTTTCAACCAGGAAGGCCCCTCCCACCATTTATAATTAAGCATTTGTCGTGGAGAACAACCACGAGATAGTAAATCCGCGATATTCATGTTTCCTGGAACATACTTCCATGACTGAATTTGAGTTAATTGTCTAATTTCCTTTACCCTATTAGCAACAAAAACCGACCAATTTCCATATTCTTTAATCCACCAAAGTGCTGTTGTGGAATCGGACCAAAGAGTAACTTTCAAGTCCGGCATATTAAGTGCTTTCAAAATAGAATTTAAAAGTCGAGCACCTACACAACAAGCTATTAGTTCTAGACGCGGTATACTCAAAAGTTTGAGAGGAGCTATGTGGCCGCGGTAGCCGAGTGGTATAGGTATCGGACTGTGGCTTGCTTTGTCACAGGTTCGAGCCCAGTACCACTAAAGACCCGCCGTGTAGGGCAGCGATGCACGTTAAATCTGTCGAGAGCTGAAACGTCCTCCCGTTGGTGTGGTGTGGTAGTTAGGAGAGGGGGTGCCAGCTCAGGTGTCGTCCACGTCACTTGACCATGGTTCAAAATTACGGGGTCCGTCGCCAAAAGCCCTCGTGCAGCTGAACAGTGCGACGTTAATTTTCAATCAATCAATCATTGAGAGGAGCTACTCTAGACTTCGCTCTAACGAGAATTACGCTAACTCTAGAATCAACTATTGATCGAGCAAAGACGCATCCCGCATATGACCCCTTGCTTGCATCAACAAATACATGTAATTCAGTAAAAATATCAATTTTCATACAACGTGGTACATTTACATCTTTCAAAATTTGAATTTCATTAAACCATTTCATAAATTTGATTACAATATTCTGAGGTAGTTCCTGATCCCATGCTATTTTCATTTTCCATATTTCCTGCAATAGTAATTTTTGGAGCAATGTAGACGGCGCCAACATTCCAATGGGATCGAAAACTTTTTGCACCGTAGACAAAACTAATCGTTTCGTTATTTTCACTTCGCACGTTAATGAGTCGAAATTCGTGCAACATTTCAAAACATTACCCAAGTCCCAGATGATACCCAAAATAAAAGTTTCGCCTGAGTGTTTATCAACACTTTTACTCGCCACATTGCTCTCAGAAATACGTAAATTAAAACATCCTTCCGACATAATTTAGTCTTCTCAATAAATATATCTATTTCATCAGCACTGAAAACACCAGTTACACAATTATCAACATAAAAGGAAGATTTTAACTTTTGTGCAACTTCCTTACATTCGGAATTACAGTTTTCCAAAAGATGCATAATAGATGCATTCAATAAATAAGGGCTTGAAGACACCCCAAACACAACTCGACAATGCCTGTACACTAATTGTTTTTCATTGCATGGGGAAAAAAATCTGAGATAATCTCTATCTTTCGGTGCAACAGATAGCATCAAAAACGCCTTTTCAATATCGGCTACAATTCCGACTGGATAAATTCTAAAACGATCTAAAATGTCAGGTATCAGTTCGATAAGGTTTACGCCTTTATATAAACAGTCGTTCAAAGATGGTTTCCCTTCTTCACACGGGCCGAAGCATCGAATACGGGTCGGATTTTTGTAGTCGCACTATCTAATTTAATCATGGGTCTATGCGGTAAATAATGGCATTCATTGTTCAATTCTACTTCCGGCACACGTTCAATGATATTTAAATCTTCCCATTGCCTAAACACACTTTTATAATCCTCAAAAAATTTACCGTTTCTTAATTTATTCATCATCCGTAGATGTCTTTTCCATGTTAGTTCTTTGTTACTGGGCAAATTTTCAGAGTTACATTTCCATGGGAGTGTAACTTCATATCTTCCATCGGGAAGAATTTTCATTTTATTCTTAAAATCGGTTAATTCAAAATTTTCTTTCGTATTCTCATTAAGTAAGGGATCCGTTATTCCTAAAACATCAAGTTCCCATAATTCTTTAACGCTAACATTCCGAACATGCAAAGACGATGTCGTTAACATAAAGTTTTTATCGTTCGAACATACTTATCCAATTACCGTCCATCCTAGTTTAGTTTCAATAGCTGTTAAACCCGAATCAAATTCAATTAAATTCCCAGTCAATAATTTTCCTATATCATCAGCCCCAATCAAAAGCCCAATTTCCGTTTCTTTACAATTTAAATCCGATAAAATAATTTCTTTATTTTTTAATTCATTTAAAATATGCTTATCCTCAATCTTAGAAATAAATTCACAATTTTCTTTTCGGATAGCACTTCAAAACAACATGCATAAGAGTTTTTCATATCACTGACCTCAATAGAATATACGCTGTGATGTTTCGGTTTAGTTTCGCTGCCCCCGAATAGAGAATGAATTATAGTTTCCTCTCTAAGTGGAGTGGCCTTCAAAATACTAGTAACACTTTCACTAATGTAGCTATTTTCACAAGCGGTATCAATCAGAACTCTAACTTTCCTTTCCTGATCTTTAATGCGAATGAAAATGCAGAGAGTTTGAAAGTAAATACTTTGGTTTCTGTTGCAGTTACTTGATAGAGAGTTCTCAGTTTTTATGGAACACAATTTTTGATCATAATTCTTATTTAATTTTGGACACATAATTTCAAAATGAGAATAATTACATTTAGAACAATTAATATCATTTTTAATATCACAATTTTTACTCACAAATGTCCAGATCTATTTAAACAAATAAAACAAGCACCTTTTCTTAATAACAATTGTCTCTTAGCATTTAAAGACATTTTTCTAGCATTAAAGCAATTTTCACTGGGATGATACTTCTCACAAAATACACAGTTATTGATTTTCTTACCTGAGGACTTTTCGGAACTTGCCAGAGCTGATGCAGTCATTAATTCAGTCGGCTTAACCCTTTCAGTTGGGGAATCTTTTTTTCGGATAGGAGTTCCAAAACCGGATTTTGCCAGCTGCACCATCTCTTCCCATTGGACTTCCAGGCGAAGGAAAGTCATTAAGTGTTCTAGAGTTCGCGATCCTTAGCGTCTGTTTCAGTATTCCTTTTTCTATCCCAGGCCATCAGGATTTCCTCGGGTAAGCAGGACTCGACCAATGGTGTAAGGAAATCTCCATATTTTTCTTGTGTTCGTCCAAGGCTCTCCAACGACCGTAATTTCCCTTCAAGTTCATCGTACAAGGCCGACAAATCAGTTTTCGTTCTTCCAGAAACACAGCGTTCCTCATTACTAAATTTAAAAGTTCACGTACGTAAATTTGTACTAACAAATCTTCACGACCGAATCTCTCTTTTAATTGATCGATGGCTTTAGGATAATTTTCCGCCGTTACAGGGAAACTCAACACTAATCGTTCTGCTTTCGATTTCGGTTCCACGGATTGCAATAAATATTGCATTTTGTCTTCTTCCGCAATGCCTTTATCATTGTGAATTTTCTGAAACTGACTCCAGAAGGCCAAAAAGTCTTTAGTTTCACCGCTGAACTTCTTCAGTTCGATTTTCGGCAATTTAAAGCTTCTCTTTTCAGTTTCGGTAGGGACAACGGTTTCTCGTATTTTCAAATCTACTCGAGTACACATTTCGATGTAGCGGTCACGGTAGTTTTCTGCATCTTCCATATCATCTAAATATTCTTGCACGGCATCTTCTGTATCCAAGAGTTGTTCAGAAATTTGACTCTGACAAGTGTCGAGTCTCTGAAATTTATCGATAAATTGAGTTTTCAGAATCGAAAGTTGATTCATATCGATGTTTTCTTTTATGAGTTCGGTTTCAATCTTTTTCAGACTGAGAGAAAATGCTGTTCTCAGGCCTTTTCTTGCCGCTTTCAAAGCATTCATTTCCATTTTATAGTTCAAAAAGTTAAGTTCAATAGTTCGAAGTTCAATAATTTAAATTCGGTTTCAGTTTCGCTTCCAACCAACAACCAATCCCGCCGAGGGTACCAAAAAATTATGTAAAGAACAATTTCAATTCTAAAATTCTGCGAGCTGCATCTACCCGATGCTCGGCGTTGGAGGAAGAAATTCAGTCTCGAGCCAGTCAATTAAAGTAACTTAGTTTATTCAGAACTACCGAGTGAGAGTGAGCACGTGATTGCTTCATCCTTTTTATATACAGAACATAATGACGTCACACAACCTCTTCACAGTTACAAAAACGTGGCGCCATGCAGCCACTCATTCACACAAATCATTTTTATTCACAACAGATAGAGTTCCCATTACACCTATTGTCCGTCCTGAGCTTCCCTTTGAGATTGTTAACATAGACGTGATCGGACCTATTCAACCGCCATCTGGTAGAGGACATAAATACATTCTTTGTATGATGGATCAACATACACGTTGGCCTGAAGCAGTACCACTTAGATCCCTAACAGCCAAAAATGCATGTGACTCTCTATTACAAATATTTTCGAGGACTGGAATTCCGAGTATAATTGCCAGAGATCAAGGCACAAACTTCAAGTCGGCTTTAACCCAAGAATTTACGAAAAGGATTGGATCTAGTCCTAGGTTTTCCTGTCCTGGCTACCCGGCCAGCAACGGACTAGTTGAAAGATGGAATAAGGTATTGAAGGACATGATTCATTACGTTATTCGTGAAGATCCACGAAGCTGGGATCGACAATTACCTTTTCTGTTGTTTGCATACCGTGAAGTACCGAACACTACCACTGGTATATCACCATTTAGGTTACTTTATGGCAGAGAAGCTCGAGTGCCGTTAGCCATTCTTAAATCATCCTGGGCAGGCGAAATACATCTTCCGACGTACATTTCCCAGTCAGCTGCTGATTACCTTCAGGAAATGAAGATAAATATGGAAAAGGCTGCTGAGAGTGCCTCTTTAACTGCTGCTCAGAAACAAAAGGCTTATGGAGATTATTTCAACAAGAGGTCATCTGTGAAGAATTTTAGCATCGGAGAACAAGTTGTTTTGCTGATACCAGATTCTAGTAATAAGATCTATGCGAGATGGACTGGACCTGGAGAGAGAATTCAACACCATATCCACCCCATTCGTATAAAGTTAAACTGTCCGATGGAACTGTAAGACATGTTCACGTGAATAAGATCAGGAAGTATCATCCTCGTGCACTTGCAGTTGGGGTCATTTTTGAAGGTGACCACGAATTCGGAGAAATCCATCCCACTCCCTAATTTATCGAGGTCCACATCTGAAAGAGTTCTACATGAAATCAATCTGAATCATCTGAAGGATAGTGAGAGGGAACAAGTGCTAGCGATTGTTCTAAAACACCAAACACTATTCACAAGTGATGTGAAAATAGCCAAAGTAGGGACTCATCGAATTCGCTTAAAGCCGAACATCGAACATAAAAAGCCGTTCGTATATATCGCATACCAGAGTCCTTGAAGATTAAAGTTGATGAGCAGATAGAGGAGCTTTTGCGACTTGATTTAATTGAAGAATCTGACGCAGAAATAGCCTATCCAATTGTTTGCGTTAACAAGAAAGATGATACCCTACGAGACTTTGTGTTGACTTCAGAGCTCTGAACTCGGAGAGTGTGTCTGATGATTTTCCGATGGAAGATGCAGTGGAGCTCATACATTCTATTGGAAGAGCCAATATCATCACAACGTTAGATCTCTTGAAGGGGTATTGGGCTATACCCATGGCTGAAGACAGCAAAAATCTTACATCTTTCAAGACTCATCGGCAACAGTACCGTTTCAAGGTGATGAGTTTCGGTTTGAAAAATGCCTCTGCCACATTTCAGCGTGAAATGAACAAAGCATTATCGTGTTACAGAGAATTTTCACGTGCCTACATCGATGACATCGCAATCTTCTCCAAAAATTGGGAAGAACATCTTCATCTGGATACTATTTTAACGATACTTTCAGAGTTAAATTTCACTGTGAACCTCAAAAAGTGTGCCTTTGGAAAAGCTCAAATTAAATATTTGGGTCATATTATCGGTTCTGGTAAGCATGAACCAGATCCCGAAAAGACTGCAGTTATCAACAACTTACCAGTGCCTAAAACAAAGGAGCTTCGTAGTGTACTTGGACTGTGTAATTACTATCGTGAGTATATTCCTAAATATTCAGAACTTGTGTATCCATTGACGGAACTCACCAAAAAGAGAGTACCTGATTCCATTCCATGGACTGAGAAACATGATTCCTCATTTCATCTTCTAAAAAAGGCTTTAGTGGAAGCACCTTCGCTGTTTTCTCCAGTTCCAGATAAACCGTATACCATTCATTCAGATGCATCGCAAATTGGCATAGCTGCTTGCCTGACACAAAAATGTGGTGATAAGTGTTACCCAATTGCTTATGCAAGTCAAAAGTTAAGCAAGACCCAACAGTCATGGTCAACTATTGAACGAGAGGCATTTGCGATTGTGTGGAGCTTAAAAAAGTTCGAAGTATGGGTATTTGGGACTGAAATTGAATTTTATACTGATCATAACCCTTTACCCTACTTAACAAAAAGTACACCACAATCTGCGAGGCTACAAAGATGGGCTTTTGCACTACAAAAGTTCAATGTGACAATCAAACATTGTCCTGGTGTGAAAATGCCTCATGCTGATGCACTCTCACGATTAGTGTAACAAATGTGCTTTTCAATTTTAAAAAGAAAATTTTAGATTTAGTGAATAATTATTTTCTTTATCTTATTTTGTGTATCTCATTATATTATTTGTGTGTCTATTTACATTTAAAAAAATGCTAGAGTGTTTCTTTTCGAATAACAGTTTTTTTTATATTAATGTTTATTATGTGAATTCCTTAAATTTCAATTTTCTTGATTATTATGGTATAATTAATCATATCAAAATTGTATTCTTAATTTAGTTTTGTATAATTTGTTATGTATACTTATTTTTCATATTTTTTAAGTGTGAGGAAATGCTAATTACTTGTATTTTAGTGTATTATATTAATGTATATTATTTTATGCTTTATAATCAGATTGAGTATCATGTGTGACACATCAATCTTGTGTGGGGGTGTAGTGTTTCCTCCCTTCACCAGGAGGCGCACTGTGCTCCCCTCCGGGAATAATGTGTTTTTTTTGTATAAGAAGAGAGAGTTTCTCGGCACCGGCGCGTTAGGTCGGAGGCCATTTTGAAACATTACCCGCGTGGGTCCTTTAATTTTAAAATTTACATGTTTCTATTGAATAAAAGTGCTGTCCTTAAGAATACGTCTGTTGGGGAAACTACAACAACATTATACATTTTACCACAACGTATCACAGTGTCTTTCAATAAATCGATTGTGGCACGAGCTGTGACATGTTGCGCCGTCTTGTTGGAACCACAGCTCCTGGACATCATGATTGTTCAATTCAGGAATGAAAAAGTTAGTAATCATGGCTCTATACCGATCACCATTGACTGTAACGTTGTGGCCTTCATCGTTTTTGAAATCTAAAGTACGGACCAATGATTCCACCAGCCCATAAAGCGCACCTAACAGTCAGTTTTTCTGGATGTAACGGTGTTTCGACATACACTTGGGGATTAGCTTCACTCCAAATGCGGCAGTTTTGTTTGTTGACGTAGCCATTCAACCAGAAGTTCGCTTCATCGCTAAACAAAATTCGCTTATGAAAATCGACCATTATTTTCGAAATAAAATTGCACAATTTGAAAGCGTTGTTCAGGCGTGAGTCTATTCATGATGAATTGCCAAACCAAACTGAGAATAAATCACTTGACAGCTGTTAAATCGGTCGCCATCTTGGAAAGTAATGCCAACTTAAACTTCTATACCTGGAAAAAAACACTCTGTAGTATTTATTACATATAACTTACCAAGTACAATTCATACATTGAATGAAAGAGTAACTGAAACAGTTTTACCTACAAGCTTACAAATGTTCAGTGTGAGCCCCATTCGTTACCGGCACACATCAAGTCGATAGGCGAATTCATCCCAAACTTTGTTGAGTGCGTCTGAGGTAAGTCTTGCAACAGCTGCTTCAATCCTGTGTCTTAAGTCTGGAAGGTCAGCTGGTATCGGAGGTACGTACACACAATCCTTAATGAACCCCCACAGATAAAAATCACATGGCGTAAAATCGGGTGAACGTGAATACCATGAGAAACAAGTTTTGTCGTGAGTCCCTTTGCAGATAATCCATTGGTCGAGTACAGTGATGTTCAACCAATCGAGTGTTGAGAGATGCCAGTGAGGCAGTGCACCATCTTGCTGCCAAATGAAATTCTGGTTCACTTTCTTTCAATTGAGGAAATAATCATAGTTGTAGAGCATCAAGATAGGCAGAACCAGTTACAGTTGGCTCTCCGGAAACGAAAGGCCCATACAATTTCCGCCAAGATATGGCACAAAAAACATTCAATTTAGGTGAGTCTTGTTGCGGCACTAGTACCTCGTGAGGATTTTCTAAGCTCCAGATGCGCACATTATGAGTGTTCATATGTCCATCGCTCGTTGCACAGTAATAGCAGATTCTGTCTTTGAAAACTGGGGAACACAAAGCGCTTTCGTTCACTAGTCGCCATTTTTCTACAAGCACGCTCATCGGCGGGGAAAAATTGACATACGTTTCGCGTGCATGCGCACACATGACAGCAAACAAAACTGTTTCAGTTGGTCTTTCATTCGATATCTGAGTTATACTAATAAGTTAAATATAATAAATACCATAAAGCGTCAAAACTCCGATATATTCATTTATAAACACCCTGTACTTATACATTTTCTCAGCGATTCATACACATTTCCGTTATTAAGCCTTTTCAATTTTTGTGCAAATTATATTAAGTGGAATGTGTTAAATAATACTGATTTGTATGTACATATGTGTTCGTGCTTTCCTTTTCCCAGTTTTTTACTCCCACGCATTGAATTCGTGTCTCGGAACTTTCTTTCTCTATGCCGTGTTAAGTGTTTGAACCTGTGATTTTGTTTGCTCTTTTTAAGGATCTGCAAAGTTGTTACATTTTAAATTTTGTATTACTGTGGGTGTAGTGTCCGGCTACTGTTAGTGGTAGATTATGGAATGTGTTTGGCGCTATTCTCCGCATCTTCGGGGATGGAGGTACTGTTTTTTAAAGAAGGTGGTTGATCTTCGAACAAGGCGGTCAGGGAAAAGGAGAATCCCTTGGTTTCCAGAGCCCGAAGGCGTTGGACTGAATTTTGTGTACAGGAAGGAAAATTCCTTCTTTTTAGCCCGAAGTACAGGGCTTGGTTTGCTGTACCAAGAAGCGATAGTTTCTTAGGGTTTTTTTTTTCCTTCTGTATTTAGAAAGATAGAATTCTGTTCTTTTGGCACGAAGTTTAGTGTCTAGGAGTGGTGGGAAAAGTAACTAGGATTGTGACGGGGCTTTATCGCGCCTTCTCACTAATCCTCTTGGGGAATCTTTGGGACCAGAATGGCATTTCAATCCAACCTTCTCAAGAGGTAACCACGATATGCAGATTAATGAACAGATCTATAAGGGTGCTTTAGCATTCGCGAGTGGGTTGAATAGAAATCTGATAATAGTTGAATAGAAACCGGAAAGTTGAATAAGAGCGGAATAGAAGTCGGATAGTAACAGAATAATAGTGGAAGAATAGAATACAAGAACACAGACAGAAAGCCGAGGGCTGCTCGACGTGAGATATTGGTAAGAGATTAATTTGGAAAACTTTGGAGTTTTCAAAGTCCCCTATTTTTAAAGCGTTTTTTTTCGAATAACTTTCGTAAAATTGCATCTAAAAACGGTCGCGGGGGGGGACACCTTTCGACGCTGCGCTCCTCTCGACGCGACGTGACGCAGCGTTCGATGTTCTCAGTTCCCCACGCGACCCTCGAAAAATCGGGGGTTTCGTTTTTTCGAACGCTCTAATTCCCGAACCGTTCGAAATATTTCCAAGAAGGAGACATTTTCCGAAAGCTCTCGGGGAGAACTTTGGTCTCGATTTCTAAGAGAGAATGGTCTTTAGCTTATTAAGGAATCTACAATAGATAGATTCTGTGGTTAATTTCTCATAAAGATAGTAGGATTTCAGGCGTTATTTTACTTAGAATTGATAATTACGTAGTATCACTCCTCTCTAGTAAGACTTGTGTTGCGTTGCTCAATATATATTTAGACAATAAATTAGATTTATCATGGAGAATTTGAGTGGTCAATCATTTATTCCTACAAATCTAGGTCGCGTGGATAAGCAGATGATACCCCCGAGGTATCACAAGATATTACCGTGGGCATCTACTTAATATTGTTTATCCTATCCTGTAAAATAACCCACCAAATTTAACTATTTTGTTAAATGCCATTTTCCTCCAGTGACAGTTCAATATTGGCTTCAAAGCTCTTACAAGCTTTTGAGAAAGCTCCGTCAGACCCGGAGATTACCGGTAGCTCTCGTGTTGTTTCTCATGCTACCTGATCTCGACTACGTCGGATCTAGGCTCAAGAAATTAATCACGGCAAAGGGCTAGATGTGCGTCTGTCGTTGACCGTAGTCTTGAGCACCATACAGGTGACAGTACGATTTGGCTCGGTTCTACCCCAATTTTGAAGGTGAATACCCTGGGGGAGGGGCCTCCCACCTCTCTTTCCCTTCCACACGAAAGGACTTGCGGCTCGACCATTATTTAGAGTACACCTATGCCGCAACGGAACTATACATTTTCAAACATCCATGCCTTCTCCGGGATTCGAAACCAGTCCCTACGGCACAGCAGTCAGCGTCACTAACCACTATACAGGATGGGTGACTGAGGAACAATAATAATTGTTAAATTTTTATTAACGTTACAGTCTAAAGCAACACGAGGGCTATTGGGGACGGACTGTGTAATTTTAAATCTAGATCCAATAAACGAAGACGATACCTGTGTGTGTGTGAGCCAAATTTCTACTCTCCAAACCACGTTAACGTGAAAACTTTTGAGTTTAAACCTTTATCTACCGACGGTACTTATAAGTACCACTCACTGTAAAATTACACAGAATAACTATTTATAAGAATACTCTAACGAGACTTAGCAGGAATATTCTTTGAAATCCACTCTTCAAAGATATATGGCAGCACGGGTACTATGATGAGTATTTTAGCGGGGAAGGCGAATAGTTTTATAGCAGAAATCACGTTTTCAGTGTAATGCGAAGATTGTCATTTTTGTTCCGAAAAAATAGTTAGTGTCAAAAGGTAAGTGTCGCATCTTTCTTTGTATGTTAATAAGGACCTTAGAAAACGATTTGACTATTTATTTTAAATGAACAGTGTATATAATTAATTTTACAGTTGATTATTTAATTAATAAATTAGCTCTAACGGATTAAATTTCCTAAAGTTGAGTATTTTGTTTATGTATATCCCTTGAGATTTTCAATGTAGTGATTCAAAAAAAAATATTGCATGAAAAAAACTGTAGTAAATCATAAAGCGGTAGATAAAGGGTTAACCGATATAACGGGCATTAGCCACTCCATACGGTGGTATTCAGTTGCACACGGGCTGGAATTTACGACTTGACAACGGTGCTCACGAATTCGTGACCAAAACAACCTTATTAAAATTTTATATTAACTTTTGTACTTATATTAGTGCCATTATGGTGACGCCTCTTGTCAATCCATTTTCTCCGGAATAAGAGAATAAATACCCTAAAATAAATATACTCATAAAACAAGAGACTAAGAATTAACTGTTGTTGAGAAAAAATGATTTAATTAAAGACAAGTTCTAACAAAGGGTACGTACTTGGCATCAGTCAGGCTTTGCCCCCCCCCCCTCCTCGCAATGCGGGCTGTACTCTGAATCTTCAAAGAGTTTTAAAGTTTCATAAAAAAACTTTTCTTTAGATTTGATTAGAATAATAAAGTATTTATCAATAATAATTTTTTTTAAAAAAAGCCACATTTAGACAACAGATTTTTTTTAAGCATTTATGAGTACAAGCGCAAATAAGAATACAAAATCAAAGTTGTATTCAGTTTTAAAATAATTAATGCAAATATAACATGAATTTGAATGCTTCAATCTGTATGTAGAAGAAAAGTAAAAATTCTACTGTTTCAATTATTAAAAATATTCAAATGAAGCTTTAGTTTCTTAATAAATGGAATGGTTATAAAAATACGTATGATTTTTCATATTTCTTTCCACTAGGGAATGCTCCAAATAAGATTCATGCATACTTAAGTAATTCACGTAACAAAAACACAAAGCGAAGGAATTAGTTTTAAATCAAATTAATATTTTTAAAATCAATTCTTTTGTTTAGCAGTAAATAACATTAGTTCTTATTGGCATTGGAAGCTTTTAAAGATGGAATGAAACAATTATTTTAGAAGTTGTTTTATGGCATACAAATTATGCATTTCAAATAATTTTAAGGATTTATGAGTAATATATTTATTTATATAATTTATATTAAAAATGTATTATTATAATTTATTTATTTATTCTGTTTTCATCAGAATACACACAAAAACTGGTAAAATACCATTATTTTTTTTTAACATTATGTATTTGGAAATATATGAAGCAACTTAAACTTTAATATTTACCCCAAAAATATAACAACAAAAGACAAAAATAAAAAAAAAATTATAGAAAAAGAATTAAAACACAAAACATTGGCAGGGAGAAATTATCACATACGAAATTTAAAAACAACATTTTCAAGCACTGAGAAAATTTAATAAGAAAATTGAAGTAAATAACTGTTTTTGATGAAAGAAAACTAATTATTTAAAAAAGTTTTGATTAAAAGACATTGAAGTACAAAAAAAATTGTTCTTGTATTGCATTAGCATCAACCTTATTTAATTATTCATTCACAAAATAACTAAGGAATGTTTTTATATACTGTTCTAGTGTTTTCTTTTCCTGGTCATCGTGGGGGCACCATCATATCGCTGTAGAGTATTACCAAACCACTTCATGAATTGTAATTCTTCGTTAGTGCCCCGCTCTGGTATCAGATAATACTGCCGTGAGATCTCCTCCAATTGCCTTTTCAAGCCTTCGACATCGGGGGTGTATATTTTGGCGAAAGTGCAAGGTTTTGACTTCTTCTTGACGTGGTTCAAGAAAGCTTCCAACTGTACCACATTTAAGACATTTCCCGGAATGTTATTTATGATCCCTTTAATGCGTTCCGGAATCACGACAGGTATCCCTTGGGTTGGTTTCCTCCTCTTCCGAGCAGGAATAGTGGAGTTCGAATCGGAATCATTTCCATCCAGTGATGGTAGTTTGGACTTGGTCTCTTCACAGACGATTGCTTCGGGTTGGTTGGAAGTGGACACGGAATCTTCTGCAGAATCTAAGAGAAAAACAAAATAAGATTTTAATAAATCATCAAAACTTGCAATGAACAAAACAAGCCGTTTGAATGACAATCAGGGGCGTAGCCAACATGTGTAACTACAATACAACTAACTGGGTTCTCATATCTAAAAAGGGCCCCGGAGGAATTTTTATATAGGGGGCCCCTCAGAACAAGTTAAGCCAGTGATGACACTAAAGAATTATTCTGGAAAAGTATTTAGTTTGGTAGGGTAAGGATATATATATGTATATGTTACCGTTAAAGTGCGAAATCCGCCATTTCATTGAATAATTAGGTATTTCATGAAATAACCGGACAAGCCACTTAAAGTATACAAAATTATTAAATTCTGCGATTTAACTAGGTATTCCATAGAATAACGATTACTTGATGGTTAAAGAGTGAAATACAACACTCGATCGTTAAGTTCTTTGAACCTATTCTAGCTGCTTTTAATCAGTTTTAAATTGCTTATAGCTGCTGTAGCGATTCTCGCCACACAACTGTGAATCGGCTTCTTTGTGGAAATAATCATCCTACGCGCATTTTGCAGCTGCATCCAGAAAGTTATTACGTGGTCAGTTTAAGTACACAAAATTATTGAATTCTACGACTTAACTAGGTATTCTATAGAATAACGATTACTTTATCGTTAAAGTAAGAAATACGGCACTCGGCATTTGAACTAGTTCCAGCTGCTTCTAGTCAGTTTTGAACCGCTTATAGCTGCTTTGGGGAAGTATTTTTCCGATTAGAAACAAGAGATGGCCGAACAAAACAATAGTACTCTAGATCTCAGTTCAGTATATGTATAGGCAAGAATTAATTTCCATTGAAGAAGTTCCGAATATTGTCACAACGCTTCGATCTGTGGCAACAGCTCAAAGTTGCGGCTCCGGACAAAGAATTAAAAAGTGCTCGTACAAAATTAATGTGTAATAGTAAAATGCGTGCGTGTTTCAAAAATAATATACAATTCGATTCAAGGTGTCATGGCAGCAATCCTTGCTCTGATAAATCATGAAAAGTAAAATAAAATTTAAATATTCGCTCACATTTTTGTTTGAAAAAGTTTACAAGTTTTTATGAAGCAAAAGCTCAGGTTGGATTTTTTGATAATATTCAAATATAACTAATTCTGCTGTATGTTCTTTTTCCCCTTTCTGTTTAACTAATATTAGCAATAATAAATTATATCATCTGCTTTCCCCCCCTTATTATTTATCAATTCCCCTTATTATTTATTATTCCCCTTATTATCCGCAATAGGCATAAAATGTATTTTTCGAGAGATTTTAGTTTTTATATCATTAATTAAAAAAAAAACTTTGAAACTGTTTATTTTTTACTTTAACGTTCTCTATCATTAGTTATTTCATAAAATAACTAATTATTCTATGATAAGGTATGAAATTTTTCATATATTATGTACATTAACTGACTTGTTATTTCATGAAATACCTAGTTAATATATATATATATATATATATATATATATATATATACGAAAAATAACTGAACTATTCACTTTACCGATAACATATACATCGTAACAATTTAAAAATGAAATAGCAGATCGCTTGCTGGAATGGCAACACTGAGCGAAAAATATCCTGCGGTGAATTAACCTGCTTAATGGAAGAGCCCCGAATTAAGTCCTGGTGTTTGAGAGTTAGTTCAATATGGAAACTAAACTTATACCAACGTTTTATTTTATATATATATATATATATATATATATATATATATATATATATATATATTATATATTTGTATTTACCGTCTGCTCTAAGTATACACGCGTCGTTTCAAATGAATGGTTTTGAATCAGTTGAACAATATTTCGAAAATGAAGACAATGATACAGATCTGTACATCTGTATTTATGGAAAGCTGATGTACAGATTTAAAAGTAATGAAACTCATCAAATACACCAAGGAGTTTTTTTTTGTTGCATATCCAGGCAAACAACATACGACTCGCGGTATGGACACCCTTAACCATCACAGCTTAATTCTTTTCTGAAATGTACGCTGTGATGACCACAAAATTCTACATCCTTACTAATATTATAAACGTGAAAGTTTGAATGTGTGCTTGTTACTCTTTCACGCAAAAGCAACCGAATGGATTTTGGAGTAACTTTACTACAATATAGTTTATACATATGAATAACACATAGGTTATAATTTATAAAGATATTGTTTGAAGTGCCCAGAATATAATGATAATTGTCAAGTAAGTAGGAAAAAATTCTGCTATCTTGCAAGCTATTCCGTATTCTGACGTGCGCTGCAAAAAAAAAGGCCGCGACAGCATATATCTATCTCTTATGTGTGAAGCAAAACTTTCCCTTTTAGTTTTGTCTACGCCAGGCGCTGGCTTCTAATTTAATGCTTTGATCAGTATAATCACTGTTTTTTTTTATTTCAGAATAAAACTAGATTTTGAAGGGAGAAGTTGTGTTAAGTCTCTCTTTATTTGAATAGTTACAATTGATTTTTTTTTCATGTGTTTGCCAAAATAGTGAACCATAAACACAATAAAAATTTATTTCTATGCACGTTTTTTTAAATTTTATTATGCACATTTGGTAGTAGCAAATTGATCCTTTTCTCAAAATAAATACTTTTATCGCTTCTGGTATTTAGAGTAGATAAACTTTGTCTTTTACACTACATCATTTGGAAAAATTTGCATAATTTGTTTTTCGTTAGTAGTTAACTGCAACGCTATACTTTTAATTTAATAGGCAGGTATTGCATTTTTTAAATATAAAAATAATAATAACTACTCTATAGTATTTTTTGGAAGTGTAGAAAAAGTACCTACTAGGAATTATGTCGCGAAAGCGTAAGTCAAAACTTTCCCAAAGCTCTAATAAAGCTCGAGCTATTAAAGTGGCTAGGCAGTTGCCAACTTGACTCTATCGCCAACATTTCGCTATTTTTCCATTGAATCGCCATTATAATTTAAGGAACGGCGTTGCTTGCGAATATTACAATTTCAACATAAAATAAATAAAATAGAAAGTAATACTAACGCATTACACTTCCAGATATAAATTATTTACACTATTTTAAGCATTCATTACACAAAATTTGTAACAATGTGTTACTTTAGTTGAGCAGAGATCAGTTTAGGAAGGTGTTCTCAAAAATCGACCCACAAGAGAGAGTTACGTAGATTTAATAGCTGATAAAAATTCTTTTTATCAGCTATTAGATCTACAGACATAAAATTTGACAAACATGTTTTTTTTGTTCAGCTAAGATATGCAAAAAGCTTTTTTTGTTACAAGCTTTTACTTAACTTGAATGTAATTTGTTTGGGTGGAATCTTGCAACTCAATTTTGAAGCTGATGTCTTCAACCAATTGAGCTAAAATTCTGTACACATGTTTAGTTTGGATGACAATGCATGTTTTGACCATTTATATTCCGATATCGCACAATTAGTTAAAAAGATATTAATTAAAAACCTTTTACCCCAGTTAGCCTTTTATTCTGCCGAACAGCTTATCGGATTGAGCTTAAAGTTCTGATTTTTCGACCTTTTTTAAAAACCATCTCTATAGTATCAAATTGTTCAACATCGTCCACTTTGTTATTAATTTCACCATTGAAATGTGCGTCTAAATAACTGCACATACTTTTTAAGACGTTCTTCATTTTGGATGATGTGGGAACAGAAGCTGTAATTCATTTGATTTTCATCGTCGGAATTTACATCAATGATCTTTTTTCAGCTTTGAATAAACTTCAAAATGTCTTTGCCATAATTGGGACTGTACACAGATTACCATCATCTACTGCAGTGAATTCTTCCAATATTGCAACAGTCCAATCCGGCTAGTGTTTTCTGTAATTAGCTCATTGCCAGAAGGGAAATCTTTTCGTGTTAAGCGATTTTCATTTCTTATTAAGAGAAAAAAGTGCATTAAAATACACTGTAGTTTGTCGGGACCGTTATATTATTCCGTGTTAACCGATATTTCATCGTAAGCGTTTTCGCGTTAAACGCATTTTATTGTATATAAATCAATTAAAAGTTACACAAGATATATTATAAAGATACCACTTGAGACCCGCGATCTCTTAATTCAAAATGTTTTCCAAATTATAAAGGGTGTTTTTTTTCCAGGTATAGAAGTTTAAGCTGGCATTACTTTCCAAGATGGCAACCGATTTAACAGCTGTCAAGTGATTTATTCTCAGTTTGGTTTGGCAATTTATCAAAACGATCATCAAGCAAGGCGTAGATTCGTCGAATGGGCCCAAAACGAGATTGCCGTTGTTCCCGATTTTCATAAGCGAATTTTGTTTAGCGATGAAGCGCACTTCTGGTTGAATGGCTACGTCAACAAACAAAACTGCCGCATTTGGAGTGAAGCTAATCCCCAAGTGTATGTCGAAACACCGTTACATCCAGAAAAACTGACTGTTTGGTGCGCTTTATGGGTTGGTGGAATCATTGGTCCGTACTTCTTCAAAAACGATGAAGGCCACAACGTTACAGTCAATGGTGATCGGTATAGAGCCATGATTACTAACTTTTTCATTCCTGAATTGAACAATCATGATGTCCAGGAGCTGTGGTTCCAACAAGACGGCGCAACATGTCACACAGCTCGTGCCACAATCGATTTATTGAAAGACACGTTTGGTGACCGCCTAATTTCACGTTTTGGACCTGTGAATTGGCCTCCATGATCTTGTGATTTAACACCGCTAGACTATTTTCTGCGGGGCTATGTAAAGTCATTGGTCTATGCGGATAAGCCACAAACGCTTGACCATTTGGAAGACAACATTCGCCGTGTTATTGCCGATATACGGCCACAAATGTTGGAAAAAGTCATCGAAAATTGGACGTCCAGAATGGACTACATCCGAGCCAGCCGTGCCAGTCCGATGCCAGAAATCATATTTAAAATGTAACGCCACAGGATTATCTTTCGAATAAAAAAAATTCATGTCAATCGAATAATACATCGTTGTTTTATTGCAATTTAAAGTTCTATACCTCTAAAAAAACACCCTTTAGTTTATCGTTTATAAAATTCCTCAACAGAAAAAAAAAGGTCGATCAGATTTTATGTATTTTTTTTACAAGAGCTATTACCCTGGACTCCCTCAGAACATTTTCCATGTCATCCTGTTTTTGATGAAGGTCTTCCAATTTGTCTCACCTTAATAGTGTACCTCTCAGGGTTTCCCCCAGGAAGTCAAGTCTACCTAAGTTTTTGTCTCACTCTTTATCGGGTACCAAGATCTTTTCAGAGACTCGTTTGTCCTCCAGTTTCCTAGTTGGTTCTTTATCTCCAATAATTATCACACTTCATTAAATATGCTTCTAAAAATTCAAATACAGAGGCGTAACGAAGAATACTTGCCCCCTTGCAAAATCAGGTTTTGTGTCCCAAGTCCAAACACGAACTTGACGTGAGTCAGGCTATAAGTTTCACTTGCATGTGATGGAATCTTTGAACTCGGTTTTTACTCACTTTAAAAGGTCAGATGAATTCGAAATTTTGCACACTTGACCGATGACAATACAACAATTTCATAATTTTGTTTCATTATCCTGATCATGATGGTCAGGTATAAGGATTTCCGAGACTTGCAGACTAATTCATTATATCGTTTCCAGATTTGGCGACTAATTGCATAAACCATTTTCAGATTTGGCAAATAATTCCATATGCCATTTCCAAATTTGGCGACTAAAAGATTAAGGACCAACCCTAAGACCGCAAATAAGCTTGCAGTTAATCAAATAAAACAAAAAAGTTCTTTATGTGAAAAAGGGTAGCGAGGAAATAATAATAATAAAAAGACTCGTGCATGTGAATAAAAATAATTTATGTTCTTCCTGCTAATGTTTTTTTATTTCTATAAAAAATATTTATATGTTTAGAAGTGATGATAAATCTCCTTAATTTTATTGATTATGATAATACTTTGATAGTTGGAGCAGATAACAAAACTTCTTATCATTTTCAAAGATATTTCTGAAAATAGAAATAGTAATAAAAAAATATTATAAGAAAAGCAGAAAAGCCAATCGCAAATTCATTACCATAAAATTTTTTTTAAAAAAATCACGAATTGAAGAAATGACAAGATAATTTCTCACAATTTTTAGCAGATTTCAGTTGATATATAAATTAAGGTAAAACGCTGATGGATAAGTAAATGAATTTTTGAGTTTTTTTAACCATCTGAAAGAAAGGAATATACTCAATTATTATTTAAAACAATTAGATAAATGAAGAGATTTGTAAAATCACTGAAGTAAATTTTCAAAGATGCATTAAACTTAAAAAAATATTTTTTAAAACCAAAGAAAAATTTATCATTTAGGATGGGGAATCATTTCCAAGGTGTGCTAATCAATCCTATGAATTATCAGAATTGATTAATTAATTACATTTTCATTCAATTTTCGATAATTTCTCAAGTCAATTCAAACCGATTGAAATAAACTGAACTAATTAAAAAAATCTTCTTAATTTACATAAGTTGAAGTGTCCATTACATTTTATTTTACATTGTTTTATATGCGTTTTATTACAATCTGATAAATGATAATGATTTGAGAAGCGTATTTAAAATCTCCTCAGAATTGACGAGATGTTCACAAACTCAAAATGGCTAAAAACGACGGACAACAAAAAGAATTTTATACAGTGGAAATCATTTTGCCCAAGAAGTAATTTTTCGTGTCTGAAGGTATTATTTAAAATGTTCGATAAAAGCTCTTTAAATCTTCCATTCAAAATATTCTATGGCTTCTCCATCCTTATCTGTTCCCTCCTCCTCTTTCATGCTTGGCGCCAATTTGAAAGGAAAAAAACAAACTTAGAAGAACCGGAAGCACAAATGTCTCAGTCACTTTAAATGGAATTTATTTTTTGTTAGCGGAAGAGAGAGACTCTCTCTCTCTAAAAAAAAAGAAGGATCTACATACCTCCACTGCAGTTAATCAGAGAAAGTTGGACCATTTTTCTATCTTAAAAAAATAAGCAGAGTCGGTCACTGCCCAGTTGATTTTTACGTTTTTTAATTCATTTGTGTAGCATTTATTACATTTTATTTGAATGTACTCTTATAGTAATATGGAAAAAAGCAACCGTCAGACATGTTTGATTGCGTCATGTTACGTTTGCGGCAAAAGGTACTGTGCGTAACATTCTATTTGAAATTTTAGGCTCAAAGCATTTGATATTTATATTTATAAATTTGTTTGTACTTTGCCTTAATGAACCCTCTGTTGAAGATATTTGTTTCATTTTCATGATTTTTGAATTCTTACTTTTCTTAGATATTTGTTTCTTCTCACATTTAATGTGAAGTTTCGTTCTGTTATGGAACTTAATATTATTTTTCATGCCATCACGAATCATTCCAAAAAAAAGTGCTTCAAAACCTTTTCTTTAATTTGATGTAATGATTTGAAAGGTATCTTAACAGGGTTTTCGAATATTCCAAACAAATAAAATCTTTTACAACAAATTTGTTTTTAATATAACTACGGTAATCAAATTTTTTGAAAAAAAATTTCTTGTCACGAGGGTTAATGGGAAAAAAAACCATTCAGTTCTCTCTCTTTTTCCCCCCTTCAAGGTAGATAGGCTTCACGAGAAACGTGTAAAAAACAACAAAAACGATGAGATTTGTACAGTACTAACGATTCGCATATTTTGGGAAACCGTATAAAAAGTCATGTATGTACTTTGTAAAGTTTGTATATAATTTTCATACAATGTATATTTACATTTGTATATACATTCAAAGAAAAACATTTATAGAGAGAGAAACGTAACATTCAGTCCATACATTGTTTGGTAACATAATATTTGAATGATTTTAACAACGGAGTACGGTATTAATGTGTGATTTCCGCAATCTGTGGCAATTTGCCCAAAAACTTCACCTTGAAGGGAAAAAAATTGATAACAAATCATTCAAACAACAAATTTGCGAAGTTCAAGAATAACGACAAAAAAATTCGGTTGATTTGTCGAATCCGGCACTTATCGCGCCAAGTGTTTTCTCGCCAAATCGATAGATGCGCCAAATCTGGTAACCCTTCTGAATTCGTTTTCAGTGGAGAAGTCGCTTTTTTGGCGAAATGCGGCGCATGCGCAGTAGATGTTTTTAATTTTAACAGTTTTAACGAAGTTAGCGCATTCGTAATTGGTTTTTTTTTTATTTTAACAGTTTAATTCTCCAACGGTTTTTCTCGCGCATGAGCAGAAAGCTTTTTTTTCTTCAAAAAATCCGTTACACAGCAAACGGTTACTTCTTTCGCTCCGGTTGGGTCAGCTGTTCGGCTTCGTTTTCTTCGATTTGGGAATTACTTTTTACAGGTAATTTTTTTTTATTTCTTTCTTCACATAAATTTCAAAAGATTGCCATGATGTCCAGCGATGCTCTTAGGATTAATTTGAATGAATGCATGAAAAATTACTATTGTTAAAGGTTTTTTGCTATGTTGCCTGTGCTTGGAAAGAAAGCTGTTTTAGAATGGTGCATGGAAGGTTTGATTGGATCATCGTATGTGTGTCCGAAATGTGGAAAAAGTATGGGAAAGAAAGAACGGGTAAGAAAGTGAATGATTATTTTTGAATGGTACTGCAAAATGCAGTCCAGTGTGAAAAAGGATACCCATCATGTGTTTAGGAGTGTAAAGAAATGGTTTTGGATTGAATTGAGCAATATGGATTTTGCACCGTTTTTTAGTGATGCAAAAATAAAAATGTTTCAGAACGTGCTCTCAGAAATATGCAGTAGCACACTGGTATAATTTCAGTAGGCAACTCATCATCATCATAAATGTCGGAAATAGCAGCATTTTTTTAAGGTAAGTGAAATTATTTCCATTTTTAAATGCCTGATTTTTGCAGCGATTTTCAGTTTCTAAACTTTAAAATGCTATTTTTTAATGATTTTCCTTCCGCCATCTTGAATTTCGCGCTCCGGCGTTGCGTGTTGTGGTAGGGTTATAACTCCAAAACACAACACGCAAAAACACGCCAAATTGGCGATTTTTCAAAATTTGGCGGAGAAGTGCCGGATTCGACAATTTCACCAAAAATTCTAACAATTCCCAACAATCTGTCGGACCACAGCAGAATCTCTTTTATAACTAAAAGAATTAACTTGTTTATGAATGTGGGAAAAACAAAAAAATCAGCCATTTTTTAAAATATAATTCCAGTCATTACATTATTATTCAAAATTGTAATGTGAATTGAAATAATCCGATACAGGCAGATAACTGTTAACAGGAAAAATTTTCAAGGTTTGGTTCATTGACTCCAGTGCACAAGCCAAATACATTTACACAAGAAGTGGAAATAGAAAATAATCCTTGATTTTTATAGTCATTTACACAGTGAGATAAATAATTTTAAAGAAATGGCGAGGTGTGGAACTTGATACCTTTTTACTCATATTAGAGTTGCTCTATCAGCGCGTTACATACAAATATCGCGTTATGTATCTAGAACCACTAATGAATCTAGCCTAGTTGGAGATTAAAATACAGTCCACATTTTACAAAAAAACCCCAAGATGCATAGTTAAACTATGTGTATAGTAAAAAGAGCCTACATTTTGAAATAACACAAAACAAAACGATAACCAATTGCACAAAAGAAAATTCAACTCACCACATCACTTATATACTAAGATTAAAAAAGTGGCGAAAAGAATTTGGTTATCCTTTACTTTAAATGACTACATTCAGGTTTATTTATCTTTGGGGTATTTTTCCCTTCTTTCGTCCCACACAACACAGGAATTTAAAACCCACATGATTATGATGAATAACATTCGAAAAATACATTTTAAAAATGTTACTCATGACATAAAAATTTTGACAAAAATTATAAACAATTAAAATTAATTCAAGAACTGATACATCTAACATGAAAAAAAAAATTTGCAAATAGCCTTTTAACATACATTGGTACGTTAAGTATGCTGTAAAGAAGCTCATAGTCATTTTTGCACACTTGTTTATTTAAACAGCAGATTAATAGATTAATTAGAAGATCGTAATTTACAGGACAGAGATTTTGCAAAAATTTGCGCATCCCACATCTAGACGCTAAAATCGCATCTAGCTTTCCTTCCCTGTTATACACTCCCCTCTTTCCCAGAACAGAGAGAGGTTCCAACGTACATTTTTCCCGCCAAAAGGAAATTCGGTGTCAAGGGTCTTAGTGTTGCCACACCAGGTTCCCACGAGACTAAAAATCAATTAAGCCTAACGGCATGGAATAACGCCACCATATATCTTCATGAAATGAAAAGAAACAAGAGCATTTTTCACTTTACTTTTTGAAAGGAAAAGACTTTACAATGAATTGAAACACTTTTAAAAAAGAAAAACATGTTTTAACAGTTCAGAAACAACTCTCAGCTTTCTGAGAATTGCGTTTGAAACACAAGGTTTTAGTTCCCCATTTCATACACTAACGACGTAATTTTAAACACTTTGTTCTTAACTTTTTAAGTCAGCATGTTTCTTTTGCAACACTATTTTTACAAATTTTTTTTAAAAAACCCTTAATATTTTATGTATGCATAAAACAGGATTCGAACGAAAATAATATCACTTGAATGTTCCTTCTTTGAATGTAGATAATATTACATTTAAAGTTAAAATTTCTCATATTTGTAAGTGAAAAAAAACAATTATTTTATATTTAAATTGTTACACTTTTAAACTTTTTTTTTCTGTCGTATACTGATAAAAAATTAAAAAGTTCTAAAATAAAACTATTTTTTTCAGAATATTATGACAAAAAAATTATGTACTATACATTCTTAGTTTTCAAAAAAATTTCCATTCAATAATTCCAGTAAAATAGCTTGTCAGTTCATTAAAAATTTGGAACATGTAAGTATTTGTAATCAAAACATTCCCACGACATAAAACAAATATTTTAAAATAAGTAAACAAGCAACCGCAATATTCGTATCACTATCTGAGTATCATGTATTTATAAATGGAATCATTTTACTGATACTTCATATTCAATCGCTATAACTTTAAAAACCCAAATATTAAGAAATGCATGTTTAGTGTTCAGAATTAACAAGCTCTATGGTAAGGAAATCAAAATGAAATGAATACAAAACAACTAAAATTTTTAAAGACTGCAATGGATGATATACCCATGAATTTACATAACATGTTTAAACCATATGATTAATATAAAATGACATCTTAATAATTTAAAATCTTAATAAATTCCTCTTAAATAATTGGTAAATCTTAGAAGAAATGAAATGGACGATACATCTATACATTTTCAACAACAAAAAATTATCAATGAAATTAGAGCTTGCTTGATATTAATTGATAACAACTAAAGGTTAAGTAGAACATAGGAGGTAAAAATCAAACAAGGAGCCACCAGTGATTTTTAAAATGCTACAAAATATTTTTAGTGTATCACATATAACACATGTTTTCAAAATTTATCTTGAATTAAGACACATGATAAGCAATTTTTAAGAAATCATATCAGAAAATGGTAATTCTTCATACTTCGAAAACTTGGATCGTAAAACAGATAATCGGTTACATTAAGTTAAAACTGAGAAAATAACTTACGTTTACTGGTTCTTTCCACTGATCGACTCACATTGGGCTTATCCTTTGATGAAGTTGATGGTGTCAATTCATGTATTACCTCAATTTCAGAATCATCTTTAGTAGTACTACTGGCTTTGGAGTAATTGTCAATTATACTGTCAATACCTTTATGAACCGGAATTTTGTTTTGAAATGAAATGGCTGGATTTTTAGCTGATGGCTCATTGTCGTTTTCAACCTCATCTGAAGACAAGGGCCGTTTGACGGGAAATTTCCGTTCAATTGAATCCGTAATTTCTGTCTTAACGATATTTTCTGCCAAAGGAAATGAATTACAATACCGACTAGCTTCTTCTTTTCCTATTGTGCTTTCAAATTCTCTTATTTTTTTTCTCGCCAGTAACGGTTTGCTTTTGGAACTCGAATCTTTCTCTTGTTCTTCCTGAAGATCCCGAATGAAAAATCTCGGCCTGGTTGGTTCTGGAGAATCTTCCTTTTTTATTGATTGGGAAATGCTGCGAAGCACATCTACTTGTGAACCTCCTTTCTTCACTTTGCATCTCCACTGGCTATGCCCATCGTTATCACAACGAACACAGTGGAATGTTACAGATGATCTTTCAAGAGTCTCCGGTATGTTTATAGAGAAATCATCGGGTAAACCAACTTTTTTAAAAATTTCCAAGTCTTCTATTTCCGGAATATCCAAAGTAACTCTCCAGTTCCCACTGCCAATATCAGGATATTGCTTAGAAAATGGGATCTTGGACACCTCTAGTACCGGTCCCAGATCGTCACGAATTTTTTTCCGAAGATTTTCAACGAATTTTTCTTCTGTTGTTGAAAATGATACATCATGAACTGTTAAATGTGAAATCAGTGGATGAATAGTGGAGAGATCTCCCGATTCGTATAAAAATTGTTTCTGAAGAAGTTCCTGAATTAATGACTCTTCACTGAAATAAACTTTTAGACCACCGTAAATGGTATCCGTTCTCACTTTTAATATTCTTCCACCAGACTTGGTATCTTTTATCAAATTATTACACGCAGCAATAATTTCATCGTTATTTTGAGTCGAACGGATGAAAACACCGTAATTAGCAGCCATTTCATTCGTCTATAGTCTGGGTGAGAGGTATTAAAATTATTTCACTTTACTCAAACAAAGCATTGAACGGTTCTCAACCTTATGAATGCATAACGTTAACTAACTCATCACTCGTGAGTGTTGTCTGTGACTGGTGAATCTTTTTTCAGCTCGCCAATTTCCGAAAAACGAGCCAAACATTGAGCGCCAAATAGCTGCGGCAACTTTGACCTATCTCTTGATAAAGGCTCTTTTAGTACGATGATTTCAGTTATCAGTACTTTAGATTTTGATCCATGCATCTTTTTTAAGGAAGTAGATATCACTTAACAGCTTTCTCCTTTTGATTTTTTCCCTTTAAGCAAAACATCAATCACTGAAAGCGAATGTATAAAACTGACGTTCAACATAGCTTCCGTTGCCGTAAGAAAAGTTACTTGTGAAATTGCGGACGATCGTAATTTCAGAGCATGCTGTGAAAAATTGACTACTCTTTATTTTTTGGTTTTGTGTGGGATGACACTTATTTGGGGTAGGAGACAGTTCATTTCAAAAATGCATTTGCTTGAATATTAGTTATTTTAAAATAAATAGAATATAAAAAAAATATTTTTTAAAAAATAAACATTTTAATTTTTTTTTAATATTTCAATATTTTTTAAATATTTTGAAACAGAAAATATATATCATACTAAAATTAGGTAGAGTTTTAAAGAGTATGATGCATTTTATTATTCTAAAAAGCTTTATACATCAAAGGCTACTAGTTTAGAAAATAGCATGTGCAACGTAAAAGTTGTTTAATATTTATTACATAAATATTTCTCATTTTCATATGCTTATAATTCTTTAAAATATGATTACATTTTAAACATTTTGCACTTTTTTGAAACATTGTTCCTTTATAAATAATGTGTAAAAGAATTGAACTATTTAATTTTAATTTCAACGAATTATACCTATTTGAAAATTGTTTATATTTTCAGCTCTCGCGACAAAATCAACACCCCTGAGACCCTTTTTACGCAAAAACGCTTATGACGAAATATCGATTAATACGAAATAATGCAACGGTCCCGACAAACTACTACATTTTCACGCATTTTTTTTCTCTTAACACGAAACGAAAATCAATTAATATGAAAAGATATCTTTTCTGGGAAAGAACAAAATACGGAAATCTCCAGCCGCGAAAGCAAGATTTTAGAGGGTGAGTGAAATGAAAGAGGTGGTTTCAAATGTTTCATAGAGAGGAGGATAACTTGGCTTTTTGAAATACTCTCGGAATAGCCCGTGACACGAACCGATTTTGTTTATTGTTACTTTCACTCTCCATCCCTACAAATGCAACAGAAAAACACCTCATCTCTCAAAGCCATCAGTTGACTTTGGAATTCGGTGACGAGTATATCGCAGTGTGAGTGAAAATAAGTTCGTTTGGTTCGTACCTATGGATAAATGAATAACAAAATGGACGACAACGAACAATTTGTTGACAATTTGATGCTAAAAAAGACAATACTGAGAAAAATATCAATTTTTTTTGCAGAAGCCCTATAAATGTTTGTTTTTCAGAAAGCTAGAAAATTTTGCATTAAATTTCTGTAGGTTCTTGTGAATATTTTTGTTTCATATCTGTGTAAAAAAATTTATTCTATTAAATTGAATATTTTGTAAGATATATGTTGTTTTTTGCAGTTATCTTTAACACGAAAAAATATTTCAGTTTCGTCTTAAACGATTTTCAATGTATTCTGCAATGCAAAAACTCTTCTAAGATATTTTCTTAAAAGAGGTTTTCTATTTTAAGGTATACGAACACGTTGAAAATGAGCAAGTTCGGTCAAGACAGATATTTTTGTTTTTTATTTTATTGAATAAAGCTATCTTTTGGTTTTACGAAAAACACTTGGATTTGTTTTTACGCTCCCTAGAGGCCCCGTTACAATCCATTTTCTTCAGTTAGAACCCCCCAGGGGGCTCACCTTCTTTAGGTGAGTACGGGTGTTACAATCCCGAGGTGCCCTAGTGATCGTTTCCTTTTCCCAAGGGGTTTACTGTCTTTGGTAAACACGGGCTTCACGAACCAGGGGTACCCTAGTAATTCTTCTCTATTTTCGACCCTTTCTCTTGTCATACAATTT
>BMAU01018692.1:0-252376 GCA_019973935.1 Trichonephila clavipes | reverse complement strand
CATCACTAGAGGGCGCTGCGATCATTCCGATGACACGTGATTTTCCATGTGCGTTTAAGTAAACAATAACAGATCGTTTTACACTTCTGGTTGTGCGTTAACTTTCGAATTTGCTATTTTTTATATTCTTTTAAATTCTTTTTAGTACGTTTAGTCTCTTTACGTTAGTCTTAATTTTTTTTTTTACATTACTTATTTGAAAATGTAAAATATTATAATGGACTAAATTCATATGACATTATGATCTAGTGATATTTGTTTTCAATTGTTTCCCGCCTAATGCAAAACACTTTCGTACTTTGTTTTGTTACTTCGTATAGCTATATTATTCTTTTGCAAGTTATTTGTTGCTGTTACTTAATATGTATATATTGTTACAAATTTTGTGCACTGAACGCTAAAAATGGTGTAAATAATTAGTTCTGAATGTGTAATTCGTTAATATTACTTTCTGTTGTATTTATTTTTATGTTAAAATCGCAAGCAATTCCGTTCGTTACATAAAAATGGCGATTCAATGGAAGCATAGCCAAGTTGGCATCATTTCTGGCGAACATATATTGAAGCTTCTAAAAAGAAATCTACTAATATCAGTCTCTGATGTAAACGAATTCTTGAGAAAAATTCCAGCAGACTAAATAGGGCGTGGTGCTCGCCAAAACAAAGTATTGTTTTGACTACTGAAAAAGTCAGCCAATGATTATTTAATACTTCTGCTGTTGAATAGAACGATTGACTGCTAATGGAATACATTAGTTATTTGTATTTCTAGAGTTGTATCTGGCACTTTTAAGGATTCTAAACAATAAATTTTCATCGCTACTGAAGACTGCCTTGCTCTTTGGATTGATAGCATTAAATCCTGGGAACTCCGAACAATATTTTTACATTCTAAAAATGTCTTGTTTCAGAGCAGATTGGCTGAAATATATTCATTCGTTCTTTTGTAAGCAAACCTATTCCTTAGCAAATTTTATTGTATTTTTTAACATAGAAACTTCTTGTAATTATGAAAAAAATAGCCTGATTTGTTATTTTTTTAATATTCATATAAAGTCTTTCCTTTTGCTGTTCTTGAAAATCCATTTCAGTATTATTGTTAGGATATCAAAACTTTTAATATTATTCATTGATTTATTTTTAAAAGTGTATGGAAATATTTGTGTGGTTTACATCTATTAGACAATTTATATGTAATTCAATAACTCATAAGAAATAATTTGTAATAAAGAATAATCCAATAAAAAATTTAGTCCTTATTTGTAAAAATTATGTATTAACATGATTCCTTTCTTGAACTAAGAGTATTTTCTTTGATCTTTGAAGACAGTCATTTCTAAAAGAAATTTCAAACCTTCATAAATGATAATTATTAATTAAAGTCAGATAATCAAAGCTGGCAAATGTTATTTCATTACAGAGTCACAGTATATTTTCAAAAAATCTTACTATGTCTTGGGAATTTTATAGAACAGTTGTGTTTCAAAAAATGCCAGCAAATTTATGTTTTACTATACACAATGTTTTAATCTGAAAATTTTAATGCCTGAATTTATTACCATATTTGGAATTCAATTATCGATTAATTAGTTTCAATGTTTGTGTATATATACATAGAATAAGTATATAGTTAAAGTGAAACATTATATTAAGAGCTTTCTTGTGTTGCATTTGTTAGTGTCATGAAAATAACACAACAAACATGTTATAATAAATAAACTGTCAACATTGTGTAAACTTTCATATAGAAGAACACCATCAAAATATTTATATTGTTTGATTCTTGAAACAGCTCTTTCCACAGTAACTTGCTTGTCAGACAATTTGCAGTTACTAACAATTTCAGAATCATAAAATTGAATTTTATCTTTGAAAAAAAGGGGGCTTTTTAATTTACAACCAATTTTGTCTAACTCTTCTTCAATTAAGAACCCTTTATCAACCATAAAAACATTTAGTTCATCCATTTTTTTACGTTAAAGAAAAAGTTCCTTGTCTGAACTTCTGCCACAATGTAAATGTGATACAAAGCAGATAGCCCCTGAAGACATAATACCTATTATACCATTTAAAGTATTACAATTTTTGTAATGACTAAATGTTCTTTGTTGCTGTAAAGGACGGTTAGGTTTTTTAATTGGAAATTCTGTATAGTCAATGATCACTCTATAACCTTTATTCTCAAACAAAAAAATTTTGGCATTGTTTCCAAAACAGTTTTCTTTGTAAAAAAAGTGTCTAATAATTTAAATGTTTCTTGAAAAACTATTGTAACCAAATTAAAATTTGAAATACTGTTACGATGAAAATTTCAAATAAAATTTCTAGTAATCTATTGTGTACATGTGTGTAGACATACCAATCCTTAATTTTACCAAAAACATATCAATGAGTTGACATAATTAGTATTGATATAATTAGAATATTTCAAAACAAAGGAACTTCAACATAGAAATGTGATATCATAATGCAAACTACATCTTGGCTACAAAGTAAGAATTAATGTGCTATTCAAATAATTGCAAATAAAAACTTTATGCAGATCAACACTAAGCTATTTAAATTGTTACAATAAGCACTGCTTGAAGTAACCACATATTAACTTTGTGCAATTCAAAGAATTGTATAATTCAAATAAATAAAAATAAACAGTGGAGTACACACACTACTTTCATGGGAGAAGTTATATTTCTAAAAAAATGTTGAGGAAAGCATCTAGGTGTGATATTTGTGCTAAAAATTAAAAAATTTTTGGTTCTATGGGAGATACTTGAGCTTCTAAATCCTACCTTTGTGTAATCCTACCACTGAAAATAAGCAGTGTGTAATTCAAATAATTACAAGTAAACAGTATGTAATTCAAACAATTACAAATAGAAAAATATGTAGTTTAAATAGTAAATAAACACTGATTAGTTCAAAACAATGGCAAGTAAGCAATTTGTTAAATTTCCAATAGTCAAGATTGCAGAAGACTACTCACCACAAAAATGGAAGGTCCACTGTTAAGTGGATATTCAGACTTGACAAATAATCACTTTATACTTCAAATACTTACAAATAAAAACATATTATTCCAATTTATGCAAATAATGTCATTGTATTGTTCAAAATGGTCGTAAATTAATATTATATAACCTTAATTTATTGCAATTAACAGTGTATTTATCTTTGTCTTATTTATGAAGATGACCAAATAAAATTTAAAAATGTTTTTATTTCATTTTATGTCTAGAAATCTATTTATATGTACATATAAACTTTCTAAGCAGTTTGTAAAAATCTTTTATAAAAAAAAATCTGTCATTGACAGAATTCCATGACTAAGGCCAGGATTACAAAACTAATGAATTTAATTACATGCAACTAATATTCTTTAAAAGTACAAGAGAGCAGGTTCATTGACACTATTAAGTCTGTGCTTCTCCTCATAATCACTTCCTAAACTTGCTACTTTGCAGTGATTTCCTCTCTTAGCAGCCCCTCGTGAGGGAATTTTGACTGTACAAAATTATATACATATTTAAATTACAATATACAGGAATGAATTTAAATTTTAGTCTATACCCCCCTGGTATAAGTACATTCTTTTTCTTTCCACAAAGTGCATATAAATGTCTCCAAAAGTGATTGGAAACAATAGCTTTTCATTATATGCATGTTTTGTTGTCTCTCTGAACAAATGGATCGGAAAGTTTGTTCCCATTGCATGTTGATTTTTCATCATATCTAGCCTTTGATATTGTTTCCAATTCCTTATAATCACTCGACATTATCTACAAATCATATAAATTAAGATATTAATATGCATATATTGTTATTTTTCTAAACGTGATATAATTTATAAAATACAATACATATTATAGATTTAGAATACTGATTAAATAAATATTAAAAATTATTGCTAATCTTAATTAGCATAATTAATCTTTATTCGCATAAAATTAAACAAAATTGAAATGAAAATTTTTCAAACATTAGTTTTTTAAGTACAAGAAAGAATTTGGATTTGATGTGGATGAGACAGTTCAGCAATTAAATACACTAACTAATTCAACAGTAAAGTAAGAATAAAGAAGGTACTTAAATGCATTTTCTATGTATTTATCAATATTTTTCACTATAAAAAAGTTATTAAGGTGAAATATGTGCATGCAATTCAGAAATTAAACACACTGATTAATCTTAAACCAGCCAAAAATTAACAAAATGAAAATAAGTACTTTTTACATATTTATAGCTATTTTTCTTTAGTTAAATAGGGAAAAAAATGTAATACTATATCTATAATGAAGTTTTATATGTAAAAATAAGTACATAAGTGTATCTAATTATATTCTAAATAATATGAAACAAAAAAGTTTACAAGGTATTTTTGCAAAGATACTGAACATTACACCGGAAGTATTGTTGGGCTCCAGGTCAATGTTGTTGTTTACAAAGTAGAACTTCTCCATAGTTATTATTGAAAATAATCTTAAAATGACAAAAAAAAAAAACAATGGTGATCAACTGCATACTTACTCACCAGTTACAGAGCATCCAGAATAGATAACAGAAGTGGTACCCTAATCTGTGTGTTTTCTTTACGTTTGCAAAATTAAAATTCTTCAATTCGAAATGCTCAGAAAATATATCACTCTTTGAAACTTGAAATATCGTCGGCATATTTGATAAAAACAAAAATATTGAAAATGAAATAATTAAAAAGTAATCACACATTTCAGTCGAAATGTCTTTGGAACATCTTTTAATTTCTGTGACATTGAAGATTTATTCCTTCTCTGCAAAATTTGATTTGATGGTGGCTCGAAAAAAAACAGAATTTTGTGGGCACTGAATTCGGTTTCAATTGCCTTCTGTTAGTGAAAGTCTGGTACAAAAAGCATGCTTCTTCAAAATGTTCGGAACATACTGAGGAATACTTAGTCGTTTTGAAATTTTTTCTGCCTAAGTTTTGCAACCACTTTTTTAATAAACATGGATCCTTTAGCGGAAACGAAAAAAAGATTTTTGACCTACAGTCAGACTTTCCTTTTGCATTACGACAATTTAATGCGCTGCAGTATCTCATTTTGCTGCTCGATAGAAGATGTGCAAATCCGAAAATGGCGGCTAAATACTCAGTCGAAGGAAGCACATGGCTATTTGTTGATATCCGCGCTGGGCGATGACATGTGAGTATGACGTCAGGTGAATCGAGTCCATTATTCACAACACGATTATTATTCAAAAGGTGAATAGAAATTGTACATAAAATGCAAAAACTCAACATATATGCATATAATTATCATATATATGCGAAATATATACATTATGCTCTAAATGGTAGTCAGCGTAAACAAAAATGCAACCTGAAATGACAACGAAAAATAATAAATAACGAATGAAGGTAATCTAAGTGCATATACAGTCTGTGGCGACATATTACAAAAACAATATTTGCACTACGGAGAAGGGTAAAAACTACTCAACTTTTGATATAACGATTATTGTGTTCTGTTTGCATTTTTCCCGGCAGCTAGTCAGCCATTCATGTCCGCTCTCTATGTATGCATTACATCTGTGTACCAAAATTTCATTTAACTTTTAATATCATTGTAAATAAAATCATTTCCTTCAAGTCTAAGTCGCATATATAGATCCAAAAAGAGGGCATATTAATATATTTTTCGAGATTTTTAATCCGTTTTTTAAACCTGAAATGCTGTATATGATTATAATTCTTCCAGTTTTATTTCATTATTGAGGAACTGACCTTCAAGAATGCCAAAAATTATTAGTTTCCTCCATTTTTCTAACTTATTTTTAGTAATTTACTCAATAAAAAATAATTGCTTTTTTTTTTAATTTTGTTTCTGGTTCTCGATAAACATTAAAGAAAACTGTTCTTGTAATAGAATATAGCTGACACAAAAATTTCACATTCCAGAATTTCAGTTATTTTTCTGAGCTTGCTTTCTGAAAATAAAACATTCCTTCAAAAATAAATATTCCTTTTTAAGAAAGAATTTTATTTCGAATACTGCATTTTAACATTTGCTGCTGACCAATATATCTTCACAAGGAGCGAGACGTAAAATAAAAATAAATATTAATCTAAAAAGGCAAATTTTTTTATAAAAAAATTAGTTGCTTACCTTTGGAATGTTAATGATGTTCTCTATAATTCTCCCTATATGTTGAATACTTTTCATCTCATGAAAAAAGAAATAATAAAATAACAGCCCCAATTTTTAAGGCAATTATCAAGTGCATTTAATGCACCGAAGGTTTGGCTCATTTTTTCAGTTCTTACTATTAGCTCACACTATCTATATATTTATTTATTTATTTATCTTCGTGGAATTTTCAATCGTTAATAAAATACATTTTAAAGCGCTCAATTGAACTGAAATTTTATATACATGATTATGTTGGATGACAATACAAAAATTTAATTATAATTAATAAAAATTAATTGATTAAAACTAATTATTTAAAGAATTACAGATACAGGCACATTGGTTTCATTTTTAGCGACTTGGGTCAAAACTTTAAAAGAATTTTTTTCTCCCGTTTTAAAACATTCAGTTGAACTGAAATTTTATATACACGATTGTTTTGGATGACAATACGATACTTAAATGATAATTAATAAAAATTAATTACCACTGTATGTTGTGATTCTGTCATATGTAAATACATATTTATATTAATTGTAACTATTTAATAAAAAGTAGCTAAAATAAAAAATTTCTTTTTTGATCTAAGTAGGAATTGACTTAAATTCTTTTTTTTACATTACTTGTTTATATATTAATCAATAATATATAGAGTTAAAAGATGTGTTAATACATGCATTTACATTATTAACTTTTTAATACGATGGTGAAAAATATCTCTGATGTTTCTTACTCCGTTAAATATAAATTATGTTTCAAACATTGAGAGTATTTCTGACGATCGCGCACGCGTTTAATGTATTCCTAAATTTATAAAAGATCTAAGAATACAGGAAATAATTAAAAATTTGTGATCAAATTATTGAGAATTTTAAAAAAACATGGTACTTTTCCGTTTTGCCGATGCAAATCTCGCCAATCAAGCTTCATTGGTGACAACACACAATATACAAATTAAATAATGCAAAAAAAATGTTAGTTATCATTTATTTTTCATCTATTTTTGATGAAAGAATGTTGCTGATAAGAGAATACCGTGACTTGTTTTGAAAATGTGTTGGAACGGAATATTACCAGCAGGAATATTCCGTTTTTCATCGGTTGTATCATTTTTAAAGACTTAATTCGCTGCGCGTGTGAAACGGAAAAGTACCAAGGCATGTTGTAGGCCAAGGCATTATAACGCAGCTATGTTTTATCTAGATACCTTTTTATAATTTATTTAATGATTTGACTTCCTTCTTGGGGTGTTTATGGTCCAAAGGATTTTAATATTGATATGAACTGCCGCTATATTTTATTTCTTAAATTATTCCTTCCAATCTAAGCAAAATCTTTGCATAGCATTGAATCCATCAAAAAGATAAGAATGCTCCTTTTCATCGAAGGTAGGAAAATATTTTTCGCTATTTAATAAATTTGACATTAATCAAATATTTTAATTTAGGCTCTGAAGTTGGCATCTTTTCATTAAGCTCAGTATAGCGCAATATTAGTCATTTCAGCTCGTTTGGCTGCAAAAAGTTAATGGAAATATCAAATATTGAACTGTTAAGAGAACCTTATTGAAGTTGAACGCGGTACAGTATAAGATTTTCCTTTTAGCTTTTTTTCTAAATTTTTAGATATGTTACTATAATTCGGGATAACTTTTTTCCATAAAAATATCTTCAACTCCAATTAGAACTAATTAAGTTGTCAACAAAACGCAAAATGAAGTGCAAAAAAATTTGTTAAATCAGATGTTATATATTTTAACTTATTTTCTGGCTCAATGACCAAATTCGCATAGAATCTATTTAACACACGTATACCCCCATTTCATCTTCTTATGATTGAATCATATTAACAATTTTTAATTTAATTATAATAACTGTTTACCGTATGACACAATTTCGTGCAGTTTTGTATTTCAAAAGAATCATAAGCTGATTTGCGGCATATCATATATATCATTGAAATTTATCACGATAAATTTCAATGAACATGTTTTCTACTTAACCGATCGCGACAAAATTCAATTAATCTTTGTTTAAATTGCTATTTAAGTGTTTTTCCAAACATTGGTTCAGTGTTTGCATGCCTTATAGGGTGAATATTTATCTTAATTGCAACTGAGAGATTTGGAAGATTCAATTCGCGCTTTTATTTTAAAATTTTTCTTGGTATTCAGTTTCCACTTGCTGTTTAAAATCATATGTTGATGTCTGACATAATTACGCTAGGGTGAGTTGAAGAGATTTATGAAAAGAATACGTATGTAAAGAAAAGTACCGTTCGATTAATTAAAAACAGATGTTTATTTTCGAAGTTTATAATTTCTTTCATATTTCATTAAACATAATCTATGCTTTTCTTTTTCATTACAATAAATAATATATTTAAATTAATACAGATTTTTATTTCATTTTTATATTATATAATTTGTTTAAAATAACCATTATACTTTATAAAGTACATTACTTAAATGTATGTTTTTTTGCTGATGAAGGGTAGTATTTTAAGTAAGGCTATACCTTAAATATGAAACATTTAGGAAATATTATTTCATAACGAAGGGAGTAAACACGCATTTTTTTTCAATTAGAAAAAAAAATACCCTGAAATTAGATAATTTTCTAATCCTCTGGTTTGATGAAGTTATGGCTTAATAGTCATATTAAAATATTTAGATAAGAATGTGTATGAATTCTAAAAAATTAAATACAGACCAACCAAGGCCGTGGGTTAGCCTAGTGGTTAGAGCAGGGGTGGGCAGATTTTTACATGGTACGGTCTACTTCTAATTTTTACACTGTGTTGCGGTCCACCGAGTGGCGTAGGTGTGGTTAGCTAAGAGATGGTCTACAATATTTATATTATGACAGTAACAAATATAGAATATATACTTATCAACATAACTACAATGAAAAAAACTTACTCTTTAAACCACGTTTAAAGCAAAACGCAAGATGTACACAAACATAATAATAATAGCCGCAATAATAATATCACATGAAACATTCATTAAAAAATAAAAGTTCGTTCTCGTAGTAATAGGTGACATGAGTTCGAGTCTAGTACCGCTGAAGATCCACCTATGCAGAGGGCACTTTAAACATGTCAAGGATCTAATGTCCTCCAGTTGATGAGGTGAGAAGTTAGGAGAGGGGGATGCCAGCTCAGGTATCGTCCTCGTCACTTGACCGTAGTTCAAAATTACAAAGTCCGTCGTCAAAAGCCCTAGTGTAGCTGAATAGAGTGTGACGTTATAATATTCACTCACTTGCTCAGTCACTTGTAGTTATAGTCAGCAGAAGATTTAATCCGCCTACTGTCTGCAAATCTTGAATTTCTCGGATATATAATTTCTTGAATATGTTATTTCTCTAACTGTTAATCTTGCCCTGGATTCTAAGTCATCGTCTGTGAAACGGAGAAATATACTGGCTTAGTTACATTTATCGTTGAAAACGCAGATTCAAAATGGTAAGTCAGTCGCACGGAATGTTAAAAGCTAATTCTCCAGTCTAGCTGGTGTCGTTGTTCCGTTGATGTTTTTTTTAGTATGCGCGTATTAGCTCTTTGTAAAGGCGGTCACCCCAAAATTCCTTGGCTGTCCACCGGTTCATCGCGATTTACTTAATACCCACCCCGGGGTTAGAGTATTGGATTCCAGACCGGAGGGCCCAAGGCTCGATGCCCGATGCTACCAAATATCCTCCGAGTACACATGGAGTACGTGCTTGTTAAATCAGTGGGTCCGAAAGTCTTGTAGGCGGTCGCTGCAGAAACTGCGGGTGCAGGGTCTTGGAGAATATTTCCCTCCCCTCCAGTCCATGTCTAAATTGTGGAGGTGGAGATACATCCATCGTATAGAAGTTTAACCAGTCTCAGGCTCTGGCAACTTTCCTTCCTTCCTGAATGGAAGGACACAACAACAACTGCAGACTAACTACATGCGGAAAGCCCTGGTCAGCGCCATGTAGCTGCGTTAACCTAGAGATCACGAGTTCGTGGCCGGCAAGTCATGATGCCACTGAAGGTATGTCATGATGCCCTTTAGAGAGGCTGGTGCATGTTAAATGTCACTGCTCACAAAGTCCTCCAGTTGGAGTGGTGTGGAAGTTTGAAAAGAGAGGAGGCCAATTTCAAGTGTCTCGCTCTGCCCTTGATAGTGGTACAGTATTACGAAATCCGTCGGCAATTGTCCCTCTTATTGTTTTATAGTGCGACATTAATAAACACTCATTCCCTCAGGCTTTCGATAAAGGCCAAAATAGCCGTGTGGTCACTGTCACAAACTTGAGGCCGGCAAATCATGACTTGTCCTTGTGGCAGTGAAAGCTCGCCATATAGGAAAGCTGATGCTCGTTAAATCTGTCATGGTATGGAAGCTTGAAGAAAGGGTTGCCACTTCAAGTGTCGTCATTGTCACTTGATCGAGGTTGAAAATTATGAGGTCTGTCGCAAATTACCCCCGTATTATTTTGAAGTGTGACATGAATAAAAAATCAAATCAGGCTATGTCTATGTGTCGTGCGAGATCCGACTTTTCTATTATTTCATTTTTGGTAAACAAGAATAACATATTGATTTAATATTTTTATACATGGATTAGATGCGCTTTCCTTCTCCTCAGCCTTTATTATTTATTTTTTCCTGTCATGAAGTGAACGCGTTAATAAAGAAAGTGGAGCCAGGACTCTTTTGTCGAAACGATCCATTATAATGAATTTCCCTGCCTGGGCGTAATTAATCGCTCAGCAAAACGGAACGCCTTTTTACCCGGAAAGTTACTTTGGTCTCTTCCTGCTGAGTGAAAATAAGCTACAAAGACTCAATACTTAATTATTTTTAATTAGTTTTAATTTTTTAAACTTAATATATCCTTTTTATGTAGCATTAATAATTTTATGTAAAATTTCTGAAATAATTTTTAAACACAAGATTTAAGACAACATATGAAATCCGTAACTAAACGACTTTTATTGAAGGAAATCTTTCGCTTTGAATCAAACTGAAATAAACACTTTAACTTTTACGTGATATGCTTGTAGAAGAAAGGCTAAACACTTGATGGATCACTTCGTCGAAAATTAAGAAGCCCGTTGCCAATAACTATACATACAGCTGTAGCACGACTTTAAATCCACTGAATCGAATGATAGATCATTATTCAGATCAGTATTTATTAAAATTAGATATTTTGTTACACAATTAAATGAATTGCTAATGTTGCTTAGACTCCAAATGTTTCTTAATAAATAAGGCACTGGCGTAGCTAGTCCTGCATGGGCCCTGTATCAAAATACCTTATGGGACCCTTTTTTGGGGCCCTTAAGATCTTACAATATTTTTCTCACATTTTGGGGCCCCGTATCATGGATACGGCTGATACTTTGGTAGCTACGCCCCTGAAATTAGGCCAACGTACAGATGATGATGATGTCGTTTTCATGACTTGACCAAATCAGACAGTACCATGGGCCCAGATGACTGTTCTGGTAATCTGTTCTATGTTATCAACGTAGAGATTTGGTGATGAAAACAGGACCCCTTTTTCTTGTAGGGCAGGAAGAATAGCTGGACAGGCAAAAATATGAGCAGGTATTAGCTCTGTATCTAAAACAGTTATCGCAATTCCTGTAAGTTATTTTACCATCCCTATCAATCTTTATTCCTCTGACCTGTTCTTAGCTTAGCAATAGTGTTATAAGGCGCCATAATAGCAAATGTTATAAGGCACAGTCTCCACTTATATTACAGAGTTGATGCTTTACAGGAATTAACTTCTCAACGTACACGTAAAAAATGTACAACGTTATATTACCTATTTAAATAATATAAACCTAACATTCCTTACATTTTATTTGCAGTAGAATCAATATGTACGTTTCATTTGTTATTTATTTTCTGAGAGTATTTAATTTATATATAAGCCCAACTTCTCACCCTCTCGTGACACATCAAATTTAAGAAATTAATCAGTTATCGATACACGCAGTAAATATATAACCTAAGCGAAAATTTCAATATTTAATGTTTGGAATTCTAATTTCAGCCCTACCTTTAACAGATATCTTCGGCGGTTATGAGCTCCCCTTAATTGTAGAATATATTTGTACAAATGGTTTCTCTTACAAACATTACAAAGGTTGGGTTGTAATAAATGGCGAGGTTTGAAACTGAGTAGCTGTGTGTGGTTGCAGAGACTGGGACGATTATTCGAATTTTGATCTCAAGGTTTAATCAGGATATATATTATAAACGTGAAAGTTTATGAGGATGTTTGGCAGTCTTTCACGCAAAAACAACTGATTGGATTTTAATGAAACTTTACAATAGTATAGCTTATACATCAGAATAACACATAGGCTAAAATTTATAAAGATATTGTGTGAAGTGTCCAAAATATAACAATAATTTTCAAGTAAGTAGGAAAAAATTCTGCCATCTGCAGAAAAGCCTGCAACAGCAAATATCTATCTTTTATGTGTGAATCAAACCTTTGCATTTTGTTTCGTCTACGACAGGAACTGCGAAAGCTTGAACTGGTGGAGGGTGAGGCTGATTACAATTTTAACATAAAATAAATACAACAAAAAGTAATATTAACGTATTACACTTCCAGATATAAATTATTTATACTATTTTAATCGAAAAAAGAATATTGTTTATTTGCTTATGATTTTAGAAAAGTTCGAGTATGTTACGTTCACCAAATTTTAAATCATAATATTTACGGTCTGCGCAATATTAATTAAAGTAAAAATTCGCTGAAATTCTAAAGACAAAACACAGACGATTATTCTATAAAAATCCTTGCAAAAATGAATACGTCTCGAATCAGTCAAACTGAAAAAGAATGCATTTTGAACCAAGATAGACTTACGCCGTTTTTCAGAAAAAGCTCTTCACTATTTTTTAAATCGTGCTATATAGTTTTCAGTTATGGTAATTTAAGGTCGCTTATACACAGAATTCGAAGATTCGGTGTACTTTTCGATTTACACAACGTGAGAAAAAACGATATTTGAATAGTTTGATCAACGTTAGTGAAATTATTTTGTAAGTTAAATATTAACAGGTCCTCACACTCAATAAATGTCTTTTAAATTCAACGTAAGATCGATTCTCCCATTTGAATGCAAAGTTGTAATAGTTTCCATTAAGCAAGGCGATAATCTAAAATTTAAATACTATTTATAGTGGCTCAAAAAAATATTGAAACAAATTTACAGTTCCAAAGATAATATCGAAATACAAAACAAATTTAGTTGAAAAAGGCTTAGTGAAAGTTTAGTGAAAAGTGTTGGACACCATTTCACTAAACTTGAAGAACGTTGGATAGTTAGGAATATTATAAACCTATAACAAAACTACAGTAAAATTGATGCTGGATGTATACCGAAGGCTTTACAAGTCTGTCAATGCATAATTCTAAACCTTTCAAGAAAGTGTAATAATAAGTAATATAATAATTAGTAAAAAAGGTAGTTTTAATATTTTTAAGAAATAGAAGGCAAAGTAACATTTTTATTCAACTGGGAGTTACTTAAATAAATTTTAATTCTTTAAAGTATTTCATTTTTTAAATATATGTTGCATCAGTTAAAATGTACTCAAATTTTAAATATTTAATAACCACTTATCAAATTCAAAGTTTTTATAACTTCTTCATTTATAAAAATAATTGCATTAAACTTTTTTTCCGTGTATCGAACATTTCAAAAAATGCCCACAATTGTGTATAATATAATTTTGTAATTATGAAAATTTCTACTTTTCTCAACATACAACTATTTTTAAAAAGGTACATTTTTGTTTCCGGGGCCTAAAAAGCTGCTAAGTGAGTGAGTGAATATTCAAGTCACACTGTTCACTTACTCGAGAGATATCATAGCGAGTGGGGAAGGGGAGTTTCCATGATTATGTGTTATGCATTTAAAAATGTTCATGCAACGCCGAGGGGAAATAAACCTGTCCGACAGAAAAGAAGCGAAAAAATTTTGAAATTGGGAATTTTAAGTTATACACCCGGTAAAAGCCCGAGCAACGCCGGGCCAAGCGAAGGAGGAGGTAAGTCATTTTGAAAAAGAGTATTTGAAGTGCTGATTTTGTGAAGGAAAGGGAAATTTATAAATGATTGATTGATTAAATATTAACATCGCACTGTTCAGCTACACGAGGGCTTTTGGCGACGGACCACGTAATTTTGAACCATGGTCAAGTGATGTGGACGACACCTGAGCTGGCACCCCCTCTCCTAACTACCACACCACACCAACGGGAGGACGTTTCAGCTCTCGACAGATTTAACGTGCATCGCTGCCCTACACGGTGGGTCTTTAATGGTACTGGGCTCGAACTCGTGACAAAGCAAGCCACGGTCCGATACCTATACCACTCGGCTACCGCGGCCACGGGAAATTTATAAAAGTAGAGAAAGCCCGAGCACAAAATATATGGTGGCAAAGGTCTGAAGAATCTTAATGCACGTTATTATATTGTTAAATCTGGCAACAACAACAAATATTACTGTTTCGAAATATTCTAATAAATGCTTTTTTTATATTTTAAATTTTTTTTTACTTCTGCATCAAAGAATTTTTCCTCTTTCGTTTTATTCTATTATTAATAACATGATAGATTTGTAATTAGGATTGGATGTCTTTTTACAAAGTTCTTTTAGTTACTTCCCAAAAAGAAAAAAAACGAGAGTTTCATATTTTCTTCTCTGATCGTTCTCGGTACACACAAGAAAAAACTTACTGAAACGAAATATCTTAAGACACATTTCGCTTTTAGGGACAAACACATCTTTCTTTGTACAAAGTCAAATTTTATTTACTTCCAGAGAATAATTTATATAACATTTCTTTAATTTTAGGATCGATAGAAAAAAATTTCTTGAAACTTTGGTTTGTTTGATTTTTAACAAATCAAGATTCAAAGCATCTATAAAAATTTATAATTTTCACAAACTGCGATTTTTTTAAAATCGTTAATTTATACTTATAACAGTGAGAAGGATCTTTTAGTTATTTAGTGTAATTGATTTTATTTTTCTATTCTAAATGTAGAAAAAAGTTATTTACCTTATGGCAACAACATTTATTTGATAATTTTTATTTTAAAGAAAGCAACTATACTTTTGGATTTGGTTTTTGGAATAAATTCCATAGCTGTATGAAATTCATGTTTCTTCAACCAACGTAACCTGAAAATATTACTTTTTTCCCCAAGACAATACGTTAATTTTTGAATTATGCACATTTCCGATATTCTAACATAAAGAGAATGTAGATATTACTTCAACATACATCTAAGACTCGTTTCTTCTTCAAAATATTTCACTTAAAACATTTTACAAACGGGGAAATATTTTTAAAAAAACTCATCAAACTATACATTTCATATATATATATATATATATATATATATATATATATATATACACTGCGCACATTTATGAAAATATCAAAAAATTCAAAATCTATATGCACATACAATTATTATTATCTACAGTTGTATCCCTTTTTTTTTCTTGAAAAAAACCTATGTGTTTATTTTAGGTTGACTGATGTTAAATTTCGCAAAATCGTTTCTCATTAATGTACTGAAGAAACTCAATTAATCTTTGTTTAAATGTCTAGTTTTCGTCCGAGTAAAATTAATTTTATCGAAATTGAATTAAAAAGTTAGGTTCATAATTTTAATTTTAAACTTCTTTCAAAAAGTGTGCATGTTTGTTATTGATGTCAACTATCGCGATGCTTGTCTAAAATAAATTATACTGTAGTTTGAAAATGTGGCTGTAAAAAGAGTATTCAAAAACTAAATTTTTTCGCCATTTAAAAAGTAAGTTCTTTTTCAAATACATTATTTATAGTTTAGCTCACTTATATATTAAAGTATCCGATTACGTTCACAACTGTGATTTTGCAAAAACGTATAAATGGATATTTATGACTTTTAGTATCACTTAGATTAGAATACATGTATGAAGTTGTTTTAAGAATATTATTGCTATAAAAATTTATTTAAATGCAATATTTTGGTAAAAACTTAACTAAATATGACCTATTTCCAAAAAGTTCTCCTTTTAAGAAAAATTCTTCTATAATAATAATTTGCTTATATAAAGTAAAGACTTCTCCAGAGGGCTTGAACTAGGATTTTTGAAACATATAACTTAGAAGTGGATTTATCCATATTTTAATGCCCCAGATGGGAGAAACTTTAAAAAAAAGCGCCGATAATATTTTCAATTTGTAGTAACTCTGAAAATAATGTGAATTTTTCAAAATTCTTAGTTCAGTTTCTCTGGAGAGAATTATTTACTTTATATATGCAAAATATTTTTTAAGAATTTTTCTTAAAAGAACTTTTTCAAAATGGCTCATTCTAAGTTAATTTTTTTGCCAAAATATTGCATTTAAATAATTTTTTATTGTAATAATATTCTTAATTTTGATTGATTTGATTGTTAGATTTTATGGCACGAGCCAAATTAGGCTAAGTTGCGCCAAATAATATTCTTAAAAGAATTTTATACATGTTTTACATTCTAAGTGACACTAAATATCATGAAAATTATCCATTTATGCGCTTTTTTAAAATCACGGTTCCGAACGTAGTCGGATACCTTAAGTCAATATTCACACGAATTACAATCATATTACAACATTTAACAGTTTTTTACATATTTTTTTCTATGCATGTTATTTATTAATCACATTGAAAAAAAACTTGTATACTTAAAAACCAGAAAGATTAAATAAAATTAGTTTTTTTCTTCTTTAATGAAATGCGAGGGCTAGTTTTTCATGTAAAATGTTTTAATGAATAAATGCCTTAAAAATTGGAAGAGCAAATTATCCTGGTTATAGGAATGAACAAAGTGCGGTTAAGTGTAAGACTCGCACAAAAGCCATTGCGTGTAACACTAATAGCTACTGGTTAAACTTAACAGAACTAAAAAAAGTAGTTGGCCAGGGTTCAGAATAATGGCGTCTGCAGCCAATAACCTTGCGTAAGAGTCTCCCGCTATCTTAATTCAACTAAATCTCAAATCATAAATTACACTTCAAATCAATGCATGTTCAAAACAGCTGAATATTTGCTCCAAATATTATTTCTTTATACATACTTAATGAAATGGAAACATTAAATGGACAAGAAATGTAGCCTTTAGTTATATTTTGAGTTAACTGGAGAAGTACAAGGTTAACTTTTTAAAATTAACTTTTCAACATTCCGGCTCGCAAGCATAAGATTTAAATACTGACGATTGATATAGCAATCTGTACAAAGAACAAACTGTCGAAAACAAAGACAGATGCGTCATGTAAAATTTGATTTTAATTAACATCACACTCTGAAGTAACACAAGGGTTATTAAGGAAACTTGGTCAAGTGACGAGGATGACATCTGAGCTGGCAAATCTTTCTCCAAACTTCCACACCACGCCAATTGGAAGTAAATTGAACCTCGACAGTTTTAATGTGCTTCAACCCTCTTACACATTATCAGTTTACATTGGCACTTGGTCTCGAAATGTGAAAAGAATAATACCAGCAGATTTAAAAGTGTAGCTAAATTCTCTACACTGTCGAAATTTAAATGTTAAATACTTAAAATTCAAAATTCGATCCTACATTTGATGGTCATACTGAGTTGCTTTTCCCAACTAGCAAAAATCTCATTCCATCGCATATTAAGGCAGGGAATAAAACAGCTGTGCCCACAATAAATCGATTATTCTAAACCGGGGTAAGCATTAAGTCGATCGCGATCGACCGGTGGACTGCTAAGACATTTTGGGGTGACAGTTTGAAGATTAGCAGTTAGTAATTATATACCGAAATATTCAAGATTGACTGACAGTATCCAGACTAAGTATTCTATTGACTATAACTACAAGAACTACGTAACTTAAGATGAATATGTTTTATTTTTAATGTATTTTGAATTGTTTGATCATAAATGTATCGTTTGATATTATTATATTTGTGGCTATTATTATTATGTTTTTATCTTGCGTTTTGATTCAAACGTGATCTTAAAAATTTAAGATTTTTTTTATTGTAGTTATGTATATATAGGTAAGTACATATTCCATATTTATTATTAAGTTGTAATAAGCCTTGTAAACCTTTTTCGTAGCTCACTTCACCCACGACATTGGGTGGACTGCAATACCTAGAAAAAATTAGAAGCAGCCCCTGCCCTAGAAAAGTTTGCCCATCTCCTGTTCTAAGCTGTTATCTAAAAGACTTAATAATGCAGTCATAAAATAATCAATGATGGTTTTCAATAACACGTGTACTGTCGATGTACTAGAATTAACTACCACACTTTAATAACAAACAACAGACTTTATTTACAACTACTAACTACTCACATCTTGTAACGAACTCTAAACCCGTTCTGAAACTCTAGGTGGCAACACGGACTGATCCGAGGTACTGTGCCTGCGGGAGTGCCACGCCAGATTATTCGGTGTTTACCTCTCGACGAGAGGTCGTTTTGAGCTCTGCCAGCGAGCTCAGAGTGGATATTTAGATTCCGGTGATTGTCTCGCAACGAGATACGGTAAGCTCCACCAGTGAGTTTTGTGAGGAGATAATTCAGGGATTGTCTCTCGAAGAGAAATCTGAGTTCTCTCTATCAAGGAGCTTTCGGGAAAGTTTTCGGCATCTGCCACAGACAGATATGTTGGATGACAAACGTACCAATAATTTGCTTTATTTCTCTACAATTGTCAACAAACTCGGGATATATTTGCGACTTTTACTTAAATATGTACAAAGTTTATATAACTTTATGTTATGTGATCTCGTGATCCAATAAACCATTAAAACATCAATCAAGTTCATCAATTGGCAAGGCTAGGGCATTACAACCTTATACATTACTAAACTATCTCTCTCACACCGCATATATATAATCTCAGAAACTCTACTCAAACTCTTTCAAACACTCCTCTCCATTCACACAACTCTCCCACACCCTCCGGGATACACTTACTGAACACTGCTGCTGAAACAGCGCCATCTATTACCTTAACAACACTAATGTGCTCTTCAGCAAGAAAATATCTGCTCTTAATATGAAAAAAATAGTAAATGTTTATCTATTGAACAATTATAACTGTAACTTTTTACTTGGGTGTTTTTAAACAAAACACTTCTGGTGTCCTAGGTGGAAATGTTTATCAAATATTTTCAACTTTTCAAACATTCTGCTTTGCTATTAATGATAAAATTACAAAAAAAATATAATTCTAGAAAAAAATTATTAAATGAAAAGTTGATTAACCCTGCTTCATATAACTTTTATGTGTTTTGATTGCGCTAAAGCATCCGTATAATATTCTGCACTTAATTTAAATAGTAAGGATATTCTGATTTTCCATTTTGAAACCACAGGCAAATAGTAACGGTATAAGGTTCAAAACAACAACTTCCAATATTTTTTCAAAGTTGGTCGTCTTTCAATTAAAGAAAAGCTCCACACACAATCAATATGCAAGTTCTTTCGTAAATCGTACTTATTCTGGAACTCTCTTGAAATTACAGTACATTTTCTTCTAACAAAAAGAAAATTACACGCAAATATAAAATAACAATAGATCAGATTCAAAAATCACCCAAATGAAGAGCACATTAGTTCAAATTTGTAAACACGTTTTCGCATTTGGAAAATGAAACGCATTGTCGCTGTCAAATGTTTTTATCCCATATTACTTCCTTGCATCATACTTATATAGGTTGGGGAAAATTTTCTAGAATCTTTTAACGTTTTCTCTCCAAATAATCATCCAACACTTTTCTGGACTTTTCTAGGTCCGTCTATTTTTGAAGCTAAATTTATCGACTAAATTTGTCACCGAGGTCATTCTTATATTAATTTAGAATTATTGAATAAAAAATATTCTTTCTTGGCCTACAAACGATCTCACCGGTCACAATCCCTTTTCGGCAGGTAAGTGTATAAACTTTCCCCGTAATAAAAAAATATTACAATTACAACCTAATCAATATTTAATATTGTTAGGTAGATTGCGGTTCGAGGATGTTATGCAAATCAGTCGCACAGAGCAAGATAGTTCTTCAGGAGTGATGGAAATTTCTTGTTGAAAAACAATCCTTGAAATACAGGATACAGCACTCAAATTCAACGAGAATATCTCAGCAGGCCATCACACTTTCTACTGCGCTCAGACACAACTATCGATATCTAAAATACAAGTATGCTCAAAGATTATTCGCAAGCACTCGCTCGGCCTATTCAACGGCCTTAGTAATAACTAATCCCTGGCCGACTATTTGCAGTCAAATCAATACTACTCTGCAACAATCAAAACAAGACTAACTCAGTTTCGGCGAGCGACTCCTTATTTATAGGTCACGCGGATTTTCCTCGAGAAATCCGCTTGCGTCATAAATCGTAATCTTCGTAGATTTCTCCACTAATTTTTGGAAGAATCCATAGGGACGCGAATTCATCAAAAATGTTCTCCAAGTCCCCAACATGGTCACCAAAAATGAGGCCAACTTAGCTCTATCGTCAAGATGTCACCGTTTCCATTGAATCGCCATTATAATGTAAGGAACTGCGTTGCTTGCGAATATTACAATTTTAATATAAAATAAATACAACATAGAGTAATATAAATGTATTACACATCCAGATATAAATTATTTACACTATTTTAAGTATTCTTTACACAAAATTCGTAACATTATTTTCAAAATATTAAATATTGATAGTTTATGCAAATGAATTTCTTAACCTGACTAAAAACTTTTAATGTTTATATTTTGTGTATCAACTGCATATGTTTGGTACTTATTAAACTCTTCTTTGCAATACTCGGTAATATTTTCCCCTTCACTGTTTTATTCTGTTTTGAGAAAACTAGCAGATTAAGTATAAATAAATCACGATTCTGTCACATTTTTCTCAGAGCAATTTCTTCGCTAAAAAGATAAGTTTCTTGTTTCCTTCTTGGATGCTTCGTAACGAAATAAGAGTAAACTTGTTGCTGAAACGAAATACCTGAAGACATTTGGTTTCTGAGCGACGTTTTTCACTACAATTTCCTTTCCTCCATTTTCTGAAGAACAGCAAGTCTTTTTTTTTCTTTTTTGCTAAGAAGATCAATCTCAATTTACGATTCTTTTTTTCTAACTTTATGTGCTGGAGATACTTCCAAAATGAATAAATATTATGCTTTCTCTAGACTTTTAAGAAGAAACGGTTTGTGAAACTCGAGACAAAAATTGCAGTTTAATTAATAGCAGTAATTTAGAAGTCTGCATAAATTTGACATTATTTTTCACAAGTTTTGATTTACACCTGCATAAAAATAATTCATAATTCAATGAGTTGAAAAAAATATTTTATTTTTATTTTTGCTATCAAAAGTTTTAACTTAAATTTTAATACGTAAGTGAGTGAGTGTTTATTATGGTCGCACTATAAAGCAACAAGAGGGCAATTGGCGGAATGCCTAAACGAACCGAGTTCACCCAAACTACCGCCAAACGGAGAACTTTAATTCTCAAGAGATTAAAATGTATGAGCCCCTCTACACGGCAAGTTTTCAGTGACACTAGGGATCTAATTCACGATACACTGGCCATAAACTCGTGACCAGTGGCGTAACGTACACCCCGCATCGCGGGGGACCCAGGACACTAGGGGGACCCAAACCTGACTTTGCAAGGGGACCCTAACGTTCTCCATTAAGCCACTACTCGTGACCGCAACCACCTGGCTTCTGCGGCCTTTACAAGTAAGAGCAACGTTATGAAAGTTATTTCTACTAATCTCTCTACCATATTCTGGCATTTATCTGTGTAAGAAAACAATACTCAATCATGGAAAACTTGAAGAAGAAAAAATACCATTCAACACTAGTTTTCCTTCTTTTTGTAAATGGTGAAGGTTCTGAAGTATTTAAAACATTTTGTTACAGAATTTTATTATAATTATGAAGTGGCGCTTATATATCCGAAAGACAGAATCCTCGACCTATGGATCCGAAGCCCATTAACATGATTACAAGACAAAAGTAATCACTCCTGTCCGGAGGTTTTTACTGGTTAATGAAGATATCACCCCGCTACAGTACTCCCCACCAGTGAGTCGGTGGATAGGAGAATGAACGATATATTTTTATGGCTAGCGTGTGAGTAGGTGGTGCTGCTTCGAGTGAGTCTGATGACTTTGGTTGCTGCGTCAAGTGGGTCTGATAACTTTTGATAACTCTTTTTGCTGGTAGATTGCGCCATGACAAGCCAGAAGGTTGTGTTTTAGCTTAATTCAGCCAAGGTCATGAATGAGGAGTATAGTACCCACGACACTCGGGTTCGTAGCCGAGTAACTTGACCACTAGACAAAAGTGATCACTCCTGTCTGGTGACTGTTACTGCCTTATGTAGATGATACCGCTACAATTACATGATGCATTAACAATGTTTAAAGAATAGGAATTAAAATTCAGTGTTTATATAATAAACTTTATCTGTTTAATTAATGTTTAATTTTTTTTTTTCGTTTCAGTTAAAACGATTGTCTCATCTTTTGGCAAGGAGGCGTATACCTGGTGAGCACAGAAGGAGGAGTCATTTCACCGAAGAAAGACGATTGGCTGAAATTATCAATCCACCGGATGGAGAGGTATATTGCTTAATAAATACATATGATTCACTTTTTCTAGAATTTGAAACAAAATTTTGTATATATAGAGTGTTTTTTTTAGAGGTATAGAACTTTAAATTGCAATAAAACAACGATGTATTATTCGATTGACATGAATTTTTTTTATTCGAAAGATAATCTTGTGGCATTACATTTTAAATATGATTTCTGGTATAGGACTGCCACGGCTGGCTCGGATGTAGTCCAATCTGGACGTCCAATTTTCGATGACTTTTTCCAACATTTGTGGCCGTATATCGGCAATAACACGGCGAATGTTGTCTTCCAAATGGTCAAGCGTTTGTAGCTTATCCGCATAGACCAATGACTTTACATAGCCCCACAGAAAATAGTCTAGCGGTGTTAAATCACAAAATCTTGGAGGCCAATTCACAGGTCCAAAACGTGAAATTAGGCGGTCACCAAACGTGTCTTTCAATAAATCGATTGTGGCACGAGATGTGTGACATGTTGCGCCGTCTTGTTGGAACCACAGCTCCTGGACATCATGATTGTTCAATTCATGAATGAAAAAGTTAGTAATCATGGCTCTATACCGATCACCATTGACTGAAACGTTGTGGCCTTCATCGTTTTTGAAGAAGGATTCCACCAGCCCATAAAGCGCACCAAACAGTCAGTTTTTCTGGATGTAACGGTGTTTCGACATACACTTGTGGATTAGCTTCACTCCAAATGCGGCAGTTTTGTTTGTTGACGTAGCCATTCAACCAGAAGTGCGCTTCATCGCTAAACAAAATTCGCTTATGAAAATCGGGAACAACGGCAATCTCGTTTTGGGCCCATTCGACGAATCTACGCCTTGCTTGATGATCGTTTTGATGAATTGCCAAACCAAACTGAGAATAAATCACTTGACAGCTGTTAAATCGGTCGCCATCTTGGAAAGTAATGCCAACTTAAACTTCTATACCTGGAAAAAAACACTTTTTATATTCAATGTCCTAACTCAAACATAGACTTTTGAGTTTCAATATGTAGGACACTAGAGTTGTTTCATTACTGGAAATCATCTGAAAGCCTTATCACATTTAAATTTTTTGCTTATAACAGTTATATGTTTACTAGCTGGTATACCCGTTCTTCGCACGGGTTAACTGAAAAATTAAACAACACAGATTGAAGGATAAAGAAGTTTTTAATGAGTTAATTTTAAGTGAATTGCAAATTAAACAAAAAAAGCTTTTCACATATCTCAGCTGAAGAAAAAAAAGAAAGAAAAAATACCTTTGTTAAATTTTAAGTCTGTAGATCTAATAGCTGATAAAAAGGGTTTTTTTTATATTTATAACTCCCCGTAACACTCTTGAGGGTCGATTTTTGAAAATATCTCCCTAAGCTGATCTCTGCTCAGCAAAAGTAACACATTCTTAAAAGTTTTGCGTAATGAACGCTTAAAGTAGTGTGAATAATTTATATCTGAAAGTGTAATACATTAATATTACTTTCTGTTGTATTTATTTTATTTTAAAATTGTAATATTCGCAAGCAACGCCGTTTCTTAAATTATAATGGCGATTCAATGAAAAACATAGCGAAATGTTAACGATAGAGTCAAGTTGGCAAATGTCTAGCTACTTTCATAGCTCAAACTTTATTAGAGCTTTGTAAGACCCGCCGTATAGGAGAGCGATGCACGTTAATGCTTTATCTACATTATGATTTACTGCAATTTTTTTCATGCAATATTTTTTTAGGTCACTACATTGAAAATTAAGGGACATAGATAAACAAAATACTCCACTTAGGGAAATTTAATCCGTTAGAGCTAATAAATTAATTAAAGATATTCCACTGTAAAATTAATTATGTACACCGTTCACTTAAAATAAACAGTCAAATCGTTTTCTCAGGTCTCCATAAACATACAAAAACATAAGACACTTAAATTTTGACATTAACTATTTTTTTGGTATAAAAATGATAATCTTTGCAATCCGCTGAAAACAATATCTGCTACAAAACTATTCGCCTTCCCCGCTAAAATATTCATCATCTAACCCGTGCTGTCATATATCTTGGAAGAGTAGATTTCAAAGAATATTCCAGCTAAGTATTGGTAGAATATTCCTGCTAAATTGGTGTGGCATGGTAGTTAGGAGAAGGGGATGCCAGCTTAGGTGTCGTCCACGTCACTTGACCATGGTTCAAAATTACGTGGTTCGTCGCCAAAAGCCCTCGTGTAGCTGAACAGTGCGGCATTAATATTCACTCACTCCAAAAAATACAGTACAGTAGTTATTGCATTTTTAAGTAAAAAAATAATTATATCTGCCTATTCAATTAAAATTATATCGTTATAATTAACTACTAACCACACAAACAAATTTTGAAAATTTGTCCAAATGATGTAATGTGAAAGAGAAAGCTTATTCAAACAGACAACAAATGCGTCTTATATGTACAGAGTGTTTTTTTTTTCCAGGTATAGAAGTTTAAGTTGGCATTACTTTCCAAGATGGCGACCGATTTAACAGCTGTCATGTGATTTATTCTCAGTTTGGTTTGGCAATTCATCATGAATAGACTCACGCCTGAACAACGCTTTCAAATTGTGCAATTTTATTTCGAAAATAATGGTCGCGATTTTCATAAGCGAATTTTGTTTAGCGATGAAGCGCACTTCTGGTTGAATGGCTACGTCAACAAACAAAACTGCCGCATTTGGAGTGAAGCTAATCCACAAGTGTATATCGAAACACCGTTACATCCAGAAAAACTGACTGGTGCGCTTTATGGGCTGGTGGAATCCTTCTTCAAAAACGATGAAGGCCACAACGTTACAGTTAATGGTGATCGGTATACAGCCACGATTACTAAGTTTTTCATTCCTGAATTGAACAATCATGATGTCCAGGAGCTGTGGTTCCGACAAGACGGCGTAACATGTCACACAGCTCGTGCCACAATCGATTTATTGAAAGACACGTTTGGTGACTGCCTAATTTCACGTTTTGGACCTGTGAATTGGCCTCCAATATCTTGTGATTTAACACCGCTAGACTATTTTCTCTGGGGCTATGTAAAGTCATTGGTCTATGCGGATAAGCCACAAACGCTTGACCATTTGGAAGACAACATTTGCCGTGTTATTGCCGATATACGGCCACAAATGTTGGAAAAAGTCATCGAAAATTGGACGTCCAGATTGGACTACATCCGAGCCAGCCGTGGCAGTCATATACCAGAAATCATATTTAAAATGTAATGCCTCAAGATTATCTTTCGAATAAAAAAAATTCATCTCAATCGAATAATACATCGTTGTTTTATTGCAATTTAAAGTTCTATACCTCTCAAAAAAACACCCTTTATATAGATTTGTTTGAATGCTTGTGTATTATTACTTTTGTAAGCCTCATGACATACTTTATGGTGTACCAGTCGTTTAAAGCTGACTGAGTCACAGCAACATTTAGCTGGGTATAGCTAGTTATAACATAAAATTGAATCTTAAAAAGATATCAAAAATAAAAGACGGCCTAATATTTTGAATAAATCAGTATAAACATTTTCGTACAAACACAATATATATATTGTAAAATATTTATTTTGCTATTTGCATTTCAGACAGACATCAAGCAAAATTTTAAAAATTGTCAAAAACAGATAAAAAAAACTTAGTTAAGAAAAATACCACTGATTAATTTTGCCAAAGACATCGCAATGTGCAAAAAAATATTTGCAGTACATAATAACCAAAAAAATATATAAGTACTAAAATATAAAAAAAAATTATATATGGAACTAATTAAGGATTACTGGAGGGAAAGATAAAAAACAGGCTAAGATAATACTTATAATATTAATTTCATATTGGTTGGCTACTCATTTTTGGCATGTTTTTGAAATCACGCCAAGTTGGTATGTTGCGGCCAGTCTAATGTCATAGTAATGTACAGAATTAAAGGTACTTACGTATTATTGCAACCTTTTGGTGACATTATACAAAAGGAAGCACATGATTGCCAATTCAACGCATACAAAATTGGGATTGCCAAAGTGGCGAGTTGTCTTGAACGTTGGCGATTGTGCAATAATACGTAAGTACTAAAAAAATTATCCAAAGTATATATATCCCGAGCATAAAAATAAATTGAAAAATGAAGTACAATACTAACACTAACTGACATAAAAAGAACTGAACTAACTTTATCAGTGCAAAAGCATAATTCGAAAAAATAAGGTACTTAATATAACCGCAACCTATTAGCGACATTATATGAAACGAAGCACATGACTCACAATTCAGCATATATATGACATGCGAAATCGGGGTTGCCAACTTGGCAAGTTATTTTGAACGTTGGCGGTTGTTAGGATAGTACATAAGTTCCAAAAATAATTTATCTTACGACTACCTGCTTCCTCAACAGGTATTTAAGCCATTTGTCTGTTTTGCTCATTCTCTGATGCCTATTCCAGTTTGATATGTTATTACTACCAACACTGCTTTTGCTTGGGCAGTATGATTACCCAAGTTTGATTTTCTGCATGGCAATTTTATGCACTGAAGCCAATAGTATACCCTTAAAGGTTAAAATAAAGACACATGAAATTGCAAAGAACCATATTATTGGATCAAGTGTAGTATAGGGGGGAGGGGGGCTACTGGGCGCAGTCCTTTATTTTGGTGACTAAAAGTGGTCGCCAAAGTACTTTTTTCGGTATTATTTCTTTTACAATGAGTTCGATATCTCACCATGACATTTAGATAAAAATCGAAAAATCGTCAAATCCAAAGTGTACTACGTATCCCAAGTATTACACTTGAACCGAACTGAAATATAACCCTTATAAATGAGAAGTTTTAGTTTGTCAAAATTATAATCTTCGCATTCTAAAGAAAGAAAGAAATAAGTTGTAATTTGTAAGTAAAATCACACACATTAACATCCCGCGATAATACCTAAATGTTGCCAAGACCACAAAACAAAATTTTAGTTGTTAAAAGAATAATCCTTAAAAAATTACTTATTCGAAAAATAATCCTAATTAAATATTATAGAATAGAAAAATTGAATAAATATTCCAACTGATGAATATAGCTATTGTAAAAATATGTAATAATCTTGAAAAACTGCGTGTAAAGTATAAATTTTTCATTTAGTGAGAAACGTGACATCATATGACGTCATAACACTGGAAAATCACTTAAAAATTAAATTTTAAAAAATTTAGAAAGGATTACGAACGCGAAACCTGTTTAAGAACCTTTCCCCATGTAATTTTGTATACGTGTACGAAATTTCTCGTTATTTGGTTGTCTGGATCTTGAGTTATAATGGAACAGACAAACAGACAACAAAGGCGTCTTATATAGAGAGAGATAATAGATGATAAAATGCAAGAATGAAAGAGGCAGTTAGCAGATGCAAGTATAACTAACTACCGTGATAATTGATGACTTTGTATAAAAATACGACTAAACATCCACAACAGTTGTATATTGCCATGGTACTCGTATATTGTTTGATCAATTCAAATAAAAAACTTAATAGAGTAGCCCAATTTTAACGTTCAACCACCCAAGAATCTAAGACATATATAAAGTAAAACTTAAGTGAAACTTATAAAAGGTAACAAAGATCATAACTTTAAAATTAAACTTTAAAAAATTCAACATTTTTAGCCGAAATTGGAGATTTAAGACAAAAAAATATTTTTTATATTAATCGAAAGATAAGCATGTGTGGCATAGCAAAACAAACGGAAAGACACAAAAAGTTTACAGTTGGTGCATTGAAGGTATAGTTAAAAATAAAAAAAAAAGTGCACTTTAAAATTAGTTTTTTTGAAAATTACCTAAGATTTTTTTTTAAATTCAATGTTAAGGAAAGTTTTCCTATATTGGGTATACTTTTTGGTAGAGCTCTTGAACTAAATATTGTAGGTGAAAATGTTTCACTGTCAGAGAGAGATTGGTTGTATAATAAAGTCATACTCAAAAGCTACATTACAGCTATCAGAAACGGGGGGATCTTAATAAACCCTAATATTATCAATCTTAGTCAAGTGTCGAATACGACACCTGAGCTGGGACCAAACGTCCAATAAAATCTCCAAACTTCCACACCACGCCAATCTGAGGATGTTAAGGCTCAACAGATTCAATGGGAAGCAGTCTCTCTGTATGCTGAGTCTTCAATGGTACAGGAATTCGAACCCACGACTAGAAAAATATAGTCGGTAGCGAGTTCGCGTTCATGACCAGAAAGATTTCAGTTTTTTTAAGAGGACTTATCTTAGTATTAGTGTGCTAACTAATTTTACAATATTTTTTTAATTATAGCTCTGAAAAAAAAGCATTTTTAAGCCTTACTCCCTTTTTGAAATCCATTGACAAAGCAACATGTTTATTTATATAGTACTAGCTCGTATACCGTTCTTCGCACGGGTGAATTGAAAAGTTACTCAATAGAGATTGAAGGATAAAAAAGCTTTTAATGAGTTAATTTTATGTGAATTGCAAATTAAACATAAAAAAGCTTTTTGCATATCTCAGCTGAACAAAAAAAAAAATGTTTGCTAAATTTAAAATCTGTAGATCTAATAGCTGATAAAAAGGATTTTTTTTTATTTATAAAACCCCGTAATTCTCTTGTGAGTCGATTTTTGAAAACACCTTCCGAAGCTGATCTCTGCTCAGCAAAAGTAACGCATTGTTAAGCGTGTAATGAACGCTTAAAAGAGTGTAAATAATTTATATCTGGATGTGTAATACGCTAATGTTACTTTCTGTCGTATTTAGTTTATGGTAAAATTGTAATATTCGCAAGCAACGCCGTTTCTTACATTTTAATGGCGATTCAATGGAAACATAGTGAAATGCTGACGATCAAGCCAAGTTGGCATCATTTTTGGTGACCCTGTTGGCAACTTGGCGAATGATTGAACGGTGCAGAAGTTGATATGCTTTAGCGCCACCCGGTAGGGGGCTGCAACAAAGAAGATATAGCACAAAAACTTTCTCCGTCAAAAAATACATATACTTGCCAATTTTCATAGTGATCCGTTGAATGGTGTTGGAGTGGCCAAGTTCTCCATCTTTGTTTCTGACGCACCCTAGATTGTTCAATTTTACTTTAAAAATCCACCCAAACAAAAAAAACGGTACTCTGGCTAACATGAAAATAAAAAAAATCTTTCTGGAGGAATGATTACATCAAAGAGATACAAAACAGTTAGTAGGAAAAAAAGCGTTTTAGAAAGCCATAATCAATTACCTAACATTAGTATAATAATATTACGGAACGATTATACGATGACATTATTGATGATTGATTACTATGATGATATTATATCGACATTATGGTGGTTATTATGATTTATCAGTGGTCCAAACTAATTGGACATCGGATCTTGTTTTAGTAGACGATCAAATATAAAAACGATTACAATACTTTGCCTTTTTTAAATATTTTAATACGCATTAACTGTTATGTAACGCACTTACACAGAAGAAAAAACGCACAGAATCAAATAATGGATTTATACACAATAATAGATTCAATGGAAGTGAATCGTAACAGGCATTATCATTGTGTGTGTGCCTTTTGCCTACAATCAAAATATTTATTATTTCCTACTAAACTCTTTCAAAGCAGCTGTTCGCTTTTCAAATGAGATGAACAGTTATAACAATTAGGAACGAAAAAGAGAAGTTAGTTTTCTCGAAATAAAGTTTTTTGGCGAATTCTTAAATGCAAAATATTTTTTGCAATTCAAATTTCATTTCAAAGCTTCAGAATTTAAAATTTACATATTTTATTGTATAGCACATGATATTTTGATTATATTGAACTTATTTTTAGAACTTTTTTCACTATTCATGAAATACTTGGATAATGTTTGTTCGGATATGTGTGTGAATCACGCGTTGCAAAGTCAGTTTTTTTCTATTTCCTAATACTGATTCGATTCAAAAATAGATAAAATGATTCTTTATTTTTTTGTTTGAATATATATATAAATAGAAAAATTATATATACAAAAAATTTATTTTCAATTTTATACAAATAAGCATTTTAAACTCAAACTGGGTGGTGCAACAGCCCATGAGGGCCAGGGCCGACTGAACCCATCCCAGTATACGGGAGCATTGGGCGCTGAGGTGCATGAGCATATGTCCCGATCAGATGGTCAGTCTGAAGCGAGACCCCCAGTGTTTAAGTCCCCAAGCAAACTTGGTATTCATTTATAGACCCACTGCAGTAGTGATGAAAGGCTGAGTCGACCTTGCCCAGCCCGGGAATAGAACCCGAACCCGTGGTGTGTGATACGTTACCACTCGACTACTGGGCCCATAAGCATTATAAAAAAGAAAACATGTCAAATAATTCAAAAAGCCATAAATATTTTTGAAAAAGTTTTGTGCAGAATATAAGCCCACAGGGACGACTTAAGGCATGGGCCAACTGGGCTTGTGCCATGCCATATGGGGGGACCTCATTTCCTTCTCGACTTTGTCTTAATAATATCATGATCCAGATGATTTTGATGGACAAATATTATTCCTGAATATTTTCTCCGAAAAACAGGGAATTTTAAACTTCATATCAACTGGCAAAAGTGCTAAGACTGCATTATTATGTGATGGCCGTTGTCTATGTCTAGGCCTATGTCTAGTACCATAAAAAATCATTCAACTCATTTAGTCGAAATGCAGCTATCGGTCAAGCCGGTTTGTACCTAGGTTTTTGAGATTGTGAGTCTTGCATATTTATTATTTCCATTTGAACGAGTATTTGACAATGCATGCTATGTACTATCTACTTTTAAAGATCTCAGGTAGGGCCTACTTTTGCATAAGGGCCAGGGTCTCTAAAACCCATAAGATTTCTCTGGGCATCAAAGAGTCTTAAAACGTCCCTGTAAGCCCGTGCTAAATATAATTGCATGAATTTCATGACGAGTCAATAAAAGTTAGAGATTTCGATTGCTAAAAAATGCTTGTAATTATTCCCAATGTGTTATTACAAGTTTAGCATTGGAAGAACATTGAAATATCCTGTTGTTAATAACTGAAATATTTCCAATATCTATCACAAATTAAATATATTACATTGAATATCTTAAGGTATATATCCGACTACGTTCGGAGCCATAATTTTGCAAAAGCGTATAAATGGATAATATTTATGATATTTAGTGGCACTTAGATTAGAAAATGTATATAAAATTGTTTTAAGAATAGAGTATTACAATAAAAAATTATTTAAGTACAACATTTTAACAAAAAATGAATATAGAATGACCCATTTTCAAAATATTCTTTTGTGAAAAGTGCTTCTACTATAATAATATTTTGCCTGTATATAGCTCAGACCTCTGTACAGAGGCTCAACTAGAATTTTTGAAATATATAACTTAGAAGTGGGTTTATATCCATGTTTCACGACAACAAACGGGAGAAATTTTAAGAAAAAAACGCCGGTAATTATTTCAATGGGTTGTAACTCTGAAAATAATGTGAATTTTTCAAACAAAATAGTTCAGACTCTCTGGAGAAGTCTTTACTTTATATAAGCAAAATATTATTATTTTGGAAGTATTTTTATAAAAGGAGAATATTTTGAAAAAAGGTTATTCTAAGTTAATTTTTCACCAAAATATTGTATTTAATTAAATGTTTTTGTCAAAATGTCCTTAAAACAATTTTATACATATATTCTAATCTAAGTGACACTAAATATCATAAAATTATCTATTTATGCACTTTTTTAAAATCACGGTTCCGAACGTAGTCGGATACCTTAATGCATGTTATTTTTTTTCTTTTTAAAACGACTCATATTTAATTTCTTGAGTTGGGAAATTATAATTTCCAAAAAATTCGTCAAAATGCTTTCTCTTTTTTTTTTACAGTGGAGATTATAATCTAAAATCTTATTACCAGAGAGCAGATGTTTTTTTCTCTCCCTTGTATTTAATTCTACTTCAAAATAAAATAAAAACATTCACAAAAAATATAGTCTGTTTTTAGTAAACTACAGCTGTGTCCTTCCGAGTTTGAGAATTTTTTTCTCCTGCTGTATTTAAAAAGTGCTTAGCAAAATAAAAACAGCAATGACAAAATAATGAGATTAAAACTAAAAATACATCTTTTGAAGAGAAAATTATTAGATTAAGTTTAACAATATCAATGCTTTTATCTACAGTCTCACGGTTATAAAGTTGATGTAAATTACTAGATTAAAAATGCTAAGCAAAAAAATTATAAAGAAACAAAGTTTTAGAATAAAAATTCAGTATAAATAGAGAAATTCTTAATTTTGTGTATTACATTTTTAATAATTTTTTTCTATAAAAATGCAGCAAAATCATTTCTAAAAAATCCAATTTGCGTAATTCAAGTTTAAATCTTGAGAAGAACTAAAATAAACAATAGATGCAATTTACATGTAAAAAACAAGAAATTTTTTTAATTGCAATGAAATTCTAAAATTATTTGTGCAATTTAATAAAAAAAATTGTATTAACCACTGTAAAAATGAAAAAATTCACAACAGGCTTACTAAAAACTGTAATTATTCAATAAAATTATTTTTTTTAAACTATTTTCACATCTTATCCAGCTTATTGAATATTTTAGAGAAACGAGTAGAAATTGAAAATGACTGGGACTTACACTCATTCTAATTGAAAGTAATTTCCAGAGCGCACATTAGTAGCAATTCTACTTTTCTATTTAAACGGCGAAAACGAAATTGAAATAAATTAATGCATATGTTTGACCTTTAACCACAGCAAAAATTGTCTTCAATATCATCAACCTTGATGTAAACGAGCAAATTAGAACGCTGTTAAAGCTTTTCTGATTTATTTTCCCTAATGCAAATTACCAAGCTTCACACTCGAATTTATTCAAAACTCTTGTAACGCTATTATCGTTTGCCGAGAATCTTATTAGATCAGAGTTTGAATGTTAAACTGCGTTATGCAAAACAAGAACGCAATTATTAAAATCGTCTGCAGCTCGAATAAATCGAATTTCTTCTATAACTTTGCTCACAAGGTAATTGCCTTTCATCAACACAATTCTTTTATCAGATATTTAATTTAATTTATGTTAATACATACACACAGAGATACATGAAAATGTTTGTTTACATTGCCTCTTTGTCGAAATGGCGTCGTGAGAGTTATTAATTTAACGCTTTCGAATACAATCTTTCACAAAATTAAAATCATTTCAGCGAAAGAGAAATTAATGTAATTTTACGGAATTGACATGATTTCGGCAACAACATGGAACTAAACACAGCTGCAGTTAACAGTATCTTAACGTTGTTTGATGTCACCAGAGGATTTAATAATACATTGGTTGAATGAGTAATTAACAAATTCAAACATGATATAAAGAGAACTGGGAACGAAAATATCAAATGCAGTTAAGCGTTTTAAAAAGCCTGATTTTTTAAAATTTATTTAAACTGTCTAATGGATGTAGTTGAGGCTGAAATATTAATTGATTGTTAATAGGTAAATAACTATGCTCTATATGGAAATCAAATAATTAAAAGATGCCAACAAAATCTAACAAAAACTATGATAAGCAAAAGTAATTATTTAAATTGATAGATGAATTCACAAATGTGTGTGTATCAACTTCTATAGCATAATAATTTCTCTCTTTATAAATATTCGGGATAATTTTCTGAAAGCTTGAAATATATTCCAGAATAATTCATTGGCAACAATGTCATAAATAACTACAGAGATAAATGATAATAATGTGTAATTTATGGATTCGTAAGTAATAGTAATTTCACACATTTATAGAATACACGCATGACAGAAATGTAACAGGATTTTTTGTTGAAAGTCTATTTTCTGTTGAATAATAATTCCAAAACGATTATATTATTGATAATTATTAGTTAATCGAATGGTAGTTGCGCATTCACGCACTTTAAAATAGAATATGCAAACGAGATTAACTTTTAGAGACTAACTAGTTAGAGCTTCAGCTCATTGCAACGGAGTATCCACATGGTGTATAAAATAGGTGGCATTCAAATACTAGGCCAATTGTGTTTAGTGGAATTGTTTGTTGTGTTTATAGTGGTTCTTGCTGTTCGTTTTTCTGTCATGCACTCTGTAACTGAAGTTTTTCTCTGTGGTATGCATTACCAATAAATAAATAAATAACTTATGTGTGAATATGGTTCCGTTGACTTTCGTGGACTATATTAATGCCTAGTTACTGTATTCGCAAGCAACATGAGGAAATGTCCCCATTTGAAACAGGATTCGTAATTCGACTGAAGAAAGTAGGGTGATCGAATCAAAGAATAGGAGCAATGCTGATATTGGTGGATGGCATCGACGATTTTGGTAGGAATGGGTGAACCATGACCGTATAAAGCAACGATACTCAACCTGAAAAATTCACTTATTTAAAAAAATTGTATAAAAAATTTGGTATTTTTGGTGTGAAATTCTTTGTCAAGAAATATAATATATCTATTTTGCTTTTTTCTGTCGGTATCGTACGGTACGAATTGATACTCTTTTTTCTATTTGGAACAATTACGGTTAGTAATAACAGACAACAGTAGATTGAACAGTGGGTGGAATTGATTTTTATCTGTCTTTCATATCTTGCAAGAGAAAAATATTCGAAGAAAATATATCGTTTCAAGACGAGGGGGAAGTTTACTGTTTTGTAGTGAAAAACAAACATGGATAACTAATTGTTTGATTTGTCACGAAAGAACTGTATTTAAAAAATAACAATAAAGAGGCATCATTCAATGACACTTTTCCTCGAAGATCTCTTTCAAGAGGTGATAAATAGGCTTTTTCTTGAAAACTTCTTGCAACAGCAACAAAGTGTTTTGTCAGTGGTAATATCACAGCGGTAACAAAGACATCCCATGAAGTTTGTTGTATTATTAGTAATCGTATGAAACCGTTTACTGATGCATAAAATGTGAAGGAGTGTTTCTTAAATGCTTTTAATTTAACGTTAGTAACAAAAATAACAAAAAATATTAAAAAAATAATAATTAAAAAAGCAAAACAGGGATTATATATAACATTATGATCAATATATTTTCCACATTTTAAATTTTCAATGTTATCTTGATCTTAAAGCATTTCTCCTCTCCCCATTTATCCTAATGTTGCGGCCCGCGTGAAATAACTAACATATGTATACGGCCTGCTTGAAATGGCTAACATGTGTATGCGGCCCAGCAGAAAAAAAGGTTGAGTACCCCTGGTATAAAGCGTCAAGAAGATATCGGTCGACCGACGAAAAGTCAAAGTTTCGCTCACAGCTGCTGAAGCGTCCATATCTAAGATCTAGTGTGTAAAATACCAATGATCGAATGACTATCGATAAACAAGTCAGCTAACGGAATCTGAGGTCACGGAGGTCCATTGCATCAACTGCCCCTCAACATTGCATATTGCCATGAGCTTTGCAGTGATGCCCCGTTCATTCGATCTGGAATTTCCTAACTGGATCAGAATTGTTTTCAGCCATGGGTTGAACCCCGATAACCAGCGAGGATGCGTCTGGAGACGTCCGGGACAGCGATGAACCGTTCGTTACACAGTCTAACAACCAAGAGTTTCATCGGAATGAAACGACATGGAGTGTCGTTTCATTTGATAGCCAAACAACTTGTGGTTGTTTTTCGTGATATCCGTGCATCACGACGACAAATCGACGGAATTCTATGCCCCATAGTAATGTCGTTTCTTACACGGACATTTAGGCTTACATTTTAATAGGGTAATGTCCGTCTTATGGCATGAGCCAACTGAGCCCAAGCCCAGGGCCTCATCCTCGGTAGAGACTTCGTTTCGTTCTCGAATCATTCTAAATAAGATCATAATCCAGATAATTTTTATGGTAAAATATTATTACTTTGCATTTTCTCCAAAAAACAGGGAATTTCAAACTGCATGTCAACTAGTAAAAGTGGTAAAACTGTATTATTGTGTGTGATGACCGTTGTCCATGTCTAGGTCTAATACCGTAAACTGTGTCATTCAACTCATTTAGTTGAAATGCGTCCATCGGTCGAGTCGGTTTGTTCCTAGGTTTTTGAGATTGTGAGTCTTACATTTACCTGTTTCAAATTACCATTTGAACGAATATTTGACAATGCTTGCTAGCAGTGGCGTAACGTACACCCCCGCATTGCGAGGGGCCCAGGGCTCTAGAGGGCCCACAGCCTGACTATTGCCAAGTACCTACCCTTTGTAAAATCTAACTTGGGGCCCAAAACCTGACTTTGCAGGGAGGCCCAAGTGTTTTCCGTTACGCCACTGCTTGCTAGTGTCTACTTTTAAAGATCTCGGGTAGGGCTTACTTTTGCATTGAGGTCCAGGGTCTCAAAGAGTCTTAGAGAGTCTTAAAGAGCCCTGTGGCCGCACAAGGGACACTTTTCTACTGTTTCTCTTAGTGCTCTTCCAACACTTCCCAAGCCGATGTGATCCCCAGATCTTTCCTTATAGAAAACGTTTAGTCTCGAATGAGAAGGCATTTCCAACCGTCCCCGTATGTCGCATCTATGGAACTCTCCAAATCCAATGTGTATGGTAAGGCAAGCAATCTTGAAGAACGTCCACCAGTGAATGACTGGCTAGATAACAATTTGCACCAGAACTAGAGATAGACCAACGCATTCCAAAAAACTTTTTCCCGAAAAAAAGATTTAGTTCTTATAACACTTATATTAACGTTTCGTTTTTATTTTATATTCATCACATCTATTCCTCCTTGGTGTGATGTGTTTTTTATCCTGTAGCGTGCATTTTTAGATCATTTACACTAGAAAAAGTAGAAAAGAGAACAAAATAGATATTTACAGAGCAAGAAATTTGTTCACGTGTATAAAAAGAACTTCTTTCATTATGTTATTATTGGAATTCCGATAATAGTTTCGTAGGAATAGATTTGAATGAATCTTCTGTCATGGGTGAATTTCTCTCAATTCAAAAGTCTTTTTTTTATCTGTTTTACGAGGGTTAACAACTAGAGTTCAGAAGAACGTGACATCATTACCGCTCTCGATGGTTATTCTTTTATGGTGTTGTTCTAATTACTTCGACGAAGTACACTTTCACAAAAGAAAAATGGCTGAAGCTCCAATTGGAATAAAAGGAGAAAAATGGCCAGTTTTCATTTTAATTGGCAAGGAAGTCATTAAAAATAATCCTCAAGTCTTTTCCAGAAACCGACTGGAATAAATGTGTAACTTTTTTTGTCTATTGGAGAATGCCTTTTGTATAGCCTTTGTAGACATTTTTACGTCTCATTTTGTATTCTATTATGCATGAGTTCTGGAATAAAATATCACTTTTGATTATCGATGGTTGCTTACAGACGATTTATACACCAATAAACTGCGTCATTTTCTATTAATATTTTCATTTTTGATAATAAAGAATGGCAGCAATGAATTCTTTTAACATTCTTCGGTTGTGGACGTAGAAGTCGGGTGGTTATGGTCGCGAATCGTGGTCCCAGCTGAATCTGGCGAATCTTAGTTTCGATTACTGATTAACTATATAGAACGTCTGTACAGATGGTTTGACGCACGTTAAAGCCCAAAGTCCTCAAATGCGGAATTTTGGAGAGCGATGGGCTACCTAAGGTGTCGTCGTCCCTTGACCAATGTTCAAAATTTTGAGGTTTCTCACCAATAGAACTCATATTGCTTCGAAGTATGACTGTTTTTAACGGCAACTGCTCTAATGATAACTGTTTTTAAAGTAAATCGTTGCGGAATGAGCAGTTGAAACAGAAGATTGGAAGACAACGGAAATGCGTTTAAAGAACTAGGACTCTTTTGAAAATAATAATATTAATGTTGCACTAGAGCTACTCAACTGGCTATTGATGAGGATTTTTCGATTTTTGAATCACATTAATTTCAATTAAAATGTTATAAGAATTAAGATAGTAAATAAAATGTTCTGAGAAAGGGAATTCCATCTTACGATTTGTTGGCTTAAAAGGGGTTTATCGGCTGGGATACCAAGAGTAGTCCGGAACACACAACTATTTCTTATATATAAAATAAATTCATTCCTTTACTCTTTCCCCTCAGTTTTCAGATATCGCTGTTATAGATTATAAAATAATTTAAAGGACTGAAATATATATATTTTAAGATTAATAGGAGGTCGACCCTCCTCCACCGCTATTGGAAAATAATCCTTGATCTAAGTAATCAAACTATCGGTGCAGTGGGAAGGTGGACTTTGGGGCTCAACTCCCCTCATAGATCAACAAACTTTTAATTTTTACCATAGAATTTATGCCTCTGTGCTTTCATCAACGCGTGTTTTTTTAATGTAAACCCACTGTACACATACCACTCTATCGGTGGATGCTTAACATGAAAAAATCAAAATCTGACACGTTCACAATAACTGAATGAGGGCTATTTTATTTGAAAAGATATCACTTATTTCAAAAAGTAAAAATCCTTCATGCTTATCTTAAATTTATCGAAAAATATTTATTCATAAATTTTGCTTTCAGAACTAGATTTTTAAGAGGAGTATGAAACCTTTATATATCGACAATGTTAAATTGGCTGTTTTCGATGTACTTTTTCTCAAAATCTTTTATATGTAAATGTTTGAAGTTTTTCATACAATTAAAGTACACCTTTCTCAATATACTTAAATGAGCTTTTATCTAAATTTGAATTTGTTCATAATTTATAGAATATTTTATCAAACATAGTGAAATATGACCCATTTTCACATGAAATTTTATTTTTTACAATTTTTTTTTTTTTGAGTATTTGACAAAAAGCTCATTTTAGTATATATTAGCCATCATTATAAATATATCATAGAAAATTTACATACCTGTGAACAGCAGTTTTTCAGAAAATGTACATCGAACATCAAAATTTACATTTTGAGATAAATTGATTTTAATGTATACAGTGAAACTTCTAATCGGCTAGGAAATTGAAAAAAATAAAAGACTCAATTTACAATAAAAGATATGTAAATGTTTTGGTTTATATCAGACGTTGAACTTTTTTAAGCAAAAACGAAGTACTTTGTTTACATTTTTCGCCATTCAAATGGGCCTGGCCCAGTTTCAACGATTATTTAAAAATAGGTTTTAAGGGTTTCTAATTACCCTAGAGGTTAAAGTAAGGTACTTTTAAAAAGGTTAAAATCTATACAATTTAAAAATGTAAAAATCTCAAAATGTCAAAAAAAAAATTTTAGCTTTCCAACACTCCTTAAAATGGAAAGGCAACAAGGTGCTGTTAATACAACTCTTAAAATTTGGAAATCAATTACGATTTTGTATTTATATTATGTTATTTATTCTAATAAGTGATAATGGAAAGCGAAATTAATATTATTTATTTGAATTTCATAGTATTTATACGTCCCCTAAACTGTTAAACCGAAGTATAACTCGAAGTATATATTTTCTATTTGCAATCCTCCCTTTAAACAGTTGTGGAGTTCTCAGCAATTGGTGATTTTTAAAGCTTGAAAAAAATTAATTGTCAAAATATTTGAAACTTTCGTTGAGATTCTGTTTTAAACTTGAGTTGGTACATTTTTTAATCTAATTTGTCATGTGACTTTCCTAACATATTTTTAATTGCTTTTATCAAAATTGAATTTAATTTAAAACCTAAAATATAAAATTTAATATTCCTTTTCTGAATATTTTTGTGAGAAAATAAAATTATCCTGGTAGAAGAATTTTTTCAAAGTACTACTAAAAAGAATGTTGATTGACGAGAGGGAAAATTTGATAGAAGCACTTATGCTATTTTTACCCATAGTAAATCTATTATTCAACAATAATTACCAATCAAAATAGAAAAAATTAGGAAAATGTTCATATTTAATGAATTAAGAGGTTTAATTTCTCTCTCTCTTATTCAGAAAAGCTATAAAGAAAATGAACTCATACTTTTTATAATTTGGTTATTAAAGTTATATTTAAATTAAATTAATTACGTATATTTTCTCTAAATAGTTTGTAATTTTGCTATCCACAGCTGATAGAAGTTCTAAGATCTTCAATCAAATTATGCAAATTAGACCTAAATTAAAAAACTGTATTTCATTTTTATAATAATTACTTGATTGAATTTCAATTAAAAAAAATTCATAGTTTATTTTGTTAGAGTTCATATTCAATGAACTCTGAGCTAAGAATAATAATGAAAGAGAAAAATAAAGGTTTTTTATTTTATTTGAACGGAAATGAACATATACATGGCCTCAGATAGCAATTTTCTTTGTGTGGGATGGTATTTCCCGTTTAAAAATAAAGGGCTACTTTGAATGAATTATTAGTTGCATAACGAATCAAAACGCTCGTTATTTCAACATCAGAGATTATGAGCAAATGTTAACATTATTTTTAGTTATTATTTTACTTAAGATGAAAATAATATAATGATTGGTTGTTCTACTAAGAAATGTGTATTTAGTGAAATAATATAATCCAGAATTTTTGATTATTAATAAAAGTTATTGTTTTCATAATAAGTGAAAGAGTTGTATTAAACATTTTTCAGATTAAAACTACTAAATTATTAACCGTTCTAACATGAACAATTCTGAAACCAATATTTTCATTCTTTCGGGATCAATTATTATCTTTTATTTAAAAAAAATGAGATTTCCTTATAATCATATACAGTGGGCCACAAAAGTGTTCATACACTTGCAATTTCTTATAAAATTTAATGTTATCGACTAATAAAAATTAATATACTGTAATTGTAATTTTTTATGATATCTGCAACTTGTTCTTAATGGAATGACATAATTAATTTTTAAAAATAGTATAACTATTTTTTTTTAAAATTAATTATCAAAAAGCTACTAAAAATTACGCCACAAAAATCTTCGTACACTTAACAAAAATCTCAACTTAGCTTTAAATTTTGTATTTCTTTCTTAATTTAGTACTTAATAGGATATCTTTCAGAGTCCACAACAACTTTTAAGAGTCTTGGTATAGATTTAATCAATTTTTCGTAATTTCTGCATCGATTTTCCTCCATGCTTCTGTGATTAGTTTTTACTTCATATTATGTGTTTATATATGTCATATTTTCTTCTTTTTTTTAAATCAAATTCTCCCCAGATATGTTCTACTGGGCTAAATAAAGTGATTGAGAGGTGTTTTCAGAATTTGGGAACAGTTATAGAGACACCAGTGGCGTACAATGAGAGCAGTGCACTTGGCATCATTACCCTGTTAAAAAATTAAGTAGTCTCCCATATCCAAATTTCGGGCGGATAATTTAAAATTTCTCTTTAAAATAATCAAATAGTACCATAAAAAATACCATAAAAAATACCAAATTACCTAATTCTGAGGCCCATTTCAGCATGGAAGTGAAGGAGTTCTTGCTCCACATAAATTCAAGGAATTAAACTCCTTATTTTTTAATTTACAAGCTATTATAGGTTAATCGGAACTAAAATTGTTGAATTGTCTGCCATCCCAATCAATTTGCTGTCAATTTTGAATTTTCTGAAACTAAATTCCAAGAATCTAGTTGGATCCATAAAACATAGAGGTAGAAGTGTTCTGGCGTGGGGGTGTAAATGGGCCTCAGAATTAGGTAATTTGGTATTTTTTCATGGTATTAGGAATCATGAGCTCTATTTAATTATTTTAAAGAGAAATTTTAAATTATCCGCCCGAAAATTGGATGTTGGAGACTACTTAATTTTTTAACAAGGTAATGACGCCAAGTGCATTGCTCTCATTGTACGCCACTGGTGTCTCTGTAACTGTTCCCAAATTCTGAAAACACCTCTCAATCACTTTATTTAGCCCAGTAGAACATATTTGGGGAGAATTTGATTTTAAAGAAAGAAGAAAATATGACATATAAACACATAATATGAAGTAAAAACTAATCACAAAAGCATGGAGGAAAATCGATGCAGAAATTACGAAAAATTGATTAAATCTATACCAAGACCCTTAAAAGTTGTTGTAGACACTAAAAGATATCCTACTAAGTACTAAATTAAGAAAAAAAATACAATATTTAAAGCTAAATTGAGATTTTTGTTAAGTGTACGAAGACTTTTGTGGCGTAATTTCTAGTAGCTTTTTGATAGTTAATTTTTTTAAAACATAGTTATACTATTTTTAAGAAATTAATTAATTATGTAATTCTATTAAAACAAGTTGCAAATATCATTAAAAAATTAAAATTACAATATATTAATTTGTATTAGTCGAATTGAATTTTATAAGAAATTGCAAATGTATGAACACTTTTGTAGCCCACTGTATATATATATATATATATATATATATATATATATATATATATATATATATATATATATATATATATATATATATATATATATATACATATATATTCCACTGAAATATTAATGATATTTTTGTATTTTTATATGCATATAAACTTATTTTATAACTACTTACAGATTATTGTTAAGGCTTTATTTCTTGAAGATGTGTGTCACATGAATATTTCCTACAATTAAGAATTTTTTATCGTTTGTACTTATTTAAGTAAAACCAATTTAAGTGCCAACAAAAGCACAGTAAAAGAATTTCTTATTTTAATCCATAACAATTTTAAATAATTTCCTTTTAATGAATAAAGATTGAAATCATTTGCATAGTTTTTTCTTACATTTTCTTCCTTTTTTACAAAAAAATGGCATTAGTTGATATTAATAAATTTAAGTTTTAAAGATACAAAAAATAAATAATAATAATAATAAATAATAATAATAAACACGTTGCCATAAAAATAAACAATTTTGAAAATAAAACACGTTACCTTCATTTAAAAAATTGCGATCTATAAAGAAAAGAAGCAATCAAAGTTTATAAAGATTTTTTAGTATAATGAATCTTTCATTATCAATTTAACATATAATTATTTTTATATTTTATTAATTTAATCATTAATCTACTTAGAATTTTATTGTTGCTCTAAATAATAAATTGCGCAAAAAATGTAAGCATTCTATGAAAGTAAGACATTAGTTCTAAGAACTGATATTTGCGCGAACGTAGTACGAAAACTAGTATAATAAATCTTCTACACTTTTATATAAAAATATTTTAATTAAATTTAGTAAAAAAATTGAGGAAAATAACATCTTCTTTAACCCAGTTTCGATTTTTCTTCTTTTTAAAAAAATCAATTTTAGTTAATTCAATTAATCTGTACAATCTACTGCAGAAGTTTTCTAAAAATTTATTTCCTGAAATAAACACGCGAGCAAAAAGTGTAATTTTCTTTTTTTATGTTTGATTAATTTGTGCATATGTGGCGTTGTTTTACCACCCTTCTTTCACTAATCTCCTCTTTATAAATTTTTAGAAAAATGAGTCGAAAATATTGGGTAGAGTTTAAAAAAAATAAAGTTATCTCCCTTCAATATATGGAGAGAACATTATTTCCCTTCTAGCTAAAAAGGCCCAAGCGCTATTATAATTTTTCATAAATGGGGTGAAGCGTTAAAAAACATGATTGAATATTGATTAAATTAAAACCTGAGGCAACCATCTTGGATATGCGGTACAAAGTTCGGCAGGAATTTGGCTGTCAAACTCGAGAAGTTTTTTAATATATCACTTAGATTTTTTATAGCTATTTTTATATCATTTGTAATTTCTGCTTCTCCTCTGAAGTGTGAATGTGAAAGAATTACTTTTGTATCGATCCAAAAGTCAGAACAGATTTTAAAAGTTTTATTTCACACCGAAATATGATAAAAATATTGCTCTTTTTTTTTTCTCTTAGATTTTTTTGAAATTTTATTTCGTGAAATTTAGACTTGTTACGGTAAAAATCAGAATTTCAGATCATGTTCAGTCTTTTTTTTTATTTCATATGTTTTTCTAAATTAATTAAATATTATTAAATATGACATTGTCTGTTAATCGGAAACCAATTTTTAAAATTGTTAATGAGATTTAATGATGTGCAAATAAATGTTTAAAAATTTGTAAAAAATAATTAAAGGCAGAATTTTAAAAGGATTGATAAAGTTCAAGTCATCTTAAACTTCTTTGGTATAAGTCATTAAAAAGTTCTAGGAATCTCCTAGAAAAAACCAAATATCTACAAAGAATAAATAAACAGAGTGTTTTTAGTTTTAAAGATAAGGTGAACAAAATCGTCACCTTTAGGGAGGACAGTCGTTTTATAGGTTCTGTCCTTCCTCAAAAAGTGTCTCCTTTTCAATATTTTAAAACTAATATTTTAATCTCAGTATTCAGTGATGCCAGGCTTAACTGTTACGCGTCATGTGTTGGTACGGTGTGAATTATTGGAGATATTAATATATTTTGTACATAAGCAGGCATCTATTTTCCACATAATGATTCAAAAGGTTGATCGTAAACATATTTCACCTACAGAAGTTAGTCTTATTTTGAACGACTTTGTCTTTCAATAAAAATCACGATTAGAAAAAAAAATTTATTCCTTTAGTAATAAAAAGAAAAATGTGAAACTGAGAAGAATCAAATCCAGGCATAAAGGAAAAGTTTATCAAATATATTTCCAATATGTCTGAAACAAATATTACAGGAAATAACAGTTTTCAATGGTGTTTTTTGACTTCATCGCAAGTAAATTGGGCAGATATGGAAAATTGTGTTGTTTTATCGAAAGAAATGCCTGATATCAAAATCGATGACAATTGTCTGTTTGAAGAAATCAGAAGACGGAATGTATATATTTAAATTTTGATAAATTAGAACAATGGGGAAAAACAGCATGTTGAAATTGATAAAAGGTGGGTGGAAATATTTAACCATTTCAAAAATGAACCTATTCCATATGAAAATTTAGTTTCTCCTATTAAATTTCCGTTGTACTGTCTTGAAACTAATGCAGTAATTGAACCAGTTTTTTCAATTGGTTATGCTTTTGGACAAATGAGCAATCAATAATCGCTTCGAAATTTCCGATGCATTAGAAAATGATATATTGGCAAGAAAAAAAAATTATTCAATGGAAAAATATTCATTTAAGTAAATAAGTAAAAGGGATGTAAACATTATTAGTATATTTTTGTTTGAATTAATAAAATGTTTCATATTTTTACGTTGTAATTTTTTCTTAAATTTTTCGTCCTCCTTTCCATTATAAGAAAATCGGTCACCTTATTAAAGAGAAACTTACAGAAAAATGGCAGATCAGGCGGTGCAAGGCATGCATGTCATGATTATGTGGCGAAAAAAATGTAAAAGATCCCTTGAGTATCAGTTTGACTCTGGTACTCTCGGCAAAATTAAATTACGGCAATATTCAGCATCCGAACAGAGCTTAAATTAAATTAATTCAAGTGACCAAATTTGGTAGGGAGATCCGCCACTAGATGGTGCCACCATTGAAAAGGATCTCACATTTGGGGACTTGCCATGTCTGCAAAGGCTTAATCGGTAATACACAGCCCATTAGGTGGGAAAAAACCTTTTAAGTTAGCTCTGACATTGATCAACAACAATCAACATTGATTAAAAGTTTCTAAGAATTGTGGTGTGTGTATATATATATAGGTAGACTTTACTTTAATATAGGGGAAAGTTTGCAGAGGTTTTTGAGTTTTAATTCATGTATAAGAATTTCAAGTTTCCACGTAACATAATCTGAGTTCTGCTGCAATTTTAAACATGTATAACGTATGACCTTGAAAACTTTTTTCCTCACTTCTATTTTATTTAAATCGAAGAAATAAATCCTCATATCCAATTGTAGCTCTCTTCTTAACAATAATACTGTGTAAAATTTGATTTGATAGATTCAATGAAATATAAATATTTTTCCCCTAATGGGCTGCATATTGGCAACTAAACCTTTGCAAACACGGCAAGTCGCCAAACCGTGAGAGTCATTTAGTAGCAGCACTATCTATAATGGTGGCCCTCGTTACCAAATGTGGGCGCTTGAAATAACGTCAATTCAAGCTCTCATTGAGCCAAAATCGATGTTCAATGCTTCTTTTCTTTGCCACATAATCATATGACATGAGTGCCTACGATTTTTGCATCCAGAAAATCTATCGATTCCAGCAGGGATCGAACCCGGCACGCTACCTCTATGTCACCGAGCCGACTGAAGTTTAAATGTACAACCAAGAGAAACGTTAGCCTATAAAACAAATCTACTGCTGCAACTAAACTGTACTTTTCTGACTTCAATATAGCCAGAAGGTCAAATTAAGAGTGTTTCTTGAAGTTAACAATATGCAATAATATGAAAAATCAATTAAGTTCTAGTATTCCTCACTTTCTTATCTTTCGCTATATTAATTGCTATCTTTTTCTTAAATAAGTACTTTTTATTCTCTAATCCATCACAATTAATAAAGTGCTGCTTAACCGTCGTTGAAAGATAAACGGGATTGAAATAATTATCAAAATTATTAAAGATAGGAACAGTATACGCCTGTGTAAAACTATTTTGGATGACTTTGATATTTAGGAAGTAACGAGAGTTTGCATGATTAAATAATGCACTGAAAAATATTTATTTTCGTCAATTATTTCCGGATGGATCTTACAATATTTTTTAAAGAAGAGCTTTTAGAGAAAGAAAATGTTTCCCTTTATGCTGCAGAACTATTCTTTTTTTCATAAGCGTGTAATATTCATATTTAAATGAAAGATCTGTTTTTCTAGTTTCTTCCTCTAAATATATTGTTCAAATTGTGTATTTTTACGAAAAAGTCACATTTTATCACCATTTCTTGTTTACATTTTTTCCTAGATTGTATCAAGTTTAAATTACAGTCGAACCTCTATATTGCAAATTTTTCTATATAGCGTACTTTTTCCTGGATCCTTGAACATTTCACGATTTTCTTCCTAAAATACCCTCTCTAGAGCGAAGTGCGTTTTCTATATAATGAACTTTTTCTTTTCGGATTCAATTTTTTTCCCACCCTATTTTTATAGTATTTCTGAACATTTCACGTTATTCTCTCTTTTAACACATTTTATGGTGGTCATAAATCTTGAACTGGTTTTATTAGATCCTAACTCGCCGAGAGTAATAAAGTTCTGGACGTTTCATCCAAGAAGGTCAACCTTTAACGCCCATTGTCCAGTTCACTAGAAACATCTTCGATATCCTCTTTCACACTCAGTGGAGTTGTCCCGTGTCCCCGTGTTCTACTTATAAAATAATGTGTGTTTAATATTACTTGTATGCTTTAAATTAGAAAATGCCCTTAAAATTCATTAATTTCAATATAAAATTATTTTCTTAATATTGAAAATATAGTGAATTCTTTGGCCTTTTTTTTTTTTTTCTTGTTTTCCTTGCAGTTTTTCTTTCTTTCTTTCTTTTTTGATGGGTAAGGTATATAAACTAAACATATATTAATTTTAAAAAAGGTGTGAATAATTACTTTTTTAATATATAGTGTTTATGATTTGTTTATTTGGTTTATAAAATACAGCAAACGATTAACCTCTATATAACGAATTTTCCGTATAAAGATATTTTTTTCCGGGATTTAGCGACTTCGTTATATAGAGGTCTGACTGTAATTGACTGATTTTTTTCATTGGCATCGTACTATGAAGCTACACGAGGGGTGTTGGCGACGTACCTCGTGAGTCTGTATCACGGTCAAGTGATAAGGATGCCACCAGAGGATAAGTGATAAGGATGCCATCCCATTTCCCAGACATTCACATCATGTCAACAAGAGAACTTTGAGCCTCCATAAATTTAAGGCGCATTAGCCCCTTTACGCCTTCTTATTTAGATAAAACCTAAAATTATATTTTAAAAAAATTTATAAAACCAAAACAGCAAAAAAAAAAATTATTAAAAATTGTACCCCGCAAATTTCAACAAATGTAACATGCCGTAGCGCCGCCTCGTTAGATGGACATTTAATATGGACCTCACTGTCATTGTTGAACCTCTGGGGTGAGAAACACAAGTTGAGCCAAACTGCTTTGATGTTATCACTCCTTTTTTATCTTCGACACCCAAAGGAGAATAGATTCACCAGATGCCTTTTATTCAGGGTGGTCTTTAGAAGCGACACACCTGTTTTGGACAACCGTCCATTCATTCGTTCCGTAGCACATGTTGGCCGGGATGCACTTGTATTGAAGGTAGGTACGTTTTAAGACTTCTTAAGGCTCTGGACCCCTAATCCAAAGTAGGCCCTCAGCCCTTACACAAATGTAAATGATCCTTAAAAGTAAACAATGTGTTGTGGCTAATGCCACCTTGTCTGACGTAGTCAGAACGAGGCCCACGAAATTCACCGTTGCAAGGGGCTAGAAGTACGCCGGTCGTTTGCCTAGGCCTTGAGCACCATACAGGTGACAGTACGAATTAGTTCGGAGAAATTTCCCGAAGGAACGATAGATGGTGACTCTACCTATAATTTTGGCATGGAACTGAAGGGGAGGGAAATATTCTCCAGTCCCCCTGTACTCGTGATTCAGCCCACAAGACTTTCGAACCCACTGATTTAATGAGCACGTACTCCGTGTATACTCGGAGGGTATTTGGTGGCATCAGGCATCGAACCCAAGCCTTCTGGTCTGGAGTCCGATGCTCTAACCACTAGGCTACCCACGGCCATAAAATAAACATTACATATAGCATACGTTGTCAAATACTCGTACAAACAATAACCTGAAGCAAGTAAATGTACGTGATTAACAATCGCAATACCAACTGGATCGATTGACTGCATGAGTAATGATGGTGTATGGTGGTAAGCCTAGGCCTGTAATTAGACGATGGTCATCCCAAGTAGCATCACATCACGTTCGAAATTCCCAATTTTTCAGAGAACACTACCGGAAATAGCATTTGACCTTTGAAATTATTCGAATTAGAAACTTTTTAAAGCTGAGTCGAGAACGAGACGAGGCTCAGTTGGCCCACGCCTTAAGAGGTCCTGATTGAGGGAGTGTCGGCCTTTTGTGTGGAAGAAATACCAAGAAGTGTATTTCCAGTGTCGAAGTGACAGGTCGATTTATAGACCCTCCATATAGTTTACGAGGTACGTCGACATAGATAATTTTAGTCGTGACAGGTTTTGTCTCGAAAGAACCAATGGCAGTCGGGACCAAGACAGAGGGTTCCTGGTACAGACCCGTGACGCTCGCCAATCAGAAATTGGGGGGGGTGAAAAGGGCCCACCGAGGGGATTTAAAGAGTTGGTTAGGAAGGTTTGAATGATCAGCGACTGCGATCAGGACTTCTGCAACACAGAATGACCGAGACTGCGGGGCAGCCACACCAGTGATTGATCTTCTGCGACGTCATAGAACTCAGATCCGGACTTGGTCTTTTCTCCAGAGAAAGGCAGTGGATCATTGAACAATAAAAAAGATAACATAATGGTGTTAATTTTCTAAATAAATATGTAAATTTAATGATTTTTGACCAAAGCTGTCTGATCCCTCTCGCTACCCAGGAATTAAACAAACTTGGGGGTCACGACGTTACAAAGCATAGGCCCTCTACATGGCAAGTCTTTACTGGTAATAGGTATGAGATTCTCTCCCGACTCTATAGAAATAACGTCGGTCACGAGTTCGAGACCCTAACTACTAGGTTTCTACAATCACACAAGAGTAATGTGAACGAAAATTCAAGAAATTGAGAAACAAATCTTCACAAAGGAAAGAATTTATCAATGATAAATTGTGAATGAGAGAATTGGAAATTCTCTCATTCACAAGCAAAAAAAGATATTACAGTCGGACCTCTATATAACAAAGTCACTAAATCCCGAAAAAAAGTTCGTTATAAGGAAAATTTCTTTAAAAACTACATAAAACAAATATTTTAAATTCATAAACAATATATATTGGGGGGGAGTAATTATTCACACCGTTTTGTAAATTAATAATATTTATTTCATATATTTTACCTATCAAAAAGAAAGAAAGAAAAACTGCAATGAAAGTTTCTTGGCGCCTTTATCCACTTCATAAAAAAGAATTAATTCTTTTTCTTCGATGCTCAAACACTTGCTTTTTGACATTTCCGAGCTACAAGAAACCGCACGACTGATCAACACTACAAATGGATGAGACTAGTTCAAGGACACGGGGATACGAGACAACTCCATTGAGGGCGAAAGGGGATATCAAAGATGTTTCCAGGGAACTGGACGATGGGGGTTAAAAGTTGCGTTTCTTTAATGAAAAGCGCAGAATTCTATTGCTCTCGGCGAGCTAGGAACCTAATGAAACCAATTCAAGATTTATGACCACCATAAAATGAGTTAAAAGAAAAATAACTTGAAACGTCCAGAAATACTTCAAAAAAGGAAGAACAAAAATTGAATCACAAGATAAAAAGTTCGTGATATAGAAAATGCACTTCCCTATTGGGAGGTTATTTTTTGAAGAAAATCGTGAAATGTTCTTGGTTCCAGGAATAAGTCCGCTATATAGAAAAATTCGCTATATAGAGGATCATTATATGGAGGTTCGACTGTATTCAATTCTAATTTAATACATGATTTGCTATTTCTATTTTTTTTCGAATTTTTGAAATAATATTGACCTCAATAGCCGAGTGATCACGTTGCGAACTCGTGGTTCAAAACCCGCCATTAAAAACCCATTTTGTAGAGAGGTTGATTCCCGTTAAATCTTGTGACCGCGGTAGCCTAGTGGTCGAGGTATCGGATCGTGGCTAGCATGTCATGAGTTCGAGGCCAGTACCACTAAAGACCCGCCGTGAAGGGAAGCGATGCACGTTAAATCTGTCGAGAGCTCAAACGTTCTCCCGTTGGTGTGGTGTGGTAATTAGGAGAGGGGGTGCCAGCTCAGGTGTCGTCTTCGTCACTTGACCATGGATCAAAATTACGAGGTCCGTCGCTAATAGCTCTCGTGCTACTTCACAGTGCGAGGTAAATAAAAATCAAATCAAAATTTTGAAATGATTAAATAAAGAAGTTTTTATTTGAATTGTGAGAATACTTTTTTAAAATATTGTGTAATAATATCATTATTACATACAATTTTTACAGAAATTTACTAAATACCAATTACCTTAAAAATCGAAAATTTTCAAAATCTCATACTACTATTTTGTTAATGAATCCTCTTTAACGTGCTTCTTTAAACAAAACAAAAAAGGGAAATTTGTTTTACTAATTGTCGCAGTGTGTACGTAAGTCAATAATATTTTTATACGTTTTAAAATACTCCTTTTCACTTCATTCTCTCATCTTAAACTGGTTGGATTAAACCACAGAACGTGTTTCACTTACGTAACACCACCGACCCCATCTGGCAATTTCTGTCAGAACTCTTCAAAGAATCTCGAAAAGCTGTTTCTTAGATGAGTATGTCGACTTGCATTCAGAGCACGACGATGCACGTACTCGCTAGAAATTCTTTCTTCTAACTCTTATTCGTATATCACTTATTTCAGAAAAGTTTTAACTTTTTTGATCATGGCTTTTGTCGATTACTCTTGACTTTTAAAAGAAAACGAAATACTTTTTGTGAATGGTACGCTGAATATTAATGACATAAATAAAATTAACCTCTTTTGTTTATGATATGATAGCAAATTGCAAAATTAGCAACGTAAGAATTTACATAATTGAGTAATATTAAAAACGTCTTTGGTTGAACTCTATGAAATTTATACTTTAGGAAAAACTATTGCAAGTTATATCTTTAAGCGGTCAATGTTTTTGACCAATATGTTCCAAAAAAATGCTATAAAAAAATTAAGTCAATTCCTACTTAAATCAAGAATTTTTTTTTTTTTTTAGCTACTTTTTATTAAACAGTTACAATTAATATAAATATGTATATACATATGACAGAATCACAACATTAAGTGGCAATTAATTTTTATTAATTATCATTAAAATATCTTATTGTCATCCAAAACAATCGTGTACATAAAATTTCAGTTCAACTGAATGCTTTAAACCAGTGCTCCGCAACCTTTTTATCGCCGCGGACTGGTCAACGTTTGTTAATTTTACCGCGGCCCGCTGAGGGGGAGGATGTTGATTGTTTGTATTTTAGACTGTTTAGATTTAATAATTTTAATTTAATTGTATTTAATAGTGACTTCTGAATAAAATATAGCTACACCAAAAAATGAATATAAAGTGATTTAACAAGGAATATTAAGTGATTTTCATCAAAAGTAGCCCAAACCTAAGAAAAATATACCACAGTAAATAAAAGAGAAATAATTTAATGTTTCTTGTGCGGACCGGTATCGGTCCTCGGACCGGGGGTTGCGGAACACTGCTTTAAAACGTGAGAAAAAAGTATTTTCAAGTTTTGACACAAGTCGCCAAAAGAATCGCTAAGTCACTAAAAAGGACGCCAACGTGGCTATATTTGTAATTCTTTAAATAATTAGTTTTAATCAATGAATTTTTATTAATTATAATTAAATTATTGTATTGTCATTCAAAATAATCATGTATATAAAATTTCAGCTCAATTGAGCGCTTTAAAATGTATTTTATTAACGCGATTGAAAATTCCACCAAGTTAAATAAATATATAGAGAGTGTGTGTAAGCTCTAAAGAGTAGAAGTTGAAAAAGGCACGCTTTTTTAATGCATATAACTAAGCATAATGCTTAATAGAATGCGCAAATGGAGGAATTTTATTTTAATTTTCAATTTTGAAGTTTTCACACAATTCTTTATTTCATAATTGTGGAACACAAAAACTCATAAATGTTTGCTTTTTATAAGTACCCTCTACATTCTATGAATAATGATTCATATATCTTAAAAGAATGTTTAGCATATTTACAAAAAGTTTCATACTTTTGAAAATGATTGAGCATTTTGTATGTGTGTGCATATATATAATGCACACCACTAGCGTAGTTAATTCTGAGTGTGGGCCCTGCATCAAAATTCCTTCGGGGCTCTTTTTTAAGTATGAGAGCCTTGTTAGTGGGATTGTGTTAGTTACCCATGTTGGAGCCCCGGTAGCTTGGGGGCCCCGTATCATTGATACGGCGGCAGAAACGCCTCTGATGTACACACAATTTGAAGCATGGTGTTTCACTCATTCTTACATTGCAATGGGGACAGATATAACATCGCCTCTCTCTCTCTCTTTTTTTGGATTATAATTCTATTCTTATTTCTTTTCAAGCAACACATTGCCCATTGTCTTGCCAATCGCTTTTCTTTATCGAATATCTTCAAGAATCTAAATTCCTGCCTTCAATGAATAATTCCCGCCTTCACCGCAAATCCCCGATGAAAAGTATTTCAGTACCATAGACAAACTGTGTCTCTTAAAAACACTACCACTAATAATCTCACTGAAAGAATTAAAAACATGAGGAAATCAATGATAGAAAGAAGAAAATATCAGTGCCCGTTGTGACGCCTGGTCAGTAGCAGAACTCTCCCCAACAATAACACTACGTCACTTGAGCACTATAGCACTCATTCATCCCCCATTCGTCAAGATTGACGTATGGGGGATTAAGTTATCCAGATGAAACATTGCATACTCAGAAAATGGACCGGCTATTCTTTCCTTATGCCTAGGGCATAACTTATGTTAACTGTTTTGGAAAATGGATTTGATAAAACCACATCATTTATTTTACCCACATACAGACGATCGTTACTCAGAAGGCTCTGCAGGAAGGAAGCTTCATGGAACAGCATCAATTGTTTGGGTTTCCTTTGTACATCTGGAACACAAACAACTTGAATATAGAATAATGTTGGCCGGTCAGGATAAAAACACATCCTCAGTGGGAATGTGACAATGCAATTTATGGCCTCCAGATGGTGAACAAGATGCCGTTTCGTAGTGGGGATCAGATGTTCCAGCTTATTATCCCCACTCACCGGTGGAGTAGTACTACAGTGAGGAGAGTGGCGTGCAAATCTGTTACCCGCGCCAATGAGAGATGATGGGGGGTGTCTCTTCCCATTTACGAAATGACTTCGCTCTGAAGTTTTGTGCCCTTCAAAGACGCTCGGTTGAGTTTGCGGGGGCAGCCGCGCCTCAAGGGCCTAGGGAGTTGAACCTTACCTACTGTGAAAGACGGAGGCACAACGACCGGAACACATGACCTGAAATTGAAATAGAACTTCTCTATCGCGAAAAACTCTCTCTCTGGGAACTGTAACGTTAAAATAGTGAATCTACTGTTTTATTATTTACTCTAGAATAAAATGTCTTTTTGGCAATTAGCTGTGTGATCTCTGACGCTATCATGTTACAAAGTATAGTAATGGGGTCACGACCGTACAGCGTACGGGCAAATGTGACCGGCTTTTGGAGCCCGTACGGTGTTAATGGGTTAAGGCGCTATGACCTGAAAAAGACGTAATGCTTTACTCTACATGTTTTTAAAAATTCGTTTTTATCCCGAGTCATCAGATTTTCAGAATAATTGCTATTAAAGCTCTTCATTTTTATTAGTGATACTGAAGGAGGGGACTATTTGTTTGAAAAAGCTAGAGTACTCTTTTTGTCGATTTCCAAGACACTTGTTATTTCCAGTCTTGACAAACATAAACTGTTATTAAAATTCGTTTAAAAGCGCAAAGTTTTTTTTATCTCTCCACTCTTTTTCTCATCAGATTTTTGAAATTTTTAAGACCATTTCAATTTTTTAGTAAGAAATTTTCAGGCCTCCAAAAATATTTAATTAGATAAGTGATTAAGCGAATTAGATAAGTGAAAAATGAAATGATATAAATTTTTTTTCTTTTCTTTTTACATCGTTTTGAATTCATTTTATTGCATGCATTCATTGCATTTTATTTTGAATGTAGCTGCTCTAACTTGGGAAAGTCTGTAAAAAGTTCATAGCATCATCATTTGATCAGAAATTTAAAATTGCGGATGAACTCTAACCATTTTCCAATAGCTTAAGATTTTCTTTCACGAGCTGTAAAGTTTTAATTTGATTCGATTTTAAGAGGAGTTGGAACCTCTCTCTCTACTGACAATATTAAATTGGTTGTTTTCGATGTACCTTTTCTAAAAATCTGTTATATGTACATGCTTGTAATTTTTCATAATAATAAAATACACCTTTCTCATTATACTGAAATAAGCTTTTATCTATAATTTTGAATTTTTTCATAATTTATAATATATTTAATCAAACATTGTGAAATTTGACCCATTTTTCACATAAAAAAATTTGTAAAAAACTAATTTTTGAGTTTTTTACAAAAAGTTCATCTCAGTATATATTAGTCATCATTATAAATATATCATAGAAAATTTACATACCTGTGAGCAGTAGTTTCTTAGAAAAGGTACATCTTACATCAAAATTTACATTTTGAGATAAATTGATTTTAATGTATGCAGTGAGGCTTCTAATCGGCTAGGAAATAAAAAAAATAAACGGCTCAATTTACAATAAACGATAAAGGTTTTGGTTTATATCAGACGTTCAACTTTTAAGCAAAAAAACGAAGTACTTTGTTTACATTTTTCGCCATTTGAAAATGTAAAAATCTCAAATTGTCAAAAAAAATAAGAGTTTAGCTTTCCAACACCCCTTAATTTACGTGACACTTTGAATCAACACGAAGGCTATTGACGACGGACCTCGTAATTTTGAACCGTTATCAAATGGTGAGGATGACTCCTGAGCTAGTATTTCCTTCTCCAAACTACCACACCATACCAACGGGATATCTTTGAGCCTCGACAGATTTAACGTGCATCAGCCCCACTGCTCTTTAGAGGGTCTTCAGTGGCCCTAGAACTCAAACTAGACAACGCTGGTCAAGAGTTCGTGACCATGACCACTTGACTACTGTAGCTACATAAAGTTTTTATTACTATTGTACTTCTTAATAGTAAAAACCCTCCATCCACGCTACTCGTCTGTTTTATGTTCCGTCACACCAATAGAAATTGATCTATGCAGCGTTCCTCAAACTGTGGGGTGTGCCCCCAAGGGGACGTGATAACCCTTCGAGGGGGCGCGAGCATATCGAAAAGTCGAAAATAAAAGTTTAAAATTTACAAATTTATTGAAAGGAAGCAAAACAAAATATATTTTGATATAACGAAAGTATATATATATAAAGGGTGTTTTTTTAGAGGTATAGAACTTTAAATTGCAATAAAACAACGATGTATTATTCGATTGACATGAATTTTTTTTATTCGAAAGATAATCTTGTGGCATTACATTTTAAATATGATCAAGCAAGGCGTAGATTCGTCGAATGGGCCCAAAACGAGATGGCCGTTGTTCCCGATTTTCATAAGCGAATTTTGTTTAGCGATGAAGCGCACTTCTGGTTGAATGGCTACGTCAACAAACAAAACTGCCGCATTTGGAGTGAAGCTAATCCACAAGTGTATGTGTCGAAACACCGTTACATCCAGAAAAACTGACTGTTTGGTGCGCTTTATGGGCTGGTGGAATCCTTCTTCAAAAACAATGAAGGCCACAACGTTACAGTCAATGGTGATCGGTATAGAGCCATGATTACTAACTTTTTCATTCCTGAATTGAACAATCATGATGTCCAGGAGCTGTGGTTCCAACAAGACGGCGCAACATGTCACACAGCTCGTGCCACAATCGATTTATTGAAAGACACGTTTGGTGACTGCCTAATTTCACGTTTTGGACCTGTGAATTGGCCTCCAAGATCTTGTGATATAACACCGCTAGACTATTTTCTGTGGGGCTATGTAAAGTCATTGGTGTATGCGGATAAGCCACAAACGCCTGATCATTTGGAAGACAACATTCTCCGTGTTATTGCCGAGATACGGCCACAAATGTTGGAAAAAGTCATCGAAAATTGGACGTCCAGATTGGACTACATCCGAGCCAGCCGTGGCAGTCCTATGCCAGAAATCATATTTAAAATGTAATGCTACAAGATTATCTTTCGAATAAAAAAAATTCATGTCAATCGAATAATACATCGTTGCTTTATTGCAATTTAAAGCTCTACACCTCTAAAAAAACACCCTTTATATATATATAAGACATTTATACCGATAAAATATGCTTATAAATGCATCTGTACTGTGCAATGTATTTTATGATTAATTTATCATTACTAAGTTAGGAATAAGAGGAAAAATTACTAGTGACTCCCATGAACTTGTCATATACATAATTATATAAAAAATTTAATACTTATCTTGATGATTTGTACGGTTTATAATTAAAATCGTTATGCAGCTTTACGTCAAAGTGCATTATTGTTGAATTCAATGCATTGTTATTGTATGGAGGGGGACGCGAAGAAAATTATGATTTAAAACTGTGTCGCAAATATTTAAAGTTTGAGAAGCATTGGATTAATGGAATAAGAATGCAGAAGAAACCTCCAATAAAAACTACAAATCCCAACAAATATTCCAACTAAATCATAAACCTACTGCGAATTCCTCTATTATTAGCAGCCAAAGAATCTACTTACGAATTTATAGATTAATTCATTATTGATGTCACATCTCGAACTAACACATCGCCTATTGATATGTCCAATCTTTACACTATATGCTTGCTAAAATCTTCACTTAACCTGCAGACCTGATATAAGCCACACGATTAAATAACAAGTATCTCTTGTGAAATGAAGAGCACTGTAACCTAGTGACTCAGATATCACTCTAAATAATAACATGTACAATTCATGGGGTCCACCAAAGATTGTGTGGGATAATGATGGTTACAATACGTTAAATTTAATCTAGAATGAAGCCTCTCATATGAAGTGGAAATTATGAAAATGGAGTACCATATCGGGTGCCATCCAGGTTTGATCAAGATTTAATATAACGCCGATCGCCCTTTCTGTATAACTTCAGGACAACGTTAATTGAAATTTGCCAAACAATTCCAGATTTAAGGTATCCGACTACCCTAAAACCATGATTTTTTTAAAAAATTGACAATTTTTTTTCTGACTTTATTTTATAGACCATTTTATTAGCTTAATAACAATACCAAGTATTTTATTTTCCCTCCACTAGAACAAAAACTACAAGTGTTTTAGTAAAAGCAGATGCCTTAACTTTACACAAGATGTCAAACTTTAAAATGCGTTTTACTCGAAATGGGTTTTTTTCGAAAACCTCAAACGGGGACAGCGATTGCTCAAAAAGTTTTGAAAATAATTTCCTCAAATTTTTTGTGTATGCTCTGTATAACAGTAGAAGTCCTTAAATCTTCAGATATATCAATCACTGTTTTATTACAAAATTTAAAGTTCTTTAGGTGAATATAATCACTGTTTTTTTAAGCAACTTCATATAATAACTAAGATAAAGTGTTCTAGTTTTTGTAAAAATTAAAATATCTATTATCCTGAAGGTCATTTCAAACATGAATAACGAAGTAACACCATAAAACTGAAAAATTGAAAATTTGTTCAAAACATTTTTGTACAGAGCGGGCCCCGTTTATGTAATTTTTTGTAGATTTTCTCCAGTTTTTTCTCATTTTAATAATAATAAGTTTTTTTTCTAATTTCAGTTTTACGATTTTTTCCTTAAAATATACTAAATAAATCTAAAAATCACAAAAAAATCCCCATATCTACATTTTTTCAAAAAAAAGTTGTCGCAAGCAGTCGGATACCTTAACTGACGGTCTGTTTCGATTATACTGTCGAAGTTGGTTTAAAGAAATTGTAGAGCAAACATTAAAAATATAGAGATTACCATCTTTATTTAACCCAACCACACAGAATTTTTTTATTGTTCCATTTGCAAGTTCAGTAACAAAAGGCTAATGATATATTTCAAAACGAATTGGACATTGAATTTTAAATATGAACAGACGATAAATAAAAAAATTAACTACTCCTAAGACTTGAACAATAGTATTGTATCGATGTTCATTGTAAGTCAAATTAAAAGGTTTTAATTATTATCGTTAAAAGTTTGCTGTGTTATTTCTCAATACAAGATACTATTGCTCTTCTGTACACAGAAGTCTTAAGACTTTTCTAGGTCTTGGGCTTCTGCGTATAAGTAATCCCCCGTGACCCTTTTATCGAATTTGTATGTACAGTAAAATACCTCGACTTACGCGATTTCAGTTACACAATTTTCAAATCTCATCGATTCGTCTTTTTTTTTCCATCTCTGAAACTCAGACTGAATTAGTGCCAGAGCCTGATGAAATTAGTACAAGGATTGAAGAAGTTCTCGATTTTTGTAGGCAAATATAGTGTTGACGTTCAAGAACTGCTGGATTCCAACAATCAGGAGCTGACGGGCTCATAGAAATGTATGAGCAAGAGTTTGAAGAACTTGTCTTTAGATCCAGTTCAAGCAGAATATCAAATGACGGTTAGGAATTTGATAGAAAGCCTCAGTTTAATTGAAAAATGGTTACAAATTTTAGAAAATATAGACTCCAACGATGAGCATATTTCTTCAACAAAACAAGGAATAAAAAGATTTATTAGCATGTTACGAGGAAATATTGCTGGAGAAAAAGTCTTTGAGCTGGCAGACTGATTGGTAGATTTTATGAAACATTTAACAACAAAATATCTTTGATTTGCGATTTTGTATTAATGTTATCTAAGATTTTATTGCACTTTTTTTTCTAAATTAGTGTTTTCTTGCGTCCGTCCTCTTAGTTGTAGCCCCAACTTAAAAGAATTTATGTGTATTAATATGCGAAAATATACTTCGACTTACGCAGGTATCACTTGGTCCCACCTATCGCATGAGTGAGTGAGTGAGTGAAAATTAACATCGCACTGTTGAGCTACACGAAGGCTTTGGCGACGGACCACGTAATTTTGAACCATGGTTAAGTGGCGTAGGTGACACCTGAGCTGGCACCCCCTCTTCTAACTACCACACCACACCAACGGGAGAATGATTCAGCTCTCGACAGATTTAACGTGCATCGCTGCCCTACACGGCGGGTCTTAAGTAGTACCGGGCTCGAACTCATGACATGCCTGTCATGATCCAATACCTTGACCACTGGGCTACCGCAGCCCTCCATCTATCGCGTGAGTTCGGAGTATTACTGTGCATGTCAAGCTTAACAAAGGCAAAATTCTTCTACATTTTATATTCGCTAATTTTTTACATTTAAATTTGTCGAGAACGAAACGAGGCCTTGGGCCTAGTTGAGCCATGCCTTAAAACGTCTCTGCTTCTTTACCAAGTGGTGTGACATCCAATGATTTCACTATAGCAGTAAATATCTTAGGCAACATCAAGCAGCAGAATTCATCCAAATGACACATTTCGTTATTCATTTATTTATTCTCTTCCTACAGCTGCAGCAAAAACTTCATTCAGTGCAAGAAGAAATCCATGCGGTTACACTCCAGCTGAACAAACTGCTTGGAGAGACCAAATCCTGCGGGCCTCACGAGGCTAAACTGCTGCAAACTTTGGACGAACTCAAGGAGGAGTTCTCCGAACTCATGAGGGAACTCAGGAGAAGGAAATCCCTAGCTGATGGAATCGTTCTCAATAATACGGTAAGAAATTATTTTTATCTTGAAATTTCAGTGTGTTTCCCATTTATCTGTTAATATCCATTGCAATATATAAGAAAAGGACCATAAAAAATAACATCGAAATCCCCCCCCCATCCTGCAATTTATTTTACTTATGTTATTCACCTGGCATTATATACGACGTTCAGAAGGACCCAATGCACTAATTTTAAAGCTAAGTTCACTACTGCTATCACTAGAAATTTTTTCTGACATTGATTCATCTTCAGAAATTAACTACATTAATTTCCACTTTCTATACATTTTATTGACTCTTTTTTACTGTCTAAACTTTCCCTCCACCATAATGACTGCTGACGTTATCGAAAAAAATACAAAAGAATAAAAGAAACTTTATCTCAATAAGAAGCAGAGAACGAGGCCAGAAATGGGGGAATTACGAATATCACATATCAGCATTTCTCTTCAAAATACTTACAATGCCATCTCTGAGACAGAAAATAAATTACGTGCATGTATATAGACCAATATATCATAGTGACCTGAGGTCATCATATGATTTGTTCACCTAAAAATCGCGTGATGACTCAGGGCGTCGTATGATCGATTGAGTTAGTAAATTGAATAGAACTTACTTATAAATCTAGGTCAAGTAATACTCTATTACAGGGATGGCGAACCAATGGCACGTGACACAATATTTTGGGCACTCCATCGATCTAAACAGTTTGCATTTTATTTCAAACTAACAAAGTTCACGATGAAGTTTTACGATTAAACATTAAGGATTGGTCGCAGTGCGGCGGGGAGCACACTCGTTTGTTATTGTCTCGCTGTGATGTACCTCCCCTTGAAAGTACATCCCTCGAAGTATCAGCGTGAGCTAGAGGTGTAGGGTTAGCGAAAGAACTAGGATCAAACATTATCTTAATGACTGTATTAAGATATTCAACTTAAACCTTTAACAAATGTAATTATAATAATTAATATGAGAGAATCTACGATGACGCAGTATGCAACACACAATATATATATTTATAATAAGATCTAATCTAATTCAGACCAATCTCAATAAGCGAACCGCCTAATCCTCGATTCTAATATTAAGTAATCAATCCTACCTTATTATATCTCGTAATAGCACTTGTCTTTATCTGCAATGGGATGCAGCTTTACAACTACTTTCCAGTCGAGCACCAATATATGTATCCACGTCAAGCACAACTTATTCAATCTTGAAACACGAACTGTAATAATCATCAACTGCCACAACGCACATCAATTGTCTAACATTCCTTTACATTGTCATACCGCTTACTCAAAGATCCGATATTTAAAGTCCATTTATTTGCATCTCTTATTCACATCTCATTTCTTGGATTTGGTTGGAAAAGAGTTGCCATTAATTCTGGCCCAAAGAACCTAAAGGACTTGTTAAAGAAAAGAGTAAGACGTCACATCGCTTAGTTACGTTGTGGACAATTGCTAATGATATGAAGTTTGCCTATGCATAGCATAGTAAATTTTATAGACACAACTGTATTTTAAAGTAACTTGGTAGACCGAGAAACATGGCATGATCAGTAAAGACGACAACACGATGTGTATTTTACATTCTGGAGCAGTTGTATGCAGGACACCATCTGTAAAATAGATTCCAGACACATTTAACTGTTTGAAGAAGCTAGCTCGTGCTATTTTAACCATATTTTCATCTACCTATGCCTAAAGTCATTATTTTTATTGATGAATAATATTATAGACTTGCTTAGAAACCGTTTGGCAGATGACTCTAATTCAGCTTGCATTCTGCTAAAAGTAACATCTTCAATCCTTAATATAATCATCTAATCTGCAAGTATAGAAGTAACACTACCGTTACTTTATTTTGAATTACACGTATAACTAAAACATTTACTGCTATACAACAAAATGAATTTTTCGAAGAAAATAAAGAGTTTTGTGTTGTTAATATTTAGTTTTATTATTTTCCTAATATTCACAAGTCAAAATTATTTGATGGCATGTGTCTATAGCTCATTAAACATTTCTTTAGAAAAAAATAGCACGTTGATCCATAAAAGTTCACCACCCCTGATCTATTATATATCCAAAATCGTTATAAATCCTGAAACTTCCAATAAACCTTTAATTAATGAATTTTATTTGCTGTTTATGTATATTTCAGAGATCGCCAAAGTGGTGGTCCGCGAGAAAATTTCGCTGGATGCCAGAAAAATGTGGAAAATACTAATTTATCACATTTAGTTATGTTTTAAGATGCCATTGATTGCATTCTTAGATCACAATTTATATATATATATATATATATATATATATATATATATATAACATACACAAAATCCTATTAGTGGTCCATGGGATTTAAATTATAAATTTACTGGTCCGTGAGGTCAAAAAGTTTGGCAACCGCTGGTATATTTTATATATCTGATATACATAGATTACATTGTGTATGTATGTTAGCACTAAAGTGCATAAATCAGCTGTGCTTTAGATTATCTAGCTAATATGCCAATTAACTAAAATAATTCGTTGAGGTCCCGCGAAAATTGTTTCATCTCTCAAAAACTACCAAGGTAATCCGTACATTACCTTAAGCAGTGGCGTAACGTAGAGTGTTAAGGCCCCTTGAAAAGTCAGGTTTGGGGCCCCGAGCCAGATCTCACAAAGGATTTCAAAACCATAACATAACATAGGCTTTGGGCCCCTATAGTCCTGCCGCCACCTCGCGATGCAAGGGTGTACGTTATGCCACTGAGCTTAAGTGTAATTAAGATCTTTTCTGAAACAAAACAACGTTTCTGTGCGCTTAAATTAACTTTATGTTACTTGGTGATTTTACAATTTCTAAAGAATGACGTTAATGTTCCTCGTGCTGCTGCTGTGGCTAAATTTAGACTTTTAACCGGACATGACTGCCTTTGTGCTCATCTGTTTCGTTTTAATTTAGTGACTTCACCTATCTGCGTTTTGTGTGACACTGGACAAGACATGACTGCCGCTCCTTTGGACGAGTGCTGTGCACTGAATGATCTTAACTGCATTGTAAAAAGGTATTGGAGAGCCCGTTGCCTAATGACCTGATGGTCAATGGCCTGGCATTTGTAAAATAAAAAAAAATAATGTTTTCAAACGATCAACAAATTATTTTTAATCAGATTTTTATAGAATCAATCATCAGTCAAATGAAAAACTATAACAGAAATAAGCAAAAGGTTTAAAAAAACGGTTAATTTCTAAAATACACTCAGGAACATTGAAAATAGCGACCCAAGAAGAAAGCATCGGATTGAAATGAAATTTAATACACATAATGACACAGATGAGAGATTCCCTTGATCTCAAAAACAAGACAATTAAACGAATACAGGGCGTGCAATGACACAAATTCTGGGCAACTTCAATAGCGCGTTGGACCACCTCCAGCTAAAATACATGCCGCCTCACGGTCCGGCATTGAATTGATTAGACACCTTATGTTGTCCTGAGGCAGATAGGCCCACAAATCTTGAACAGCCAACTCTAAATCATATACAGAGTGACACGATGGCATCTGCCGTTTTAGCTGATCCCACACGTGCTCTACAGGGGACAAATCGGGGGAGCGGGCCGCCCATGGAAGAGTCTGAAAATGACGTAGGAAGTCTTAAGCAACTCTTGCTGTATGCGGACGAGCATTATCTTGCTGGAAAATTGCCCTAGGGAGACCATTTAGGAAAGGTCCTACATGAGGTCGAAGAATATCATCAACGTAACGTTGGCCCGTTAAGGTTACACGCATCACAATTAAAGTGGACCGGCTATCATAGGCTATGGCCCCAGACCATTACACCAGCTGTGTGGGCAGTGTGGCGTAGAACACTGTGAGGGGAATTGTACCGCTCACACCAGGGCGCCTCCACACCCGTACACGATTATCATCTGTCCCCAAAACAAACCGAGATTCATCCCTAAACACAACCTTTTGCCAATCTGTGACATTCCACATTGATCTGGCTTGGCACCACTGTAGACGTAGTTGCCAATGTTCCGGTGTTAAAGGGAGTGCACGGAAAGGGCGCTTGGATTTAAGATTTGCTTCTGCAAGGTGTCTGAAAATTGTTTGTGGAACAATTGCTACGCCTACGTCAGCTCGTATCGTTGAACGAGTCACTGTGGGGTCCACAAGTGCTTGCCGCACGATCCTTCGATCCTCTCTCCTCGTGGTCTTCCTGGTCGCTCCAGACCCGGTTTTCCGCGCGTGGGTACCTTCTCGTGTCCACCGCCCCCAACAATTTCTAACGGCACACTCCGAACGATCCACCTGACCAGCAACACGGTGCGTCGACCAGCCTGCAGTTTTCATCCCGATCTCTCATACTCGCTTAACTGTGAGAAATGTCTTCTAGCACGTTTACCTGGCATGTTTCGCTTACCAAAGTCTTCCTACAATCGGCGGGTAATCGTCACGTTTATGAATCTTCGAATTTGCGCTGGCTTATATAGCACCCTCTTCCTGATTGTAGCGCCACCTCGGCGTGTATGAGCATGCGTATTGGCACAAAACTTGGATCATTTGCATATTACATTACGCTGTACTTATTTACAAAGTTTCGCGATTGTACTTAGCTTCCTTCTTGGGTCGCTATTTTCAATGTTCCTGAGTGTATATAACATTATGCTTACTCTGAATTGCATAGCAATTGGTTTATGCAACAAACTCATACACTGCTGTTTGTAAAAAATGCAACACCATGAAGGAATCATCAAAATTAAATTAACTTTGCAGCAAATGTCAATTATAGGATATTACGTAAAATAGTAAAGTTTCAGAGCCACCGCGCATACTTGGCGTGCGCAGCACCCTCTGAACTGATGCTGAAAGCGTATAAATAGAGGGCTGCAGCGGGACGTTGAAAATAGTTAATGATTATTTGTTAGTGGCGAACGTTTAGTGAGACCTAAGTAGGCCTCCACGACGAAATACGGAGAAATTCCAACAACTGACGGCAGTGTTTCTCAGAGTGTGGGGCGCGCCCCCCTTGGGGGGCACGAGCATATCGAAAATTTAAAGATTAAAAAAAAATAACCGGAAAGAAGTAAAACAAAATACTTCCTTTCATAATAAAAAAAAAATACACAACACTAATATAATTTATGTTTATCATCTGGCGTTTTTCCTTCATCAAATAGCTATCTTTGATCCCAAAACCAAATTAAAGAAGAAAAAAAAACATTTTGTTTAATTTGGTGTATTTTCTCAATGAGAGTTTTTTTTATTACGTTTTAACATAAAATACTACTCGTTAAAAGAAAAAAAGAAATCCAGACCCTGAGAAAAATTCTAAGAAGATAAACAATTCATCACTGTAATTATTATTGAAATACTGTACATTAGTTGTAGAAAGAATAGGTAGACATGATTCACTTTTCAGCCAGGCAGCATAATACATTTGCTGATCATTTGATTGATCTTCAAACTTACTGGTATGGTTAGTTTTACATTAGCTCCGTTTCTTGAACAAAATATGACAGCTTTGCCAGCAAATAACATTTCTGTAATATTAGTGAAAAGTGTCTCTGATTTGCGTCCTAAGGTCTTGCACTTATGAATCATTTTAGTTCAGTTTTATTGGATTTTTTCTCAAATCATCAAAGAAAAATTAATAGTCCTTGAAAGCCGGTAAGTATACTTTCTCTTAATTAAATTATTCACTGGAATTCCGATTTGTATCGTGTGCAGTAAAAATAATTATAAACAAATGATTGGGGTGACTGAGTCCCCCCGCACTACCATTAGCGTAAGCATCGAGTGCGCGCTTGCTCACGTGTTAAAACATTTTCAAGTATTTCTGCTTTAAATATTAAAAAGTAACACACTTATTATTCATCGGAATTTTATAGTCTTTTTCATTATTTAACATTAATTCTAAATGCTAATTCTGTGAGGTTTAAAATTACAGTTCTTTTAAACAGTTATTTTCAATTATAGCATTTATCTATAAAAAACATTTTACATTTTTGAATACAATGTCGTGCACGCAGTTTTACTCTCCTTACAGTTCAGCTATTATATCAAGAATAATGTTTTATTTTTTTTTTTTTTTTAAATGAACTCGTGCGAAGAGCCGGTGTTTCAGCCAGTATACGTTTAATGTATCAGTACTGAAGAAGGTATTTTATAACTAATTTCTTAATACTAAATTAAGAACAAGTTTAATAATTATTAGTGACTTCCATGGGCCTGTCTTGTAGAGCAAAGTTTTTCAAAGGAAGGTTTAATATCAGAAATTGACTCTCTGAGCTATTTTTCCATATTTAGCTGAGATCTATATTTTGTCTTCAAAGCAGCCACGGCAGAAAATCCGGTTTAACAAAGATAGGATGTTGAAAATGGTAATAGTATACGAAGTGCTTTTGTTTTCAGTGCAGAAAATTCATCATCCACCTCTACCCAAAATTCAAAGAGTGATTTATTACAAAATTGCCTTTTAATTTTTCACTGGATGTGAAATGTATGAAGATTTCTTTTTCGGAAGTTGAGAGCCCTTCTGGAGTATCTTGAAATAGATCTCTAATCCACTCGTAACTTGCTACCAAGTTGTCCTCATCAAGAGAATACTTTTTAAAATTCTTTGCCAACATGGCTAAATGATTTTACATGGTTTTAAAAACAACTTTCACATGTTGTTCTTCGGATATGTAAGTTTTAACACATAACGAACTGGGGCATTTTCCCCCATCATTTACTTCAGTAGTGGTAAATCCAAAATTTAAGTATTTTTGAGAATATTTCCTTGATTTAATTTTCGGAACCATGCTCGTCTGTGTACTTGTTAATCCTTTATTATCGTCGAATGTTTGCTTACGACTTAAAAATATATGTATGATTTTGTTTTAACCTACTGCCGTAAATACTTAATTACCATGAATTACAATTAACGTGCAAATTAAAAAATGTATATTCAAGCTAGATTCGGTAGCTATAGAAGTATCGAGTCGACCAAAACTGACTGGAATTGTACGAGGAAAAGCATTTTTACATGTTTTGCGCAGACGTTCGATAGGTTACCCAGACTCACGCAAACGTACCCGATAATGCCAGATGTGATGGATATGATAAAGAGAAACATAGCCTATACTTTTTCTAATGATATTTGTACTTTGAGAAATGAATGCTGAAGGAAATAAATCTTTAATTAAATATATCATTTTGCGATCTGTTCCAATTTAAAAATTAGAGAAAGGAAAATAACATAATAATAAGTAAGTAATATATATTTTAAGTAATTTTCTTAAAATATACATTACTTAAAAGTAACATATACACAATTTAATACTTACAGTTTATAATTGAGATCGCATTGTAGCTTTAGCGTCAAAGTGCATTTTTATTGCAGTAAATGCATTATTGTTGTACAGGGGGGCGCGACAAAAATTATGATTGAAAATTGGGTCACCAGTATTGAAAGTTTGAGAAACACTGACTTACGGAGTTTGAATGGAAGAAGATAATCGGCCTTCAAGAAGGAGGATTTTCCTATCGCGCAATAGGAGCTCGTGTGCAGCGGAACAGTTCCACAGTGATGCGAGTTATAAAGCAGTGGACCGACGAGCACCGAACAACTCGAAAACTGGCAGTGGACGACGGAAGGTGACGTCAGCGCGCAACGATCGGCACCTGCTCCGTATCACGGTGAATGACCGTACAGCTTCCTATAGGCAGTTGGCAGCCTGTTGGTCCACTGCTACAGGTGTACTAATTTCGTCTTCGTCAATTCGTCAACGTCTGCTGCACCGTGGTTTGCGTGAAAGGGTGCCTTTATATAGGATCTCCCTCACGGCAAACCATCGACGGCTGCGTTTGCAATGGGCTCATGAGCACAGAGCCTGGCAAGCTGATTGGCACCAAATTGTCTTCTCAGATTAATCACGCTTCAATTTGTGGAACCATGATGGCCGCATTCGTGTTAGACACTATGCCGGTGAACGCCAGTGAGAGTGCGTTATCGAACAACATGTTGGCCTAACACCCGGAGTTATGGTTTGGAGTGCGATTTCGTATCATGGATGATCCAATTTGCTACGAATTGAGGGTAATCTCAATAGCGACAAGTAAGTCCATGAAGTGCTACAGCCCGAAGTCGTTCCCTTCCTTCAAGACATACCTGGATCTATCTTTTAGCAGGATAATGCACGCCCACATGTTGCAAAGACTAATCGAGGCTTCTGTTCAGCCTAACACATGCAACTTCTTCCTTGACCTGCTTATTCACCGGATATGTCGCCTATTGAGCACGTGCGGGATTTGGTTGGTCGACATCTCGCTCGTGTTCCAAGTCCTGCAGCTTCAAAAGAAGCTGCAGGATATCCATTATTGCGCATACAAGCAGTATGGAATTCTCTTCCACAAGCAGAAATTCAAAAATCTGTTTGACTCCATGCCACGTCATAGCACTTATTGCAGCGCGCGTGGTGGCTACACCAAATACTGATTTCGGATACTTAATATTGTTTTTCAATTCCTCCTATTAGCTCACACTCCTTATATACACTCAGGAACATTGAAAATAGCGACCCAAGAAGAAAGCATCGGATTGAAATGAAATTTAATACATATAATGACACAGATGAGAGATTCACTTGATCTCAAAAACAAGACAATTGAACGAATACAAGGTGTGCAACGACACAAATACTGGGCAACTTCAATAGCGCGTTGGACCACCTCCAGCTAAAATACATGCCGCCACACGGTCCGGCATTGAGTTGATTAGACACCTCATATTGTCCTGAGGCAGATTGGCCCACAAATCGTGAACAGCCAACTCTAAATCATGTACAGAGTGACACGATGGCATCTGCCGTTTTAGCCGATCCCACACGTGCTCTACAGGGGACAAATCGGGGGAGAGGGCCGGCCATGGAAGAGTCTGAAAATGATGTAGGAAGTCTTGAGTAACTCTTGCTGTATGCGGACGAGCATTATCTTGCTGGAAAATTGCCCCAGGGAGACCATTTAGGAAAGGTCCTACATGGGGTCGAAGAATATCATCAGCGTAATGTTGACCCGTTAAGGTTCCACGTATCATAATTAAAGTGGACCGGCTACCATAGGCTATGACCCCCAGACCATTACACCAGCTATGCGGGCAGAGTGACGTAGAACAATGTGGGGGGAATTGTACCGCTCACCAGGGCGCCTCCACACCCGTACACGATTATCATCTTCCTCAAAACAAACCGAGATTCCTCCCTAAACACAACTTTTTGCCAATCTGTGACATTCCATATTGATCTGGCTTGGCACCACTGTAGACGTAGTTGCCAATGTTCCGGTGTTAAAGGGAGTGCACGGAAAGGGCGCTTGGATTTAAGATTTGCTTCTGCAAGGTGTCTGAAAATTGTTTGTGGAACAATTGCTACGCCTACGTCAGCTCGTATCGTTGAACGAGTCACTGTGGGGTCCACAAGTTCTTGCCGCACGATCCTTCGATCCTCTCTCCTCGTGGTCTTCCTGGTCGCTCCAGACCCGGTTTTCCGCGCGTGGGTACCTTCTCGTGTCCACCGCCCCCAACAATTTCTAACGGCACACTCCGAACGATCCACCTGACCAGCAACACGGTGCGTCGACCAGCCTGCAGTTTTCATCCCGATCTCTCATACTCGCTTAACTGTGAGAAATGTCTTCTAGCACGTTTACCTGGCATGTTTCGCTTACCAAAGTCTTCCTACAATCGGCGGGTAATCGTCACGTTTATGAATCTTCGAATTTGCGCTGGCTTATATAGCACCCTCTTCCTGATTGTAGCGCCACCTCGATGTGTATGAGCATGCGTATTGGCACAAAACTTGGATCATTTGCATATTACATTACGCTGTACTTATTTGCAAAGTTTCGCGATTGTACTTAGCTTCCTTCTTGGGTCGCTATTTTCAATGTTCCTGAGTGTATTTATTTATTTATCTTCGTGGAATTTTCAATCGTTAATAAAATACATTTTAAAGCGCTCAATTTATCTTGAATTTTATATACATGATTATGTTGGATGACAATACAGTAATTTATTTATAATTAATAAAAATTAATTGATAAAAATTAATTATTCAAAGAATTACAAATACAGCCACGCTGGCATCAGTTTTGGCGACTTGTGTCAAAACATGAAAAGGTTTTTTTCTCACATTTTAAAGCGCTCGTTTGAGCTGCAATTTTCTGTACACTGTTTTGGGTAAATATACGATACTTTAATTATAATTAATTAAAATTAATTGACTGAAACTAATTATTTAAAGATTTACAGACACTGCCACGTTGGTTTCATTTTTAGCGACTTGGGTCAAAACTTTAAAAGATTTTTTTCTCACGTTTTAAAGCATTCAGTTGAACTGAAATTTTATAAACACGATTGTTTTGGATGACAATACGATACTTTAATGATAATTAATAAAAATTAATTACCACTTAATGTTGTGATTCCGTCATATGTATATTCATATTTATATTAATTGTAACTATTTAATAAAAAGTAGCTAAAATAAAATTTTTCTTTGTTGATCTAAGTAGGAATTGAGTTAAAAAAAAGATTTTTTATATTATTTGGTTTGCTTTGAAAATTTCGTCATTTATTTGTATTAATACAAATCGTTTGTGCATTAAATTTCATTTAATTCTCATGATTCCTTCATGGCGCTGCATTTTTTACAAACAGCAGTTTATATATGGGTTATATTATGGTTTGCCGTAACGTTTTTTTCTAAAACCCTATACCCAGTATCAAGGGAAATGAGAAAAACAAGCTTTTGAGCTTTTAACGATAAGGAAGCCGTTAATGTACACATTATTTAGGCAAAATGGGCAGGAAATTCTTGGCTTCGCTCGTTAATGGAGCAGATAAGGGAATCTGCACATTAGCTAGGTAATGAGCATATTAACGGCTTTCGAACTTTAACTGTAACATATACATGTTTTCATGTGTGAATTGTCATGACGTAGCCTTTAAAGGTTAAATAGTCTTCAACTGATGCTTGAAATAGCGAGAAATTTTGAGATACTTATCATGAAATAAGAACATCTTCTACTCCTTTTTATTATATCTTATTATGAGTTAGCTAAAATCTCTATACAATTCTTTTATGTTTCACACGTAATATTGGCAGACAATTTGTAAAGTAAAAAAAAAATCTTATATATATTATACTCTGTATATACATTAATTTCTTCTCGCACGGCTTTAATACGAATTACACTTTAAAACAATTAGAAAAAAAAAAATACTTCACCGGCGCAATAAATAGTATTTTTGAAACTGGCAAATATTTAAATTTATATGGGCGTAAGTTGGTTAAACGTGTACACTAACGTTATTAAACAAATGTCCATACCTGTTTCAGGACGAAGACATGGATGGAGAACTCAGGCGACGTCCTCGACGTCTCACTTTAACTACACCCGGTCGCAGAGCTAGCCTCAACACCATGTTGGCGTCCACGACACGCCCTTTAGCCACGCCTACCATCTCTCACCACGCCTTCGTCGTGTCAACACCTAATCTGCAAACAGCGGAAGATTTCTCGCCCACTTCTCAGACAAGGCCTGGATTTCTGCAAGTGACGCAGGTAATGGATATCCTTCAAATTAAAGCCCTTTTAATACCAATACCAATAAAAATAGATCTTCCTCTAAAAAAACTATAAATTGTTATTTAAATATATATAATATTTGCTCTCAAAGAAAACAGCTTTTCATCACAATCTATTTCCTTTTACATTTCAAATTCATTATTTCCTGTGAATTTTATTGATCATCAGTGAAGTTTCATTTTTATTTTCATCACCATATTCCGTTAACCATAGCCATTCCTTTCTGCCCAATTCAAGGTTTGCTTAATCACAGTCAATGCTGCTTGATGTTTATTTCTCCCGTTATAAGAATTCGTTAACCATAGTCAATACGTAATTCCGAACTATGATCAGATGCTAGGTCGATAGATAACCTGATTGTCAGTTTCCGCATCTAAACCCCGCCTACTATAAATATTAAACGCAAGCAGAGCTAACATGATTCAGCAGTGGCGTAACAGAGAATATTAGCCCCCCTGCAAAGTCAGGTTTTTAGCCCTAAGCCGGATTTTACAAAGTATTGCAAAACCATAACATAACATAGGCTTTGGGCACTACTAGAATCCTGCCCCCCGTAGAGCGGGGGTTGAGGGGGTGTACGTTACACCACTGTGCTTCAGCTTATCTACACGACGAGTCTTTCATGGAATTGGGACTCAAACCTACGGCTCAGCCAGAGCCGTTTTTAGCATCCTAGGCGTTTCAAATTGTTATGCCCCCTACACTACTTCCAGAGCACCTCCTCCTTCAGTTCCTACCTTGTCAGTTTTGGTTCAGGAGGGATTTTCCCTTAACTCTTTTTTTTTTTTTTTTTTTTTTGCCTTTTGTATTATCCACCACCTATTGTTCCCGCCTTGTGGACTGGCAACCGAAGGATATGCCCCCGTAGGAAAGGATAGTGGCGAGGTTTGGCCACTCTCGTTCATTTCTTACCTTATGACATCACGGACTTCCCACCCTTTTGTAAATTAGTACAGTAAATTAATCAAAGTGTTCGTAATTACAGTATAGAGTATACATTATTGTATGAACCGTTTTCAACTTGTTAATTATTATCTTTTTCATCACTTATCACTACTTTCATCTTTTACTTTTAGACATCTTTATTCCTTGATGAGTCACTGTCATTGTACTTGTTCAATGAAGGTTTTCTTCGAAAAACTAATGATTTTTTCTGGTAAATCATTAATATAACATCATTATAATCAATTTCCATTACAATATCATTTTGAGTGCATAGCCACATCAAAATGTTAAGCTTTTCTTTTCCCACAGTAGATCTCTACTCTCTTAAGGGCAGACAAATGCTGCTTTTATTATGACTCGTTAGGCGGTGGTGCGTTCGCTGTAATTTTAATATTTTCTCTTCTTCCACCCTCCAATTTTTTGCGCCCTAGGCACGTGCCTAAGCGGAAAAGTGGCCCTGGGCTCATCTGAAACATCACAGGCGAAGAGAAAGGCCGTCTTAAGATGCGGGCCAACTGGACCCCATCTAGGCCCAGGGATTTGATTTGGCCTCAATAAGATCAGGATCTGAATAATTTTAATCATCAATTGTCATTCCTAGACATATTCTCGTAACAATACCTGAACATATTCTTCGAGCACCTGTAGCTTGCAAGATTGTATTACGTTATGTCCGTCGTTCCTTTCTTCGTTACTTTTTTAATTGAAAGGTAACAGCCGGTTCGTGAGATTATGAATCACACACATTGGTTCTTACGGGTTGCCGTTTGTACGAGTATTCGGCAAAGCATTGTTATATACTGTCTATTTAAATGGGTCACTCGTGAGGCCTACTTTTAAACCTCTGACCAGTACATCCGTCTATCAGACGGGTATGAATTGCTTTTATGCCTGCAGATAACGCTATGGTGTAATTTTGGGGGTGGGTTGCCTTGACATCTTCAAATGGACTCTAACCAGTGAGAGGATCACGTGGTGGTACTTGGCGAATTTTTTCAACTCACGATATGTGCGATTTTTCTTATCCATCACCCTCTATCAGTATCCATATTCCCATAGTTTTTTCGCTTTTGGTATTACTATTTTTAATTATTTTTACATGAATATAAATAATTTCTAATCAGTGTTTATAAAAATATTTGTCATAATTCTTGTGATAAAAATATATTAATACAGTATGCTTCATAAAGACTGAAATATTAAAAATTCTACTCAATTTCATGAGCGATAAGAACATTTAAAACAGTCCTTAAGATAATAAAATTCAAAAAAATTTGCGTACCCGTCTGTCAGACGGATGTTTCTAAGAGCGGCAAAAAAAAATTGATGTTCCGTCCAGAGGGTTAAATAAAGACCCATGGCCTGAAGAAGTTACTGGACACGAGTTCACATGACCATTCACCGTCAATGACTTTGTTTTCCCGATGTGTTGTATTTAATGGTTCTTTTTTTATCGCCTTTTCCCTGCCCTCCCCCAGTTTTGGAAAAAAGAATAAACTCCGCCTCTGAAATTGAATCAAGAAAACAGGGGATGAATGATTAAATATACAGTATATCTATACGTGAGAGAGAGAGAGAGAGAATACGTAGTAATGCATAAAATGATTCCAAACCAGAATCAGAAAAAAATTAATTAATTGAGTAAACATAAATCAATTTACTTGAAGCTGTGTAATGGAAGATTATTGATTAACTTTTACAATACTGTGTACTTAATGATTTCGTCCGCTTAACGAAATCGAAAATAATAACTGAATTTTCTCTATTCTATTTTTAGGAACGTTCCGGAAGACGAAAATCCGATTTCAACTGATACCCGAAAATAATTATTTCGGATGCAAGCAGGAAACAAAAACATTTTTTAAAGTTCGACAGTGATGGACGATGGGTTTCTTTCGAAAAGAAACGGATCATACTATATATCTATTGCCCAACATTCAGAAGATCAAATTTTTCCACAGCAACACAATTTTTGTGTAGAATAGAATTCTTTCTTAAAGCCAAGCCGAGCTCGAAATAAATTTGTGGAAATTCACAATCTATGATATAATCATAAAAGAGAAGAAAGCTTATATTTGAGTGACACTGGAATTGGTACTTACGTATTACATCATTGATCAATTTCATAAAATCCAAAGATGTCGCCAATTGAAAAAATGCCGCCAAATGTTGCCATAGTTATTCTTATTGTGTTCAAAATTGCACGGGAACAGTTTCCACTACTGGCTGCATATCATGACATTTGGAGACTTCTTTCGTTCTGACATTATTGGTCGACGGTATAATACGTTAAGTACCTTTGAACACTATTTTCCTTTCTTCTTTTAAATTATTCTGCAAAAACCAAGATTTTAAGCAAATCAAAGAGTTTTAAAATTCCAAATGTTATATGTATTCGATTTTTTTAAAAATCCCTGAGGATTTTCGTGGTGATTGAGTTTATTGAGAGCTATTTAACGGTTCTATGAATGACTATAGGTATGTAGAGAAAGCTGCCTTAAAATCAGCGAAAAAAGAGTTTCCGAATGTAGCTTCAAAAAATAAATACAGAATACAGTGGCGTACACAGACTTCTACTATGAGAGGTGGTATATTCTTAAGAACACTTAGACGAAAGTGTCGAGGGGCAATCTCAATGCTAAAGATTAAAAAGATGTTGATCTATGAGAAGGATATGAGCCTCTAAATCTCATTCATGTGTATACAGCAATAAGAGAATCATTGTGCTTTAAAATTATTTTGTTAGAAGCTAGAACAGTTTTTAATTTTTAAAAAAATCCGATTCTCTCTTATATATCAATTAACGCGTGTTTATGATAATTTTTTTGAGAAATCACCTCACCCTCTTTTCAATTCAGTACTTCAAAAAGTGTCGAGAAGAGCTGTAATTTAAAAATGTTGATGAAAATGCTTCGTTTTTGTTTTGTTTTTTGATAAATTGCAGAGGGAGATTATTTTCTATTTCATTAATGAATGCTATTTATTAATTATAGATGGATGAAATTACAGTGCTAAACGGTAGTTAATCGCATTTCCCTTCCCAACAGCCTTTATATCAATTCAGACGGAATGTCTTAAAAAAATTAAATTACTTTTTATTAATTCAGTTGTTAATATTATTTCATACATGCATATCGATTTTAAGTGAAGATCTAAGAGAGGATATTCACATAAAAAAAAAGTAAATAACAGTAATAATAACGGTACATTTCTTTGTTGTTCATAAAAATGTATACTCGTTACTATATATTTTACAATTTTTTCCTTTAGTGCAACTGATAGCTATTTATATATTGGGCATTAAGTAAAATTTTTATTTTGATTTAGGAGATGCAATAAAAAAAAGAAACATTCAATTAAAATGTATCGAATTATTTGAAAATTATATTTGTAACTTTAAATTGAAATTCAGCGTGAAGTATGTTGAGTTACGTACCAAATATACATAACTTCAAAAGAAACTACTGACTTCCCATGCATGCCCAAGTCAAGAGTAATACAGTTAATGAATAGGAAATAACTAGAATGAATAGAATGGAATAGTAGAAAGTCATGCATAAAAATAATAGATAGAACAGGAGAATCTTGGTAATTGTTAAACACATCTACTACAAATATAAACACATCTTATATTTCATAAGATAAACAATATACAACATTGCTATCTTTATTATTTAATAAATCCAAACGAAACCATGTCAAGAAAAATTATATCAAATACCATAAATTTGCATTATTTTAATGAAAATACTGTGGGTGATCGGTTAACGAACACATATTCGGATAAAGAACACTTTCAAGAAAGATTTTTTGTGTTTGGACAACGAACACATATTCGGAGGTGATCAGAGAGACATCCTTTAAATTATGGATGAAATTTTGACAACTGCTAGAGATCTGGAATTGGAGGTGAACGAGGATGACATAGAAGAGCTCATATTGGGTTGATTGATTGATTGATTGAATATTAACGTCGCACTGTTCAGCTACACGAGGGCTTTTGGCGACGGACCACGTAATTTTGAACCATGGTCAAGTGACGTGGACGACACCTGAGCTGGCACCCCCTCTCTAACTACCACACCACACCAACGGGAGGACGTTTCAGCTCTCGACAGATTTAACGTGCATCGCTGCCCTACACGGCGGGTCTTTAGTGGTACTGGGCTCGAACCTGTGACAAAGCAAGCCACAGTCCGATACCTATACCACTGGGCTACCGCGGCCACGAGCTCATATTGGGACATGAAGATGAACTGACGATAGAAGAACTCCAAGAAATTTTGAATGAAGAACACCAAGAAACACAACGAAATGTGTCTCCTTCTGAGCAAGAGGAAGACGAAAGAGGACCAATGCCGACATCTGCCATTAAAGATCTTTTGAAAAAGTGGGATGGTGTCAGAGCAATGGTCTTAGAATGGCACCCAAACCAAGCTGATGTCAGTAGAGTTGGGGATCTTTACAACGACAATGCTATTAGTTACTTCCGGAAAATCCTGAAAACGAGAGAAAAGCAATCGACATTGGACATGTTCTTCAACGCCCCATAAGCAAAAAATGAAAAGGACTGATTAATATGCAAGACTGTATGTATGTATTATTTTTTTAAAAACTTACTAAGAAATTATACATTTTTTAAAATTTAATTTTTAGGGTCTCCAGAACGAATTAATCGATTTCACATAGAAGTCTATGGTGAATCGATGATCGGTTAACGAACAATTCGGATAGCGAACATAATAGTCTTGGAACGGATTATGTTCGCTAACTGATCACCCACTGTATAAAGAATTATATATATTTAAGTTAAAAATAATAAAATTTCATTTCGATTTTATACATTATCTAATTATTGATCATTTTAGTAGTATTATATACATCGGGTGTGTGTTCGAAAAATATAGCTGCATTTTCAAGTATTAATTACAAATATACAAGTACTAATAGTTGCGCGCAAAACATCGAGTCTATACGCGATTTCTGGCCACATTCTAAGAAGCTTTGCAGGACTAACATTCTTAACGGACGTTGTAATTCGACTTTTTGGTTTATCAGTACTATGAATTGGAGAATGGCAACTAATGTTTTTCACGTATTACTATAAGAAATCCAAAGGTGTTAAGTCTAAAGATCTAGGTAGCCACGGTATTAAACTTCCTCTTTCCATCCATCGCCCGGGAAACTTTTTTCTCACTTCCAAGCTCCAATGTGGTGATGTTCCATTTACGCTGTCCATGTGTAGCAGATTTAAATTCGATAAACCATGCAACAAATCGCACTTTTTCTTGTGAAGTCACTTTAAAACGAGAATGTTGCAAAACGTGAGCATTGCGCCATCTAGTTTGTATTTCATTAAGCAGAAACTTTAATCTTTTCTTTATGGAACCTAAAAAAAACGTGATTTTTTATTATTATTATTTCATTTTTGAAAGTGCCGCTATACTTTTCGGACACCCTATATAATGAAATGAAGCAAAATAGCATTATGGGACTGTACAATTATTTTTTTTATTTCAATGAATTTTATTTATACTAAGAACTATGTATATATATAAAAGAGAGAATGAGTAATACTCGGTACAAGTCAGGCTGTAATATACGCAACTTTCCATTTAATCATCTACCATATGTTACGGGGAAAATAGTATTGCCCTCAAAGGTCACGATTTTAACTTGAATTTTCATAAGATATTGGAATTTGATTCATGAAAACAGACAAATATATTAAACTTTTGATAAACTGAACATTCTACACTTTCGGTTCCAATCAGAATACATATAGAGTTTTTACATCCTTTTCAAAATTATATTTATCTCTCATTTTACTAAAAACAATTTAATGAAGAAATAAATTTAAACACATTCCAAGTCATTTTAATATGCAAACCTATATTTTCAAAAGAATCGGATTGCTATCAATATTACTAACTGCTTTTGTATCATAGCATTCAAGCTTCATATGGACAGGTTTTCTCAATGAAAAATATCTTGGGAAAAGAAAAAGTATATCTTGGAAACATTGCCAGTATGCACTTATTAAAAACATTTCCTTGAAATTTAATTTCTTGCCAACCTTAGTGTTCATATATGTTAAAATATTTGATTCGCTTAAATTAGTTATACAAATGAATTTTCTTGATGAAAATGCATTTGAATCAAATAAGAAATAAGACTGTATATAACAAAAGTAGGTTCTAACTAAATCAACTTCTTAAGATACCCATGTCTGAAATTTCATTTACTTCTAAAAATTTCTTATCGATTAGTTTGGAAAATTTCTCAACCCTGAATAAAATTAAAAAACAATTTTTTTAGCAATATTCACAATTAAGTAACAAAAAACATTTGTGCATAATAATCACAATAGCAAGTGAGCTTGAGTTGTATGTAATTACCACCTTTGTCAAATGCATAGATATGTACAATAACACACAGCAAGGTTATGAAATTTAAAAAAGAAAGAAAATCTTTAATTAAAAAAACACACACAAAATGCATCAACTTAATGCAACACACAGCATCAAATGCGAATTTTTAATGAAAGGTACATGTAGCAATAACAAACACAATGCATAATGAAGGAAAAAAATACAAAAATTGGTTATACAATTTCACTTACTGTTTCCCAATACACGTGCTTTATTTTTCTATATGAAGAACCATGTTGAAAGTAAAAGAAAAGATGAAGTAGTTTTGAAGCATCTATTTTGAAGAAGTTAATTAGTATAAGATCGACAGGGCATGTATAATTGATTGTATATGACATGTAGAACTGATTGTATAATAGGACATGCATAACTGATTGTGTAATAGGACATGTATTACTGATTGTATCAGTGGTGCAAACAGGAATTTCTCAGGAGGGGGATCCAGGGTGTAAAGTCCACAATTCTTGATTATATCCCAATACACCGCCAAACATTTTTTTGATTTTGTCGACTGTCAGAAACAAAAAACGGTAAAAAATAAACTGAATAATTAGCATTAATAAATAAAATTAATCTCATTAATAACAATTATTTAATCAAATTTTACATGCTATACACATAGGATTATAATCAATCGAAAAAAATCAAGGGCTATGGGGGTTCCAAACCCGGAGAATCCTTCCCCTTCCTTTTGTGCGTCATTGGATTGTATCATAAGACATGTATTAATAATTGTATAAGAGGACATATATTATTGATTGTACAATAGGACATGTATAATTGCCATAAGACTATTAATGCATTGTCCATAACAAATTTATCAACTTTAGCAATGATAAGAGAATTATTTAGATTACTTCATTGACAGCTGAGAAGACATATATAAATAAATCATCACTCCTTAACCAACTATCAACAATCAATAGTTATCAAGATATACTTTTTGATTTCCAGATATCATTTGTTTAAACAACCTGCATATTGGCCTATAGTAGGAATCTCACATCTACTATAGTATTAGTTATTTATATTTCTTAGTGCAATTTTTTTACTGTAGAAGCCAATTTCACAACTGCTTACTCTTGCATCGCATAAAGACTCGTATATTCTTGTGTATTATATAAGATATATATATCAACGTGTCTCAAAAGCCCAAATTGTGGGACCAGAGAAATCATTACCTGTTGATCTACACTAGTAAAGATAACACTTTGCCACATTAAACAAATTTATAATGTTTAATAATGTACATGTATATTAGATTCATTCAAATAAAAACATTGTTAAATTCCAAATTTTGTCTGATTGATTTTTTTATCAAACATAACATCAGGTCAACACATACAATACTGATCCAGATGATGGAGTTCATTACATATATGTGGTTAAGCTATATTTGTTAAAACATTTAAATTAAATTATCGGTGATCACAAAAAATAAGTGTGAAATACGGAACAGAAAAGTTAAACATTTCATGAAATTTTAATTTCTTTAATACTAACATATACCAATTTTGGTAATCGTAAATATGAAACATTAGTCTAAAATTATATTGAAAATTATTGTAATTAACTATTAGAAAAAGTTTTTTTTCAAACTAAAAAATCCAGTATAAATACAAATATATACATTTAATACTATAATTATGCATTTAATGAAAATATTTTCTAATTTCCTAATAAAAAAATTATGCAAATCAAATTTTAGCATTTATACTTACTGCAATACAAAAAGTGACTAGTTTTCCAATTATGAATTGCTTCTACAAGCTCTTGAGGGGTGGAGAAATTAAAATTTAACACCTACTGATATATATATTTAAAAAATCTTAAGAAATTATATTACTTTAAACAAAGCAGGAAATGTATGACCAAATATCCTGAATAACTCTTTTTTTTCATATGCTGTAGTACTCTCATAACTTTAAATGTTTTACAATTTCCAAAACACGATGTACTCAAATCAACAACCAAAATAATACAACTTTACCAAGAAATGCAAAAAGTGTAAACATTATGAATAATTATAATATTTAATTATGATACAATCAAAATAATGGTTAAAAATACTGTAATTAAATAGTATATAATACTCTGAACAAATTTTCTTCAGCAAATAAAATTTAAAAAGTATCATACTTAAAGTTAAGGTAATATGCACCATTAAAGTTAAACAATAAATCTGTGTTGTGAATTGTGTCTTCAAATCATCATATATCTTAAAAACTCACATTATTTTACAGATGATTATTTAATCATCTCTAAAGTAAAGACGAATTGTCAAACAGATTCATTTATCTCATAAAAACTTATTTAAGCTCTTAATAAAGTGTTTCAATAATGTATTTTATATTCCTATGACATTATACAATCTAAAATGTTTTATATAAGATATTTTTCATTTCATTAAAAATTAAACTTACAATACAAATCAAATTCTATAAATATTTTTATCATATACTTACTGAAGAATTTTATTTTTCCATGCCTGAAGGAAAGCGTTTTATGAGTAGCAAAATCTTTAAATTGTACCTCATAAAATATTCCTTCCTGTTAATGTATATATAAAAATAGTATTTTTGTAATTAAAATGCTTTATAAATCTACGAGAGAAAAAAACTTAAAGCATAACTTTTCAAATTTTAACAGAAGGGAAAAGCACAGTACGTTTTAATGTACCGATTTTAAAACATTATTTGAGATTTAGAAACTATTCTGCTTTTTCAGTAGCTTAAGAGCGAAAAAGCAACATGGGCTTTATCAACAGAATACAATTATAAATTCCAAAACTATGCATATATTATATTGCTGCTTATTTTGTGTTTCCCAATTATGATAAAAAAAAATTTCAAAAAAAATTAAGACTATAAAGTAATGGAATATATTTTTATTAGCATGCCTTTTTACATTATAAATCAAGATTTATTTCAATACATCATATAAAACATTGCTCATAATTGACAAATATATATACACACACACACATCACCTTCACCATGCAAGACTAAAATTATTCAATCCTGATTTCTAGGCTAAATAATTCCAACATGAAGAAATGCCCGTATCCCAAAACGTGTCATTAAATAACACTGTACAGAGAAAAAAATTAACAGTAGAACAGGACCATAATTTCAATGTGTATAACAATATAATAGTGAGATCTTTACATTTAGATAATACACAAGAACATCCTTTACTAACAAAAAGCTTACATTGTATATTTTAATATTTACAATAATATTGGACTAGATATACTAGAATTTTCCAATAATAACTTCAAGAAAAAGCATTAAACAGCAAATTTAGTTCAGCAATTGGCATAACTATGCTTGTGTCTGTTTACTGAATAAGTCACTTCCTTATAGTCATAATGGAAAGCTAACTTACAAAGTTTCAAAATGGGGTTCTATTATATTAAATGCTTTGCAAGCACAATGCCAAAATGCATTTTATGAGTGTATAATATACAAGGTCAAGAATGATAATCACAGTCATGTTCCACTGCACATGCAATAAATACTTTTAGAATAAAGATAATAATATATGCTCAATATTTACAAATGTGATAAACATGAAAGACTAATCAAAAATCACTCTATAATCTTATAATAATCAAACAGGACACGTAAAAAAAGATACCAAAGCTGTAACAAACACATACATGAATAAATTTAATTATAAATTCATTAATTCTAGTTCAAATCTTAATGAGGATTTTCTATTTTTTAAAAAAATCATTAATTGGCTCAAAAATAGTCTTTTTTTTAATATGTACATATATATTTGGCATGCTTTAAATGCTAGCGCTGTTCATTTCACAAAACAACTGTTCATGATTTTAAACATTTCAGCAATGTCACACTACCAAATAATAAAATATAAGAATTATACAATAATAAATATGTCCGCTATTGTTAAAATAAAGTTTCAAGATATCCTAGAGCAATTAGAAAAAGACAAGAAAAAGTATTTAATATATATACATTTATATTTTAGAATAAACACTTCATTATAATAAATAAATAAACAAATTCAAATATTTGATTTTCAATTTCAATCCACTCCATAAAATAAGAAAATAAATGCTTTTAAAATATGAAATGAAATGAAAACTGACAACAGTAATAAACACAATAATCAAATTAATTAAATCATACAAATAAATAAAACATAGTCCAATTTACATTAAAAAGAGAGAACTTCTTATTCAATTTACTGAAAGTAGTTTTAAGCATTTGATTTTGAAAAATTACTTTACCAATCCAGAGTATGATTGAAAATCTAATGAAATATAGATAATTGCAAATTCAAATATACATAAAGTGCAATAAGTTTCATTTACAAACAATGTAACATACATTTAAGTAGGGATCACAAAATTTATAAGAACAGAATGTATATTATAGTCAACAGGTAAAATTTTTAAAACACCAACTAATACTTTTTGAATTCTAATCAAAAACACATATCAAATTACAAATTTTTCACAAATTGCTAAATATTATCTGATATGACATTTTGTAGTTTTATATCCATCAATTTTCTTCATGTAAAAAATAATTCAAAGTTAAAAAACAAACCATTTTAAGACAAATATCAGCTATAAAGTAACATAATAAATTATAAATCACAAAAGCATAGGAATTCTGTGTTATCAAAATAATGTAGAATACAACACTCTCAATTGAGCATTGTATGCCGATCATAAATATTTCTTCTTTGTTCTTGCACTTGTCTTTTCCATTTATCTTGTTGTTCACCAACCCGATTCAAAACATTTGTACTACTCACACGAGGCCTTAATGGAGGAGGCATTGGTTCACTCTAAAGAGAAAAAATTTTTGCATTATAATTAAATTCCACAAGCTAACATTACAGAATCAAAAACTCACCAAATTAATATATATATATATTTTTATATAATTGAAATATTAAAAAGTTACAATACAAACTTGTGCTTATTGTTTTGACAGTATGGAGATCATATGTGTACATTTTTTATATCACCAATATATATATATATATATATATATATATATATATATATATATATACCTATTAAGTAATATTAGGAAAATATTTATTTATTTTAAATTTTGTTTTTTTCTGATTTTATAATTGATTATATTGTGCTCAGTGATATTTTTATAACAATTTGGAAATCTATTTATGTATATAAAAACAGTTGACTCTGGAATTCTTGGGTCACAGACATTAGATAAGATAACAAACTGTAATAGAATGGTGTAAAATATTAAAAAATAAAAACCAATTGAAGTCAATAAAAGTTATCCTTTCAAGAAACAAATAATAATGAAAAAAATGTGTTATGAGAAAGTCAGGGGGAAAAAAAGGAAGAATATTGCAAGGTTTTTGATTTGTGAATTCCTGTTTTTAAATAATAACATTTTTTTTTAAAAAAAATTCTTCAAGAAAAAAAAATTTTAACTTGTATCTGGCATTACCTTTTAACCCTGCTATTCTGTTTGTATTTACTACCCGTGTGTAGCATTTGGGACAACATGACCTGATTCAGAAAACTTACCTTTCTTGCCGTAAATGATGATCTTACATAAGTTTAGCAAATGTGATTTTTACACTTGTACCATAACATTTTAGTTTTGTTGTCATTGCTAGATAAACAGAGATTGCACCTTGCACATTTGATACACAATTGAAGTATTCTCAGCAGATCCCGATAGTGCGCTTTTCCTTTCTCTTTGTATTCGGTTTGCTATTTTTATTAAGTTCTTGGTAGGTTTGACCTTGCTTCAATGTACGGAAAAATGAGTGCTTTTCCAAGTTCTTCCAAAAATAGCTTTCATTTTGTCAATTTGTTTTCATCCCAATCACTATGTAACAAATGCAGAAGTATCAAGCATGTTACAGAATACTATCATGGGCCAATTATTTGTTTTTCTTTTACAAGTGTATGAGTTTAGAAGTTGATCAAGAGTATATCCACAGCTCCTTTAGTTGAATTATAATCTAAGATCATTAAGGTTTTTTGTCAGATCTGTTCCTAACTTCTTTGCCACGATGCAAAGTGCTCATAAGAATAACACTCTTGTTCTTTTTTGGGGTGTAGTTTACAACTGCGATGTCTTCTGTAAAACAAAATAATGAGCTGTGAACTTCTTTATTTGGCATTTCTTCCGGATATACTGGTTTATTTTTTCTACTGGTGCCAAGCTTAGCCATTTTTCATTTTAGAAGAAGTTGCTGTAAGTTGTAAAAAATTATTGCATGTAATATTGTGCCCTGAATACCTATAAGTGAGATCACACACTACTAACATTCCTTGATTTTTCTTTCTAATTTTTCCCTTTTTCCGATGTCAATTTGTGTTTTCACTACATACAAAGTTTTACTGTCCCAAAGTCCATATTTTGATCCCATATTTAGATGGCTTACTTGGTGTTTCCTACACTCCTCACTTAACTGTAACTGAGTGCGCGAGATTTTCCCGCTTTCCTGCCCCAACGGAAACTTTTTGGAACCGGTACGGGGACATTCTGTAAACTGAAACGCAACGGAAAGACGCAAGGTCTTGTCCGCATCTATCCGCAGCACCTTCAAAGGTGTAATTTTCATTTAACCGCATTATCACCTTTTAGTGTAAACTTTAACTGTAAATATTTATTTTCTTGTAATATAAACATAAGTACTATCTCCATCTCTGGCTATTATTCGAACTCAAACAACGGCATCATTTGGAGGCACCGACGAGATTCGTCAACGATTCGGAGAAACAAGAGATAAGTACTATTTTATATTTTCATTCAACGTTTGACTTTGGTTTCTCTTACTGATTCATTCCATCCATATTTCGTTTTATCAATTAATGGACGCTTGAAACAGCTACAGTGCTTCGCGGCAGAGCGAATTCTGCACTTACAAGAACTATAAATTTCATTGATAAAAATGATCAAACTTTTGACAAAAATGATATACGCAACAAGTTAGAGAAACTTGAATTAACTTATACGGAATTTGATAAAGCGGATGCTGCTTTACCTATCGAATCCTCTGAAATGGAAGAATTCGAAACAAAATATTACGAAACCAAAGCCAAGCTACAGAATATCTTAGAAAATTTATCTGTGAGAACATATGTATATAATGATAATTCTGATGTCTTTGAAAATGTCTCAAATATGAAATCTAGCAATTTTAAGTTACCAAAAATTAATATTGAGCGTTTTTCTGGTGATTATAAAGATTGGCCTTCATTTAAAGATTTATATATATCATTAGTGCATGATAATATGCGTTTATCAAATATACAAAAATTTCAATATCTTAGAGGTTTATTGCTGTCAGAACCAGCAAATATAATTAAGCATATTCCTATTACTGAAACTGCTTATAACGAAGCTTGGGAAAAATTATTAGCCCGTTATGATAAAAAAGAAGCAAATCATTTTTTCACTTATTAAAACATTCATGGAACAACCTTCTTTTAACGATACTAACTCTCACAACTTATGCAACATAGCAGATACTTCCGACAAAGTAATTAGAGGTCTTAAATCTATTGATACTAAAGCAGAGTCTAGAGATGTATGGTTGATTTACATTTTGTTACAAAAGGTTGATCCTAAAACGCGCCAAGAATGGGCGCACTTCTCAAATAATATTGATTTTCCCACATTTGAAGCATTTATAGAATTTTTAAGTAGCAGATGTACATATTTAGAACTATATAATGAAAATGTTACTTATGAAAAGCAACCTTATATTAATAAATCGAAATTTAACAATAGTTTAAAATGTTCTTGTTGTAAAATGAATCATCTTGTTTTCAAATGTTCTAAATTTAAAGAAACGTCTGTTAAAGAGCGTATACAACTTGGTAATAAACAAAAATTATGTATGAACTGTTTATCTGATAAGCACACTGAGTCACATTGTAATTCAACTTTTACTTGCCACTATTGTAAGAAAAAGCATCATTCGCTATTACATGATAATAATTTTAAAAATTACGCAATGTCAGCAAATAAATCTCATCGTGCAGAAGATCAAAACCAGACAGGAAATATGATACTAATCAAAACAAAGAAGTTGCAGTTTCCGTGAACTCTATACAAACATATTTTTCTTTATTACCAACTTTAAGCGTTAACATTAAAAATATTTTGGGGGAGAACTGTCAAGTTCGAGTTATGGCGGACAGCGGAAGTGAATCAACATTCATTTCGGAAAAATGTTTAAAACTGCTAGGCCTGAAAAGAAAAAAACGCTAGATTTCAAATTAAAGGATTGCAAGATTCTAAAATCGCGATGACTAGAGGATGTGTTGAAATAGATTTAGTATCGTTACATGACCCCAAGGTCAAACTACCAGTTAAAGCATATGTTTTGGAAAAACTAACTGCTCCATTACCAACGGAAAAAATAAACGAAACACATTTCTCTAATTTAAAAAATGCCTGCTTAGCGGATCCAAAATTTTTTATCTCAAACAATATCGATATGATTCTCGGATCTGACTACTTTTTTTCTATTTTGCTTCCTGGGCAAATTACTTGCTCTCAAAGTAATTTAATCGCTCAAAATTCCATTTTTGGTTTCCTAATTTCAGGCAAATTAACTGATTCTTTAAACTCAAATTCAATGCTAAATCTTCACATTAATGGTACAAATATTGACAATCAATTAAAGCAATTTTGGGAATTAGAAGAAATTCCCAACGTAAAGGATAAAATCTTAACTTCTGAAGAGCAATTTGTGGAAACACATTTTCAAAATACTTATGCATGTAATTCCGATGGACGCTTTGTTGTAAAACTCCCATTTTATAAATCAAATTCAGAATTGGGAGACTCAAAACACGCAGCAATTTCTCGCTTATTAGCAATGGAGCGGAAATTTAAAAATAACCCAGATTTTGAAAAACAATACAAAGAATTCATGAACGAATACAAATTGCTAGGTCACATGAGCTTAGTAAATTCCAGATCCCCTACTTCCAAAGATCAGAATTTTTTACCGCATCACGCCGTTATCAAGCCATCCAGCACTACAACAAAGTTAAGAGTAGTTTTTGACGCATCTCTTGCAAAACTACAAATGGTACGTCATTAAATTCTCTGCTAGGAGTAGGTCCCAAATTACAAAGGGATATTTTTGAAATATTGCTTAATTTTAGAATTCCTAGAATTGTATTTACAGCGGACATTGAAAAAATGTACCGTCAAATTTTAGTAGCTGATGAAGATCAGAAATACCAACAAATTCTTTGGAGAAATAACTCTAATCAAAACATTCGCACATACAAGCTAAAAACTGTCACCTACGGTTTAGCCTCAGCTTCCTTTTTGGCCATTAGGTGTATTAAGCAAATCGCTCTCGATGATAAAGATAATCCCAACCTCTCCCGAGTTTTACAGGAAGATATTTATATGGATGATTTACTATCGGGAGCAGATACGCCAAATAACGCAATCTCCATTTGCAAGTTTTGACATTGCTCATGTTTTGAGTACTCGCGGATTTCATTTAAGAAAATGGAATTTTAATTCCACGGAATTTCTCGCTCAATTTTCAGAACATAGTTCTCATGATGCACGAGTTGAATTTTACAAAGATTCTAATAAAAGTTCCAAAGTATTAGGCCTATTTTGGAATTCATCCAATGACACTTTTGGTTTCCAACCATCGCTTGAACTTACACTACCACTCACAAAGAGACGTATTTTATCTGAATCTTCCAAAATTTTCGATCCTTTAGGACTGCTTTCACCTTGTACAGTATTCATGAAGATTTTTTATCAAAAACTTTGGCTTACAAAAACAGATTGGGATTCTCCCATTCCACAACAATTAACAGAGGATTGGCTTAAGTTTCAAAAGGCCTTTAATGCCATCAACTACCTCACTGTTCCTAGATGGGTCATCCTTACAGCAGACATTGCATGGTTTTGCAGATGCTTCTTCATTAGCTTATGCTGCTGCAATCTATTGTCGGCAGAAACACAACAGCAAAATAAAGGTTCAACTACTTATAACAAAAACTAAAGTAGCCCCTGTCAAACAAGTTTCCATTCCTCGATTGGAGTTGTGCGGTGCACATTTACTATCCAAGCTATTTAAATCGGTCTTACGGACATTAAAACATTATACCTTTGATGTATTCGCTTGGACGGATTCTAAAATAGTTCTCTCCTGGCTGTCTAGTCACCCTCGCAAATGGAAAACTTTTGTAGCAAATAGAACATCTGAAATCATGGAAGTTCTACCTACAAAGCATTGGAGACATGTGCCTTCTAAGGAAAATCCCGCAGATATTGCATCCCGAGGTATTGATCCTAAATGCTTACCAGATTGCAAGTTATGGTGGCAAGGACCACCCTGACTAAGGCTAGAAACTTCTAGTTGGCCCAAGGCTGAATACAGTTGCGATGAGGCTTCGGATGAGGTAAAAGCGGAACAAAAATTAGTCTCCATCTTCAATCTGTTTACTCACACATCAATTGATGTAATTCATGGTTTATTCGAACATTACTCTTCACTCACCAAAATAATTCGCATTTTTGCTTATTGCCAAAGATTTATTAAAAACTGTAAAAAGATAGCATCTCAAGGATCATCGATCAGTTCATCCCATATTAATACTACTTCACTTACCTTTTCGGAAACCAAAACCGCTGAAGAAACCATCATTCGTTGGGTTCAAGGTTTCTACTTTCAGGAAGAAATACGAAGCATTAAGAAACAGATTTCTCTGCCACTCAAAAGTCCATTACGTTCCCTCCATCCATTCATAGATGAACATGGTTTAGTACGGGTGGGAGGGAGATTGCAAAATTCCCAGCTTCGATTCAATTCCAAGCATCCTATCATACTTCCTTCTCAGCACAGTATTAGTGAACTCCTTATCAAGGAACAACACATCGCTCATTTACATGCTGGGCCGACTTTGTTAGCTCACGTTCTTCCACAGTCCCATTGGATCGTAGGAAGTAAAAAATTAATTAACAAATGTATTAGAAAATGCTTAAAGTGTAACAAATTCAAAACATCCACCACAACACCACAACTGATGGGCAATTTACCAAAACACCGTGTCACGCTGGAGAGACCTTTCTTCAGCTGCGGTATTGATTATGCTGGTCCTGTACTGATTAAATACAACAAAGGTCGAGGGACTAAATCTACAAAGGGTTACATTGCTTTATTTGTATGCTTAGCAACTAAAGCTGTTCATATTGAAGCAGTCGGAGACTTAACAACTGATTACTTAATAGCTGCACTTCGTCGTTTTAGTGCTCGTCGTGGGGCTCCCCGCCACATTTATAGTGACAATGGAACCAATTTTGTTGGAGCTCGTCGAAAACTTGACGAAATACGGAAGTTATGGCTTTCCTTACCAACTAATGAAGCCATCTCTTACTACTTATCCAAATCTTCAATAGATTGGCACTTTATTCTACCCTCATCACCACATTTTGGAGGTATTTGGGAATCAGGAATTCGATCCGTCAAATTTCATCTGAAGAGAGTATTGGGAGAAACCATATTAACTTTTGAAGAGTTAACAACCTTGCTCACGCAAATCGAAGGATTACTAAATTCCAGGCCTCTCTCCTACGTTAATGACTCTGACATAGAATGCATATCTACACTCACACCTTCACATTTTCTTACAGGTGATGTTCTTCTTTCAGTTCCAGAGGAGCTTCCTTCAACCTCCAACCACAGAGATCGTTGGGAGTTGCTACAGAACATCAAACGGGGCTTTTGGAAGAAGTGGAGCTCCGAATTTATCTCCTCCTTACAACCTCGCAAGAAATGGCAGGACGCACAACCAAACTTGAAGGAAGATGACATCGTATTGATCAAAGAGGAGGGTCCTCCTGGTACATGGCCAATGGCTCGAGTTCTTCAAGTGCATCCAGGCAACAATGGACTGGTCCGTGTTGCAACTGTGAAAACCCAAGACTCAGTGTTTAAACGACCTGTTCATAAACTTCACAAACTTCCCATATATCCGAACTAGTTCGGATATAGGGGGTGGGAGTATGTTTCCTACACTCCTCACTTAACTGTAACTGAGTGCGCCAGACTTTCCACTCCTCACTTAACTGTAACTGAGTGCGCGAGATTTTCCCGCTTTCCTGCCCCAACGGAAACTTTTTGGAACCGGTACGGGGACATTCTGTAAACTGAAACGCAACGGAAAGACGCAAGGTCTTGTCCGCATCTATCCGCAGCACCTTCAAAGGTGTAATTTTCATTTAACCGCATTATCACCTTTTAGTGTAAACTTTAACTGTAAATATTTATTTTCTTGTAATATAAACATAAGTACTATCTCCATCTCTGGCTATTATTCTAACTCAACCAACGGCATCACTTGGTATATACTGTTTGAAAGGACATCGGCCACAAAATCCTACGAATTGTTCATGTACATTAATGTTTTCATTTGGATTATATAATTTTGGTTGAATTCCTATCCACTTTCCCCAAACATCTCGGACTGCAGCTAATTTATCGAATTTTCTTCTTTCTTGACGAGTGGATTTATTATCAAAACAAACAACTATCGATATGGCGCAAAACGTTTCAAGGGACATTGTCACACGAAATATATTCTGCCAGTTTCTTTATCCCATAAGCTTTTTGTTGATTCCCCATATGATTTATAAACACCAGAGAACAATAATAATGCAATATATGCTTGAAGAGTTTTAATTTTGATATTTTTCCACTTTTTTCCATTAACTTTTCCTCCTTCAATAATAGCCATTTTTATTATTTTGTTTTCAATTGCAGCGTTGAATACCACCTCAAATGCAATTTTTACATCTGTTACCCTTACTGTTGCATATCTTGTGACCCCTGGAGTAGTTTTTATAATATTAGCAGATGTTGATTGAGAAGAATGTGGCAGTGGATTTAGCTACCATTTTATTTCTTGATTCTTAGAATGAATACACTCTTTATAGTTCAATCATTGATTAGTGGTACCAAAATCATTGTCAGAGCTTTCACTCTCAATTTCATCACTTGTATGATTTTCATTCTCGGATACCTCTTCGCTGTCAGAAGCTTCTATTCGCTGTTAGTTTAGCTATATCAGCGAAACTCAAATTTATGCAATTTGCCATTTTTTCTCACTTATTTGGAGGCACAACTCCTTAATTGTATATCAGAAAGTGAAATAAAACATTAAAAAAAGAAAAGAAAAGTTGCAGTAAAAGCAAGTAGTTTGGCCCCCCTGCCAAATGTATCAACTTTTTGACCTCGCACATGCTTTCTTATCATGAAACCTATCCCATACCTCAATGAAACAAGTTTTGAAAAAGAATAAATTAAGAGAAATTATTGTTATTCTTTTCTTTTAATTTATCCCAAGCAAAAGTGAAGATGTATGAGTAAAAATAAATGACTTTTTTTTGCATTGGGTCATATTGACCTGAATGATACATTGGTATGAATTGTAAAATACTCTTTTGAAATACAAATAAACATAAATCCCTCTATGAGTACATATTTATATTGTTTATCTAAGATGTCAAGCAGTTTCATGAAAATATTCCTATTCTATATTTTCTTTATAAAGTTATAAACCTTATTTCAGGTAACAAACTCGAACATAACAGCAGGGTTAATATTACTTATGTAATATAGTAAAGTGTGTGAAAACAAATAGCACATTATATAATACTAGAACAACAAAAATATTTTTTTTAAAAAGTTTCTCTATAAAAATATAAAGAATAGTTATAAAATATAAAATTTATATACTAAACCTTCATATTAATTCAAATTTTTAAAAAATTATAAAGTGTAACATTTATTGAAGTATTTGAGAACTTAGAATAAAGAGAAATAGAAGTATTAGGATGTATCATCATTACTACTAAGAAAAATTACAAATTACTTACTAAAGTAACTTCTTCATTAGTATGTTTTTGGTAAGCTGTTCTTCGTTTATTTAACAGAGGATCCAGACACATTAGGAAAAGCATATAGACAGTCAACAGTGAAATAACCCAAATGATAATTATAACAACAACCTAAAAAAAATATTTACACAGGGACATTAAAAAATGCATACACAAATTTATTAAATCTAATGCCATAATTAGATAGAATGAAAATATAAATCATAAAAAGCACACCTTAAAGTACTTTTTGTGAATAGATATTTCACTACTACCACAGTAAAAATCTCAGCAGATTTGCTGCATTATGGATTATTTAAATATGTGGGCTAAATTACATATCAAATCTAATACCTCTCCCACCACCAAGTAACACTTTCAGAACACTTAAGGCTTTAATCACTCATGATCTCTGTTGATATATTCAAATGTTATAAAGCAACTCAAAGACTTCATCATTTTGATCTATGATTTAAAAAACAAGAAAGAAAGAGAATATTTTTCACTTTTTAGTCTAAAAAGGAGGACATATACAGAAAATTATCACAAATCTTAACATTTTCTAAGTTGCAAGTTAGATAATTCCTTAATTGCAGTATTTTCATAATTCATTTGCGATTCTTCATGGAATTAAATTCACGAGTGAGTGAATATTAACGTCGCACTGTTCAGCTGCACAAGGGCTTTTGGCGACTGACCAAGTAATAGTGAACCATGGTCAAGTGACGTGGACGACACCTGAGCTGCAACCCCTCTCCTAACTACCACACCACACCAACGGGAGGACGTTTCAGCTCTCAACAGATTTAGCGTGCATCGCTGCCCTACACAATGGGTCTTTAGTGGTACTGGGCTCGAACAATTAAATTCACTAAGTCAGCATCCAAAATAAATTATTTGTAGTACAATAAGCTATACACTTAACAACAGTGCAGTAAGATCACATTCAAGAAACTCTTAATTAAAAATACTTAACGTAAAATCTGGCGTATAATGGTCACTGGTGTATAACGCGGACCTATACCTTCAAGTTGCATTTTTTAATTTTTAGATATATGCGCCGTATAAAGCGTACCCCCTGTTTACGAAGAAATTTGAAATGTTAGCATACAATGCTCTTATGCTTTGAAGTCATTTATTTGAGGTATTATCCCAGACTTTTGAAAAATTTTGACTATATTTCTAGAACTGTAACTCTTTTAGTTCACAAGACATGTCATTTCTTTTATGCTCCTCTTTTCTTACCTTTAAAGCTATCGTTTTTATACCCGGCGTATAACGCGCACCCTTAAATTTCGATCCTAATTTTTGTGTTCAAAGTGCGTGTTACACGCCGGATTTTATGGTAATTTTTTTTATTATCCAAATTACTTTGTATAACTGTTGTATGTCATGGCTAAATTCTAAGAATACTTTAATAAGTTGTGGATAACTTACATGACATCCCAATGTTATCAGTAATCCAGGAATATGGTATTACTTGTGTGTACGGCAAGCGATGTGGGCGTTTCAAAATGTGCCGCCATTAGCGAAATGTAAACAAACCCGGAAAACAAGTGGAGTTGAGAAACGGCTTTTGCTGATGGCAGCTGTGCATTCAAGATCCGGTCGCCGCTTGTGACATCACGGTTCTATCTGACCACTTGGGAGTTTTCTTAATAGTTTATATCGCTTGTTGTGGAAGTAATGCAAAATACTAATTGTATTGATGTATAAATACTAATCGCTACTATTGTATAGTCAGTAGCAGTTGGGTGTTTCTCAGCAAGTAGCTGACTCCATACTGTACTCAAATGTTTTTTGAGCAAAGGTGCTCAGTTCGTATATTCAATTATTTAAAATTATCATTGTAAATTCTCATCTTTTATTGCATTGCCTTCAATAAAAATGTTGTCTAAGAAATTCTCGTCTTTAATGAAAAAGTCCTCCACATGTGTTATTTAACTTTTAGATCCACTGTTCATAGCTCTACTGGTTAGTTAGTTTTTCACACTTTAAAGTTAGAAGTGTAGAACTTAAGATATTAGAACACGGGTTATGGGCTCAGGCAGAGCTAAATTTTTTTGAGAGGTGTGGATGTGAAGAATTTTTTTTTGTGATGGTCTATGAAAAATTTTGATGCGATTTTTTTTAAATTTAAAGTGCCGTTTTATTGAACTTTAAGTTTTTCCCTGAAGTTTACAGACTTTCTGTTAAAGCGAATTTTTATTTAACTCTTTTGTCGAGTGCACCGCCTCGCCAGAAGTTCTAACCGACGGGGGCCATATCCAGATGGATGTCATACAAGGTGTCACCCTATTGACAGCGTTGAACTGGGAGGTATGGAAAGTGGACACTAGAGTCAGCCTCATGCATTATGGTGCATGGGAGTTCATTGAACAAGAGGAAGAAAGAAGCCCTGAAGAGGAAGCGAAACTGCCTTGGAGAGATCAGTCTGATCTAAAGTTGAGAAAAGATCGTGCTTTCACTCTTATATATCAGAGTGTGTCAAATGAGCGGAAGCATGGAAAATTCTGCGAGAGCATTTTGAGCCAACTACGAGAGCAAGAATTATCCAATTACTCGACGAATTCTTCGGTACCAGATACGTTCCTGGCCAAAATCTTGGTTTATTTATCTGCTGTGCCAAGCGTTCTGCCGAGCGTTTAAGGGAAGTTGGACATGATTTACTTGCACTCTACCAAGGCTACCAGATGATAAGGAGTTTTCCTGACGATTTCCGGTCAATAGTACAAGCCATCTACCGATGGAGCGATAAGGATTTCGTGCCCGATAAAATCGAGGCCGAATTATTACTAGAAAAAATCGTCTTGTCATTGTAAAAAAGGACTTGGAAGATGTCAGTACTTTTGCTTTTTCTGATGAAGTAAAATGTAAGATGAAGCAAAAGTCAAAATTTAAGTCTAAAAATGTAAATGTTAATTCAAATTCAAATGGTAAATCTTCTAATCAAGTCAAAAATTCTAATGTAGTTAGTAAGAATAGAAAAATAGGACCTTGCTATTTTTACAATGCATATGGTCACCTGATTTCAAATTGTAAACTAAAGATAAATAGTGAAAGTAAGAAATTTAATAATGAAAATAAGAATTGTAAAGAAGCATTTAATGTTGAGCAAGAAATAACTTTTTCTGGGTCTGACTGTAATTTGATAGAACTTGAGGCTAATAATTCAGACTTTAAGTTTGATAAAGCTAGCTGGGTTTTTGACACTGCAGCGACTGCACATTTGCAATAATAGGAATTTGTTTTTAACATTTGAACCAGTAAAGAATATGCAGATGTCACTTGCTATGGGTGAGAAAGATAGTCCAGTCGAGGGAAAAGGGATAGTTCATTTTTTTGTTAAAAGGTAGAATGGTATCTTTAATGAAATAATTTTAAAGGATGTTTTGTATAATCCTAAACTACGTAGAAACCTGCTTTCTGGGTTAAAACTAGAAAAACAAGGTGTTAAATTTGTAGGTAATAACGTAAAAATTTTAGTGTATGATAAGAACTGGAATAATTTATTTTTTGCTCAATGATAAAATTACTTGTATTTTTTAAAACCCTCTAAGTATAAATGTAATGGGAACAGCAGATCGGTTAATGTGATAGCAAATCAGGTAGAAAAACATGACATTAATGATTTGTGGCATTCAAGATTGTACCATGTAAATAACGAATATGTAGTTGCTACTAGCAAAAATAAAAGTGTTCATGGTTTACCTGAGCTGTCTGGATTGACCAAAAACTGCATACCATGTAAACTTGCTAAATCTAGACGAGTATCTTTTAAACCTATTGGTAAAATAAGGTCAAAAAGGGCCCAGAGTTGTTGCATATGGATCTTTGTGGCCCCTTACCAGTAGCATCACAGGAGGGTAATAGGTATTTTCTTTCAATAATAGATGACTACTCTCGAAAAGTCATGGTTTTTCTTTGAAAAATAAGTCGGGTGTTTTTCAGACTTTTGTTAGTTTTCAGAGAAGGGCTGAAAGGTTTTTGAACAAAAAAGGTAATTTCAGTAAGGACTGATCGTGGACTCTTGAGTTTTGTAGTGGTGAATTTAGGGTTTTTCTGGAAGGTCTAGGTATAGACCATGAAAAAACATACTCTTATTCCCCCCCCGAGATAAATGGAGTAGCCGAAAGATATACCTTAACGGCTTTGGACGGAATCAAAACTTTATTAAATGAAAGTGGGATAAGTCAAAAGTTTTGGGCAGAGGCTTTGATCTGTTTTCCTTACACCTGGAACAGGGTTTGCCATAAGATGTTGGCGGGCCATTAGTTTAACACCTTACATGACATCTAGATGGCGTTGGCTATTGCGAAATTTTTGGCACAAATATTTGTCTCAAGACTCCCAAGATGGGCAATAAATTTCTCTCTCGCGCGTAACCTTTTCAATGAAATTCTCCCCTTCAGCGAAAGGGAACATGAGGGGGCTAAGGGAGGGGTGACAGTCATAAAACTGGTAAAATAAATGTTAGCTCTTTTTTTTTTTTTTTTCGGGGAGGGGGTTAAAGCAGCAGAGTGAATCTTGACCATGAAAGACTTCTCATTTCTGGACATTGGTCAATCGTCAAACTTTTTCAACTCTTGGAATCCCTAGAACTGTAACATGTTTTCGAGGAATCCCCTTCCTCGCTGAAGGGAATATATCTTAAAATAATATTTAAAGTATATAGATAAACATATTTTTGATATTATATGTAAAGACAATTTTAAAAAAATATTATATTTTTTATTAAAAATTTTATGATGTAATTTTAATGTTATTTACTCATTGATAATATAAATTTGTAATCCAAATGTCACCTACGCATGCATTATACTTAGTAACTGAGATATGTGTTCACAATTTTTTACACAAACTATCGACGTATAAGCTTTTTGAAATTATCTGCAGTAGCATTTCATATTCCGTGTTCAATTCGTTTTTGTATTTTGTTTTTGTTGCCTATCGCGTTAAAAATATTTTTCACTTTCTGAATATACATTTTTGTGAATGGCATGAAAATGTTCATAGCTGTGTGAGAAATTCTGCGTATATGGCATGAATTGGTAACCTAAGATATAGGTCTTCTAGCTTAAATTTAAATTTTAGCATCGAATCTGTTCATGTCGATAAATTTTTTATCTTCTTCATTATAGGTGTTTTTTTCCCCCACAAATGTAAAAGGTTTCAAAATATTGTACTAACTAGTATAAAATTACTTCGTGGAACTCGGGATAGCAAATAATAGTATATTCACAATCTACTGCATAAAATAAAGTTTTAAAATTCATTTATTATATTACAATAAAAGTTAAAAAAGATCTTTAGATAATTGTGGCTAACCGAATTTCATGAGAACATACATCCATTTTGCATACATATTTGTAATTTTTCTTTCCCATTTTTTTTATTGGGACTCGTGGAACACAGTTTGTCGATCAATTCTCTAGATAAATGATGTACAGAACGAAACTGTTTTAATTTTTCCTGAACAAATGATTTTTAAAGGAAGAATAGGTGGATTTAAAGCAATGAAAAATTAAATTTCCCATTTTAATGAACAAACAGTATGATACAATTTTACTTTTATACAATAGAACAGGGGTTGGCAACCTATTTCACGAGAGGTACAATTCTCAGTGGTACCCTGAATTACTCAACAAATGTGTCAATTTTTGAGAGGATGGAAGATGATAAATTTATAATGGTCCTTATTATACGAAGATCTCCAGAATTATGGACAATTGCGAAATTTCGAAAAAATCGGAAAGATATCTCGAAACATAAATTTACAGCTATTTTGTGAATTATTGGATGTCATTGCTGGTGAGATTTGATTGTTTGAAAAGAGAAGATCGCGTGCACTCTGCTCTCCGCTTTTGGTTGATTTCGAAAAAGGCAAGAAAAAAAAATTTCTGTGTGTGTGTGTGTAGCGCACTTCCTTCAATAGAATCCTCCCCTTTCTCTGCAGGGGGAAGAGGGCCACAGTCTTTACTACTGTGAAACGAAATACTTGTTTTTGGGGGGGGGGGGGAGTAAAATAGTGTTGAATCTTGACCATGAGAGAGATCTAAAATGGCTTTCTTACTTTTTCGACTCATGGATTCTGATAATTTGTTATGAATGCTTTATTCGTTTCTAACTATGGAAAAAATCCTATGTATTTTGCAATCTAAATTTTAGGAGCTGTTCTTATTTTAATATAGATTTTACCGTCAAATGTCTTTTAAAATGTCAATAAGTTGTTCGCTCTCCTTGATTATAGGTGTTTTTATCCACAAATAAAAAAAGTTCATTTTCCATTACAAAACGATTTAGTTGTGCAAAAGCAATGTATTAACGTGAATAAATTTGTTTTGTTGGTCCCGATACAGTAAACAATGGAATGTTCACAATCTAGTAGGCACTACATATAAAGAAAAACGATTTAATATTCTTTTATAATGGAACAATAAATGTTTCTAAAATTATTACAAAATAAAGTTCTTATGTACAAAAAAAAAAAATGTTTCAGAAATTTCCAATTAGGTATACACTTACACCTGTATTACATTATTAAAGGTTTAAGGGAAACAATTTTGAATAGAATTTTCTTTAAAAAAGTAGTTTTATATAAATATTTAAAAAGTTAAAGGTTATCAATTTTGATATTTTTCTAAGATAGTATGCAGCTATTTCATTAAAAAATTGGTTAATTATGGTTTTGACCATTATTTTACATATAAAATATTTTTCAAATTCAAAAATATTTTTATAAGAAATGGTATGTAAATGAAAATAAGCATTACAAAATTATTTCATGTTCAGCAAAAAAAAAAAAAAAAAAGGAAGAAAGAAAGAAAGATATTTTGAAATTAAAATTTACTTTTGTAACTTTAGAGAATGATTAAAATATCATTATAAGGGAGAGAAAATAGGCTGGCAATTAATTATCAAGCACAATTAATCAAGCATATAATATATAAACATTGCCTTTATTTTTTCTAAGAAATTTATGTTTATTTAATGAATATATGTCACAATAACAATTTTTCAATTTGGAAGTTAACATTATATTTAAATCAAAGAAAATTGCATTATTGTTTAATTTTTGGGCATATTTGGTAACAAAATAATAGTTTCATTCTATGTAGGAATCCAAATAAATTATTCTTCCTCTCTTTCTGTTTTAGTACATAGGAAAGAAATTGGAAACTTTTATTGCTTTTTTGTACTTTTCTTTCCTAAAGACTTCGGACCAACAAGTGTTTTCCGGTCCCCTCTGAAGTGAAATTCCCATGAGATATTATACATCGTGGGGTGGATGACCAGAGTACTTAGCTCTTCCGAGCTATAACCTCTCGTCATTAGGATTTCGAGTGTTATGACTCTTACATTTTTTTTAAATAATAGTACTTAAAAGTAAAAAAAATTTTTAAGGACAGTAATAGAAATAAAAATTTAAAATTAAAAGAACGCATTAAGTGCTTGAAAAATACCATGAGATGTTGACCTCATGACATGACGAGATGCCTTTGAAAGGACGCTAAACGGTATTGTGGCTGACAAAACGGCAAAGTAATTTATCATATAGTGATTATACTGAGTAACAGATTGTTTTAAACAATAATTTATGGTAAAATAGCTTTGTAATAATTAGATTGACTTAAGTTTTCTAGTGGATAGATTCAATATCTCCCCCCCTCCCCAAAAAAAGTATAAATTGCTCTTAACTGATTATGATATTTCCTGAGAAAATGAATAGAAAAAATAAGAAATGTAAAACTTTTTAACATTTGAAAATCGAGCAATTTGATCTACAATTACGAGATAAAAAAGCAAACATTATTAATCATAACAGTTATATTTTTCCTTCGTTTATAAAATAAATTATTCATTTTAAAAAGTCTTCCAAAATTAAAAATTATGAATATTTGGGTTTAAAAAATGAAAACACCGTTTAATTATTTAGAAAATTAAGTTTCAATTTTTTAAAAATTAGTGTTTTTAAAAGTTTATTCAGCAGATATATCTTTTTCTGAATGCTTTACTTTCTAATTCAAAAATGAACTAGTAATAAAAATCAATATTTTAATTATAGTAATAAAATAAAAACTCCAATGAGCAATAAATATATGTTCATATCGTAATGCCCAACATATTTCTTTTTCCATAAAGAATTCATAATAAAATTTTACTACTTAAAATTTTTTTATCATATATTTAACTAAAATGGATAAAATTTGAATTAACATTAATTCTAAATTTTATATGTGTAAAATGTAATGCGCAAAGAAAAATCCCAACTTCTATTATGTTAAAAATTTAGTCAAGAACTTGATCAAATTATTGAAAATGTTCAATGACAGAAAATGCCAGACAGTATTTTTTAATAGAAAAAAAAAGGCAAAAAATTTAAAGATAGAGAGACTTTAAAATCGCGATATTGCCATATTTATTCGAATCTAAGCCGCACTTTTTTCCGGATGCTTAGGCTACAAAAAATTCTGGTGCAGTTTAGATTCGAAGACTGAAAAAAGTTTTTAATGCTGGTAAAGTAAATTAATTATTCACTTTTTATTAATTCACCTTTATTATTTTTTTTTATTTCGTTTAGTTAGTGATTGAATATAAACGTCATATTGATCAGCTACACGAGGGCTTTTGGTGACGGACCTCGTAACTTTGAACCATAGTCAAGTGACGAGGACGACACCTGAGCTTGCACCTCCCATCTCCTAACTACCACACCAATGAGAGGACGTTTGAGCTCTCAGATTTAACGTTCATCGCTCCCCTACACGACAGAATTTCAGCGGTACTAGGCTCGAACTCATGATACGCCAGCCACGAGTACGTTACCTTGACCACTAGGGTATCGCAGCCACTTTTCATTCCGTAAATATATCATATATCGATAATATATTTTACACTATTTTTTTTTCACAAAAATGTGCTGAGAATTTGGGGTGCGGCTTAGAATCTGAACATAATTAATTGAAAAAATAAGTTTCTGTTAATTAAATTAGAAAACAATATTTTATGTTAATAATTGTTCCAATGGTTTATGGTAAAGTTTTACGTCAAATATAAAATCGATGGGAAAATTTTTTTTGTTAATTAAAAAGAAAATAATAATATAATAATAATAATTGCATTACAATAATTAAATTAAAATTTTAATTTGTGAGTAAGGAGTAGTAATTTGTGTTCTTATTGTGAGTTAATTCACAACTTTCGATCAAGTATAAAGTAAGTATACTTTCATTCTTCGTTAAGTCATTTCGCAGAATTTAAATATTCTTACAGACATTCCTTCAATGACAAAAGAAAAAAAAATCTAAGCAGTATAATTATAAACGATTTTTTTTAAAGCACACATGCAGAAAATATTTAAAACTTTCCTAAATCGGAAAGTTCGTCAGATTTGAGATGTTAAATCTCTGTACATCATAAACCTTTTTCATTGTCCACTATTTGTCACAATTTGCAAGTTACCATAATTTCAGCTGGCGACTATATTTCAGAAAGATATCGCCAAAAATAAGTATTCGTAGCCAAGAATAAATTCGCTTTTCAAACGATGGTGGTGCCATCTGTTTGAGATAGTCCTAACTACGCCAAAAATAATTCAGAATGAACTTAAAATTTTAAAAAAGTTAATTAAGAAAAACATAAAACTTAATTCTGGCTACACTAGTCCAAAGAGGGAAGCTTGCTTTCTTATATACTATTTAATTCAACTCTAAAAAAAAAAAATTTCTGTTAAAATGTCTTTTGCGTTTCCACCTCCTATACTTTAACATAGAAAAGTCAAATTTCATTTTGCAAAAATGCTGAAAACTGTGTAATTTTCCAAAAAATCAAAATTCAAGAAACACTACCCTTTAAACAATTATTTTCTTTACATCCATAAAAAATTTTATTATTATTGGAGCTTTTTCCTGCCCACAAATGTCTTTGCCGTTTCATCCCTATCCTTTAACATTGACCGAAAACAGCCTTAAAGGATGCAAGAAAACCCCATTTGAGTTATATGGTGGAAAGAGACCCTCAGTTTCCCATCTAAAAAAGTTCGGCTGCTTAGCGTTTGTTGGTGTCCCTAAGCAACTCAGAAGAAAGCTCGATATGCAGGGGTGTTTGTGGGACCCCAAAAAATCCCCTGAAACTTTTACAGACTTACTACCGACATTTTGGAGTTTCGAGAAGGGGGGTGGGGAGAAATGAAAAATTACAATTATGAAGTATTGAATGAGCTAATTATAAAAGTTCAATGAATTACTTTTTTTGCAAAATTAATAACCATAAATTTTCAAACATATAAACTACTACATTTTATGTAAATATTTTAAATTACCTGAATTAATTCTTTAAAAAAAAATTATCTAATTTCTGCTGCTTTTTTTTATTTTCTGATGTTTGTGGGCTTGTCTTTCTTTTGTGGTGAACTTCATAATTGCAGGAAGGTTGACTTTTATTTTCCTCATTTACAGTTGAAGAAATTTCCTCGAGAACTGCACATGCAGAGGTAGAAGCAGTTTGCTTTTCTGCTAATGTAGAAGGTTTTTCAGAGACTTTTATACGTGGCTCATCTGAAATACATGTTTTTAAATCCTCTTGATATGTTTTCCAACTTCTGTTCATATTCAGTAAGAGATCTTTGTGAATTGGATCAGTCATTGGATTTTTTTAGCCATTTTTCACATGAGGTTTCTTTAGAAGCCATTAAATCATATTTAATAGTCTGCACTGCATCTAGGGAATCAATCTTAAGAGAGGTTCTATAGTCAGTGACAAGTGTATCCATTAAGTTGAATGCACTTTCCACTAATGGGCCATGGAAGCAGCTAAGACAGGCTTTGACCAATTTAGCCAATGTAGGATACTTATAATCATTTGTGAAATCATCTTTTAAATTAAAAACTTTAGACCAATATTTATCAATTGTACACTTGACTTGATTTCCACTTTCATCAGATGTGTAGAGCATTTCTTTGGTGATATCAATATCACTCTGGTATAATCTTATTTCAGCTTCTACTTTTGACTTTTCATTATCACTAAAAATATGGGACATAAAAAATGATAATTTTTCAAAAGCTAATATTGTACTGGTTTTACCTCTTAGCTCTGGATCTAATGCTGTAAAACTAATTAGATATGAATTTTTAAGGGGTAATTTCTGTTTCATATGCTGTGCTGTATTAGTATAAGCTTTCATCAGAGAAATTTGGAATTCTTTTGCTATTGGATGATTTTTTGATAATTTCTTCAGGAGAGTGGAAGCTTCTGCACCAGTAAATATTACTTTGCTAGGTAGATGGAATTCTGGATTTGTGACATCAACCTTTAATAAATCATTATAAGATGTGCACTCTATATTTTCTGGCTTCATAAAAAAAAAGAGAAAAATTTTGCCATCAATTTATAAATACTGGAATGTATTAAATGAAGCATTGGTTTTTTTTTGTTTCAAATAATTTAATATATGTGTTGAACTCTAGTAATACTGCTGAATATAATGCCATATGCAATAAAGTTTTGTTTTGCATAACAAATAACCCATTTAGTATTCTTTTTTTCCGAGCTAAAGCATCCTTTGTGAGTTGTTGGGAATGCAAGTAAGAATACACCCCTTCAACAATTTTTTTCTGAGCTGCAGAAATATTTCTTTTATTGTATACAGTTTCAACATAAGAAAAATAATCCCCTTTATCAGTTTTATCCTAGTGAAAATAAAATGCAATAAGAGCATCCCACAGATCTTTGATTCTTTCTAAAACACATAAAATGTACACCCACCTATGGTCTGGTCTCTTCAAGGGCTTAAGTTTTTTAATGGCAAGGGATTCACAGATTTTGAAAAAATTTTCTCTTTTACTGCAGCTTTTCATATCAAAATAGATGTCATCAATCTTCTAAGTATCTATCACACACACACACACACAAAACATGAAGCAAATTTTTTTGCACAGTTATTAGCTGTGTGACATGTGTCACCATCAATATCTAATAAGTGGGGTGCTTTGTTTGATTGTAGTCTGGTTTCAACACCCTTTTTTTTTCCACGCATGGTGTTACATGAGTCCATTAATACACTAATTAAGTTTGCCCATGGAATATTATTATCTTCAATAGTATTAACAACTGCTTTAAAAACATCTTCTGAATTGTAAGATTCCATCTTTAGAGATGCAAAATGATGAACTACAAATTCATTTTGATTGTTGTTATAAAACTGCACCCATATTAGTATACCTTGAGCATTGCTAGTACTTTCATCCAAATTTAGAGAAAATGGAGTCTCCTTTAAAGTTTTAATGATATTTTCTGTTTTTGCAGCAGTTCAATTAAATTGGGAGCTACATTGAAAGAAAGAGAATTCTCGGCGATAAACGAAGTTATTAATACCTCTTGGCGTGCTTTTCTTGTCACTATATCCAATGGCCGAGCATCTGTCTCCAGTAAGTCATCAGTATTTTTTGAATTAGCATTACTTAAAGTCATTGAATGTCTAATGCACTTTGAATATTTTATGTGCGTCACAGTTTTAGATTGATTTGTGAAAGCCTTGAATCCTTCCCCACCATACTTCAGCAGTGAGTTACAAAAAACACAATATGCTTGTCCAGCAACATTTATTTTCTTGCACCATGTGCCGATGGTATCCCCATTACCATCTCTCCGTTCAATCCAATTCCACCTAAATGCATTCCGGACACCTTCTAATTGTATAATATCACTATTTATATCGAGAAATTTCATAGTGAAATTCTCTTGCATACATAAATAAAAAAATATTTCAATAAACGAAACAAAAAATTTACACGTGCATCAATAAATGAAACGAAAATTTTACACAGCGGAGAAAAAAAAAGTTGCAAAGCAATCAAGGACAAATAGCTAATACGACAAAAAATTTCCCTTCTCTACTTATTGGCGCCATGCCAGGAGAGATAAGACCTTTGAACCCAGAGTCACGTGATCGCACATCGGGTCGAATGAAGTCTCTCCCTTTTTTTTCTGCCGCGCCTACTTGCCGAAAAGAATCCAGAAGAGAATGTCCGAGAACCGGGGGAATGAGTCATAACTCGCAATAAGGAAAGAACAAAAAAGAAGTTTTTCCCTTTTCACGCATTATCACTGCCTTTGGAGAAAGAAAGGAAAAGTTTTCACCACACACACTGACCTTGCGTTTTCTGCTTTCAAAGCAAACAAAATTACCCAGATCAAAATAAATAATTCATTATTATTCCTACTTCCTTTTGAACAACGATCCCCGGAATTTCCGGGTATCGAAGTTCAAAATCCCTGGAGCACAAACACCCCTGGATATGCGAACGAAACTGGGAATAATGTTGGGGTACGCTTTGAGCACTAAGGGGTATAGAATCTGGCTGATAGAGGAAAACAAGGTAGTAGAGACTATCAATGTAAGATTTGATGAAAGGAAAAGAGGAGTAGACTCTGAAAAGACTTTCACGGGACCAGTGAAAAATTATCTTTTAAAGGATTTCCCAGAAGATGGTGATATCTTTTCCGCAGTTGATGACTGAGCTGATCATCCGGAAGCTGGCAGCGAGAGGGATACCAGACCAGGTGGTGCTGATTCAGAAAGTCAAACCGGAGGGCCACATACTCTTAGGCAGAAAGTCAAACCGGAGGGCCACATACTCTTAGGCCCTGTGCTTCAATTCCTTGGATACGTAAACCAGTTGAAAGGAAGGATAGGTCTCAAACGGATATTTATTATTTTGTTGAGGGTAGCGATGTAAGACTGAGGTCATTTAATGAGGTATAGAAATACTGTAAAGATAAAAATATAGATTACGACCAGAATTTTTTTAACTTCAGCGGTAAGAACAGTTCATCAGGGAAAGTTACAGACATGCTAAATCTCCAATTGGAGGAAAACGCAAACCTTGCTGAGGTTCGAATCCCAAAAACTTATAGAGAGGCCACCAGAACAGCTGAGGCAGAAGGTGGATGGATAAAGAAATGCAGGTCATGTATGACCGCAAAGTCTGGAACCTCGTAGAACCACCCAAGGAAGCTAAAGTTCTGGGATGTGGGTGAGTCTATTCACTTAAGCGTAATGAGCAAAATGAAATAGTGAGATATAAGGCTCGTCTCGTTGCTCAGGGATTCAAACAAGTGAAAGGTGAAAATTATGATGAGGTGTTTAGTCCGGTTGTCAATTTTTCTTATTATGTTTATATTCTTTGCAATTTTTGTTTGTTTTTTCAAATGGTTTCATACACAGTTAGATGTGAATAATGCTTATTTATATGCTAGATTAGACGAAGTAATCTATATGCAACAACCAGAGGGTTATGTGAATGAGGCCAATAAAGTATGTAAATTAAACAAAGCATTGTACAGTCTTCATGAAAGTGGTCGCCAATGGTATTTTGAAATAGATGATGTACTGTCTAATTTAGGTTTTCAAAAAATTTTGAGGTGTAAATGTGTATATGTTTATCAGTGTAGATTAATTCTCTTATGTATGTAGATGACATAGTGATGTTTGGAGAGACCAAGGACTTGAATAATGGTATAACACTTGACTTGAAAATACTAGAGAAAACCAAGAAACTATTAGGTATTGTGAGTTTGAGGAGAAAAATGAAAAACTTTACATTCACCAAAGTTCATACATAGAAAAATTATGTAAGCAGTATGAAAGGTTTAAATTTCCAGTAAGTTCTCTCCCAATTCCTAAGGGTCTTGTGTTATCCAAATTGGATTGTCCAAGTACTCCTGCAGAGATAAATGAAATGGCTAAATATCCATACAGAAATTTAATTGGTAGTCTAAGTTTTATCGCTGCAAGGACAAGACCAGACATAATATGCTGTCAATTTATTGTCCCAGTTTCAGTCCAATCCTGGAATCAAACATTTGAACAGTTTGCTAAAATTATTAGGTTACTTAAAGTACACATATCACTATAAGTTGGAATTGTCAAAAATAAGTAATTTAAATTTAACTTGTTATTCAGACTCGGATTATGCAGCCAATAGAGATGATCGGGTTTCTATAGGTGGATACATTTTGTTGGTGGATGAAACTCCTATTTCTTGGGGAACTTTCAAACAAAAATGTATTAGTTTATCCACTACTGAAGCAGAGTTTGTCACTCTAACAGAAGCAGCAAAAGAACTGATTTGGCTAAAAGATGCTTTAGAAAATGAGCTTTTAAAATTGGAATTAAAGGATTGTTTGCTTTTGTGCGATAATCAGGCTGCCATTTCTTTTTCAAACTCGCCTTTTGAAAATCATAATACTAAACATATTCATGTTAGGTACTTATTTATAAGAAATCTAGTATACGATAAATTTTTTGAATTAAAATATGTTCAGAGTAAGTCAAATTTATCAGACCCTTTTACAAAACCACAAGTTAAAGAAGCATTGAATAAATTTTGTAGTTAAATTTTTGATGTGTAAGAAAGTTTTTTGTTAAATGCTAATATATTTTTCTTTTTGCAGCATTTGGTTTTGTTGAGGTCAGACTGGATGATGGAGTAACGTTCCCCGCAGGGTGGTGTGTGAACAGTGTTTGGGTTCCATGAATGAGTACGAGCAGCCCTCGATACCGTCTCAGAGGGAGTGAAAATGTAATTTGCCAGAGTGCTCATCTGGGGGATTCGAGCACAGGGAGCACATCATTCTAGCCAAATTGTCACAGGAGTTGTTCTTGTTTTTTGTTCGTAAGCCCCATTATGTGATTGGAAGCTCCTATAGGCCCACCATCTTCTAGTCTGCCTTCAATAAAGTTATCAGCCGCAAAGTTTCTGATTTTTGAGAATTTGTTTAAATTCTTTTCTCAAGTAGACTAGAAATATTTTTCTTTGATAAAGAGTTGTTCACATGTTTATATTATGTAATTTATCTGTATATTTTTTAAATGTGATATCCTGGAATGCTGACAAGGGGGGGCGCTTGTTGTATGTCATGGCTAAATTCTAAGAATAGTTTGATAAGTTGTGGATAACTTACATGACATCCCAATGTTGTCAGTAATCCAGGAATATGGTATTACTTGTGTATGTGTACAGCAAGCGATGTGGGCGTTTCAAAATGTGCCGCCATTAACAAAATGTAAACAAACCCGGAAAACGAGTGGAGTTGAGAAACAGCTTTTGCTGATGGCAGCTGTGCATTCAAGATCCGGTCGCCGCTTGTGACATCACGGTTCTATCTGACCACTTGGGAGTTTTCTTAATAGTTTATATCGCTTGTTGTGGAAGTAATGCAATATGCTAATTGCATTGATGTATAAATATTAATCGCTACTATTGTATAGTCAGTAGCAGTTGGGTGTTTCTCAGCAAGTAGCTAACTCCATACTGTACTCAAATGTTTTTTGAGCAAAGGTGCTCAGTTAGTATATTTAATTATTTAAAACTATCATTGTAAATTCTCATCTTTTATTGCATCGTCTTCAATAAAAATGTTGTCTAAGAAATTCTTGTCTTTAATGAAAAAGTCCTCCACATGTGTTATTTAACTTTTAGATCCACTGTTCATAGCTCTACTGGTTAGTTAGTTTTTCGACACTTTAAAGTTAGAAGTGTAGAACTTAAGATATTAGAACAATAACAATTATAATTAGACTTGGATGGCAAAAGTTTTCAATCAGTTAAAGATGTTACAGTACATTCTAAAAAAATTACAATAATTAACATAGCACAAGTCATGTATCAATCAATCTTGCATATAAACATCATGATAATTACTTCAATTTTAATCCTAGCTGAAAATCAGGTAACATAAATTCAGCATAAAATTCAAATACCTGCATCTGCAATCTAATATAAAGCAACTAACTAACAAAATAAGATGTTAAGTCGACGATTCAAATATTAGTTAGCAAATTAATCCTTCATACATTTTGTAATTGATATACAGATTAAAATATTACTAAATGCATACTTTTCCACAATAGGCAAATATTATTTAAAGTTTGTTTTGGAGAAAAAAAAATTGGGAAGGAGGAGGCATTTTTTAAATATAACATGGCAATTAAACACAAATTATTTCAACTATGAAAGTAATTTAAAAATGAATGTAAGAAATTTAATAAGTGTTACAAAAGAGAAAAATATATCTTACAAATATCGTTGTAGTATTCCGTCTTTCATAACGACATTCACACCGAGGGCAAAATTCCTTTTCCTTCGCTCTGACATATTCATCTGCTTGTGGTATCACCACTCCTTCACATTTGCTATTAATCAAGGATAAGAAAAATTAACTTTTAAGTACATAAATTACACCATTTAATTACAATGAATGTTTAAATTCAATTCACATACCTTATATAAAATCTATACTGAATTGTTATATGCATTGTTTCTATTGAAAGGACTTTATAAATTTTAAAACAAGTTTTAAAAAAATACAGTATCTACAATTAACAGTTTATTAATAAAAAAATTATTAACATATTATAAAGTTTTCAAAACTGAATACGAGGCATATCCAGAAACTATATATATAAGTTCCGTTTCTATTTATATCCGCTCCAGCGCAGCGATCGCAGTTCAGCGCATGCCCGGCAGACACTCAATATCAAGGAGAAGAAGCATGCGTCATTTTTAGATCACTGTCAGCCACGTACGCTTTGTTGTGCTTGTTTACAAAGTCGGTGTTGATTGAAAATCCCGCTGCGTGCGAAATCAGATGTGTAATTCGTTTTCTGAATGCTAAAAAAGTGAAACCAATCGAAATTTATCGGCAAATTTGTGAAGTTTACGGACAAAATGCGATGAGTGATTCAATGGTGAGAAGATGGGTCCGACAGTTCAATGAAGGACGTAGTGAAGTGCACGATGAAGAACGAAGTGGGCATCCATCTTTGATTACAGAAGAACTGGTTCGTGCGATTGATGAGAAGATCAAGGAAAACCGTACGTTTACAATTAGTGCTCTCGCTATGGAATTTCCACAAATCTCAAGATCACTAATGCATGAAATTGTTACTGACAAACTGAAATTTCATAACCTTTGCGCACGTTGGGTACCAAAAATTCTTACTGAGTCTCACAAAACAAAACGGATGGGTTGTGCACTTGAGTTTTTGACCCGTTATCATGAAGGTGGCGTAGATTTTCTGTCACAGATTGTCACAGGAGATGAAACTTGTGTTTCTTATGACACCCCTGAAAGTAAGCGACAATCAATGGAATAGAGGCACACTTCATCCCCAACAAGGGTTAAGCCGAAACACATCTTGACACCTCGAAAAATCATGTGCACAGTGTTTTGGGACAGCAAAGGCATCTTACTGATTGATTTTTTACCGCAAGGTCAAGCAATCAATGCAGCTGGTTACTGCGAGACACTTAGGAAATTGCGCCGCGCAATACAGAATAAGCGCCGAGGATTTCTGTCAAAAGGTGTTGTTTTTCTTCACGACAATGCACGACTACACACTGCAAATGTGACGAAAACCCTCCTACGAGGATTTGGCTGGGACGTGTTTGATCATCCTCCGTACAGCCCTGACCTCGCTCCTAGCGATTTTCATCTCTTCTTACATCTCAAGTCTTTCCTTGCCGGTAAACACTTCACCAATGACAAAGAGCTGAAAGAAAATGTTTCCAACTGGTTGAAGACACAGGCGGCAACCTTCTATGAAGAAGGCATAGAAAAACTTGTGCCACGATATGACACATGCCTGCAAAATTTCGGGAGTTATGTGGAAAGGTAGTTTAAGAGTTTTACATTTTTGTCCAATAAATGTTTTTTCTGTATCTGTATACAATTTATTTTTATTACCAAACGGAACTTATTTTCTGGATATACCTCGTACTTTGTACACAATGTAAGGTTTAAAATTTAGTGACTGATCTCAAATTTTCCATTTAACTGGAAATACTGATTTATACAAAGCACCAACAAAATATTATTAATAAGTTATCTCTAAAAAAGTTGATAAAAAGCTTATAACTTTTCTTTCCTTAAGTTAAGTATACCAATCATTAAAATAAATGATTCAATACAATTATAAGAATGGTTTGTGTGTCTGTAAATATACCATGAATAATCACTTATATCACACACTAAATTGCCATAAATATAATTTAATTCTAAACTACAAATGTAAGTATAACAAGACAATGTTGGTCAAAGTAAAATGGCCACAGTAATATGATAGCAAACTCTTAGTTTCAGGAACTAAGATTGTAATATTAAACATAGTTCTACATACATATATACACTTTCTATCAATAAGTAATTGAACACCCATGATAAAAGAGGTAACAATATTTATTCATATTCATTAGTTGGTAGAGCCTCTAACCTAAGGCAATTTCAACCTTAACACTTTAGGGCATGCTTTCCACATGTGTTTGGATGACAGACAATGGTATTTTATTCAACTCGGCTAGGAGAAGACATGCAAGTTCTTTCACTGATTTTGAACTGCTGCTGCACCCCTTAATTCAGTGCTCTAACTCATTTCAGAGGTTTTCTAAAGGATTCAAGCCTGGACTGTGGACAGGCCAGTCTAGTCGGTTCATTTCATTATCATCATACTATTCCATAGTTGACTTCACAACACCATACATGACATTGTCATTCTGGAAGTAATGATGACATAACCCGTAAAATTGCGACAGTGTAGAAAGAACATTTCCATCCAGAATAGTTTAGTAAGAGTCAGCATTGAGCTTACTATGAATTGGTATTAAGAGTCCCAGTCCATACATAAAAAACACCCCTAGATCATAATTCCACATCTGCCAAACTTTTCAGTGGGCACAATGCATTCTGACAAAGGGAGTTTTCCAGACATAGGCCAAACCCAAACATTGCCATCCATGTGGTTGAGATTGAACCTTGTTTCAGGACTCTAGAGAATCTGTTTCCACTCCTCTATGGTTCAATTTCGATGTGCCTTGCCCTAGTTCAATGGAACAGCTTGATTGAATTTTGTAATCAAAGACTTATCAATGGCAGCACAACCATGGAAACCGAGCAAATTTGCTTCCTTGTAATGTTAATTATTAAAATAGCAATGTCAGATGTTTGTTGGAACTCCTAGAGTATGTGGAGTATCAGTTTGGTACAATTTTTCCGAATTTCTTTTGACAGCACTCCTAGGACTCTACCTCTTAGTTTCCTGGGTCTGCCGGATCAAAGCCCATACCGACAATCCTCACTCACCTTTTACTTTTTAATCACAAAAGCCACTGTTGATTTTGGAATATTTAACTCACTAGATATGTCTCTTAAGAATTGGCCAATTTTATGATATCCGACAATCCCGCCCTTCTCAAAGTCAGATAGCTCTGGGTTTTGCCACATCTTGATTGTGATTAATGCCAATGCTATTTCCTACAGAATAAGTACAGAAGACATGACATAAATCATGACCGCAGATATCCTTATTTGCATGGGTGTCCAAATACTTATTGACAGGTAGTGTACTAGATGATCTAATTGCATAAACTTTTTTCTTACAGATAAAATCCATTTTCAATGACACATTAGAGTGGTAAGGTAATTTGGAGAAGAGGGTGCAATTTTAGGTGTCATCCTTGTCACTTGACCATGGTTCAAAATTCTGAGGTATGTCGCCAATAGCCCTTGTGTGCAGCTTACAGTGACATTAATATAACTCTCACTCCCTTTTCAAGGAATCAGCCCATTACATTTTATTTATCACTATTGAAGCTTCCTATGTATAAAGTATATATTTTTGCTTTCTTACTTTACATTTACAAAACAGTAATTATATTTTGGAGACTTACCAAGTCTTCTTTTCATCAGATTAGATCGTACATGGGAAAAGAACATGAATTAAAAGCCTAATATTTTGTTTCTAAAGGATTTTTGTTTTAATTTCTTTTATATGAACGATTGTGAGCATGTAAATCAATATACATCAGCTAATCTAGATAACTTTAAATAAGTTGAAAACTTAAACTAAGTTCTCCTAACTATTTACTTTAATTTAAAACTGTTCATAAGCAATATATATATATATCTAGTTTCTTTTATAAATATGATACTAAAAAGTAATACATTATTTTTTGAACAGCATTAAAAAATGAAGATAAAAAAGGAGGATTTCATATTTTTTGTGTAAACAACATAAATTATATACAAGTCCATAAACAACAGAAATAAAATCGTCACAATGAAAGCTTGACATACTCATCGCAAAAGTGGATATGATACTTAACGATTTTTATCCTGTTAAATGTCATACTTCATGTATGACATTTAACAGGATAAAATTTAAAAGAGAGAAGATTATTCAGTTCTGATATATTTAAAAACATTATTCAGTAAGAAAAAATAATATAATATTGAAATTTTCATTATTATATTAAAAAATTGCTATTTTATTAACTGTAATCATGCTTTTATCGCATTATTGGCAAAATATTCAATATGATTGAAAAATAAATGAAATGGCTCTACATAAACTTTTTACAATTTTTGGAAAAAGAATGCATAAAATTTATAATTAAAACAATTTTATAAAATAAGGTATTTTTCAACACTTAATGAACTGATCAATTCTTCAAAAAATTGAGTAAATAAATTTTTATTCAGTAAACTTTCTAGTGGCACATATTATGTTTCTGAAGACAAAAGTGATTACCAATATTAAACATTTTAACAAATCTTTAATTTTTGTTTGGGAGTTAAACAAATTATGAAAAAGGATTAAAATATTAGAGAGAGAAAAAATACAAAGACTAAATGTAATAATTCTTACCATTGAGAAGGAACTACATTTAAAATATAGACATTTCGTTTAGTTTTGTTTCCTTTGACAACTTCAGGACTAGGACAAATGCATTTACATCTGACATCTTCATATTGAGCCTAAAATTTCACAGAATTGGAACACTCATTCAAATGATAAGGAAAATAATTTTATGAGCAATTTTATAAAGAAAAATTTCATCTTTCATGAATCATTTCATTTTATACAAAGATAATTTTCTCATTTATTTATGAGTAAATTGTATTTTATTTTACATAAAACCGATATGAATATTTGCATGATTGGCTTTAAAACCTCCCAAAATCTACACTAATTAATTTTAGTATTTAGAAAAAAGAAGACATATTCCCTATTTTAAATTTTTGTATATTATTAATGAATTCTAAACAAATGTAAAAGCACAATTAATATTTTTAGTAATATTAAATTTTACATGAAAATTTTTCATTTTACTCAAAATCTTTATTTAAATTTGGGCTCTCATAATCATTGCAGATTCTTATAAGTTCACAAAAATGACTAGTATTTGATTGAGAAGAATATGATCATTAAATTTGTTTGGAAACACCTCAAGTGGAATGAATGATTGTATTAGGAGTTTTACAAGAAAGAACAATTGGAGGTAAATTAGAATGATCCAGATTTTAATTATAATGTATATATGGACTTGAAAAGTCAGCTGTAATTTCATTTCTTTTGAAATAACTGTCTTGGAATACAAGCTTCCTGAGTACAATTAAAAACCAGTTGAATCCTATGATAACCCACCCCTGATTTTTTAGTTTTTTTTTGGTCACCAAGCAAGGCGATAAGTTTGCCAAGCTAGCTACCCTTCTTTTTCATTCATTAAAATAAGAGACCTTTATTAGTGACCACCAGGTATCTGCAATTAGTAATTTCCTTAGCTCTGGCAACCCTACTTACTATAAAGTGGTAACGACTGTTACCATTTTTTCAACGCTTTGCTGTTATTTGGATAATAGATGCAATTACTGATTATTGTTTACAATTAAACAAAAGCAAGGTTTAATTGTTTTAAAAAAATTTGAAAAAAGATAGTAATTATTAGATGGTGCGGTACTTATGTATTATCGCAATCTATTGGTGACATTATATGAAACAAAGCACCTGGTTACCAATTCAGTGCATACGACACACAGGAAATCAGGGTTGTAAACTTAATGAGTTATTAATAGAGTTGGCGATTGTTGCAATAATATGTAAGTATTGATGGTGCTTATGAAAAAAAAAGGTAAAATGATAGAGATGCCATTCGAAAGGAAGAAAGAATTTGCATGATGTAAGGAAAGATACATGGTTTAGCAAAAGTCATTTGAGTAATTTTTGAATGTGTTTAATATCTTTTTTAAAAACTATATCATACAGGAATTTATTCAAAATGTTTTTAAAAAGTTTCAATTTTTCTTTTTCAAACATCAATTCCTTCTTTTCAGATGTTCTGAGTTTAGAATCTTCAATAGTTTAAAAGAAAATTTTCATTTTTGTTGTTCAAATATCAATCTTTTTCTTATTAGAATGACCTTAATTTTAAAAGCAGAACTTTTCATTAATTTGTTCTTAATGTTTTAAAATTTTGATTTCTCACCATTGAATTTCAATTTCTTCTCTTTTCGGAATGTTCCTAATTTCCTATCTTTCATAAGTTGAAAAAGAACTTCCCATTTTTGACCTTCAGATATCAATTTTTATTTATTACACAATATCCTTAATTTCCTATTTTTAGAAGACGAGAATTTCATGAATTTGTTCTTCACATCTGAAAAATTTCTCTTTGAAAATGTTCTGCATTTTCTATTTTTGAAAAGTTAAATTTTTCATAGAATTGCTCCATAAGTTTTAAAAAGTATCTAATATTTTTAAAAGCTAAATTGTATATGAAATCTTTCTTAGTTTTAATGCTTTCCAGTTTTGCTCCTTAGGACAAAATGCCATTTTTTCCCCAGTTTTCCTCGGCTCTACTTTAAAAAACACACCTTGACACCAAAAAAATCTCTACCAAGGGGAGGAATATAACAGAAATTTACCCTAAAATCAATTGTTGTCTTTGAGATTCAATTCTATTTTAAATTTCCAAGTTCAAGAGAAAATGACACACATAAAGAGAAACTTAGAGTAGTATTATATCTTTCTAGTTCAGGAGTACTTAATCTTTTTTCAACAGGTCACATGCAAATGATAAGTACTTCACATGGACTGCAATAAAAAGGATAATTTAACAAATGCATTATGATAACAAAGCAACATTGAACAAAGTAAAATTATCAAATTTCTTTTTCAGCGCTTTTATTCTAATACTATATTAACCTTTCTATCAAACACACACAAAAAAATATTTATTTCAATGCATTTTTTATTGAGTTATGGGATAATTTCAGGTTCGGTCCTAGGAGAGCCCATACCCTTGGCGCAAATTATTTTGGGTGGTGATAATTGTGCCATCTTGGTAACCTTACTTTGATACACTAGAAATGGTAAACCTAACTGTTTCTGGAATTTTCATATTTTGTGGGGGGGCATTTCGAATTTCGTCATTTTGTTGTTGGGCACCGGGTTGGAAGTATGGTTGCGTGTGTGGGAGAATATTCCTTAGAATTTTTTATTTTGTAGAATGCGAAAGATAAAAAAGAATTTATTGAATGGAGTATGAAGGAAGGAAGGATTGATTGCTTCGAATTATGAATGTCCTAAATATAAGCGAATGGGATTATACGAACAAAAGAGTGCTGTTTTGGATGGATTTTGAATGGGTGTGTTCGACCATTACTTTGCAGACTATCTATGGTGGCGCTCCCAAGGTCATTTGTTTAGCGATGAGGCCTTCAAGGCTTTTTTTAAAATCTGCTGTTACGCTGTACCCTCCACTCGGAAAAGATCAGCAGTTTGAAAGTAAGTGCTATCTTTTAATTTTTATCTTAAACATATTTGATTAATTTCTGTATTGTTTACACATATTTTCATTACGCATCCACCTTGTCTCACTATATTCACTTGCCATCATCTAGCCTGGAGCTTTTTTCAGTTTGTTGCTGAGGATGTGGGCTCTCCTAGGATTTTACCCTATTTCCGTTCATCTATGACAAAACTTCTCTTGCTTACATTCTACTATAAAAAAAAATTGATAGCAAAATTGATATATTTCATTGCTTGATTGGTAGAATGTTACTCTAAATTTTTAGTGTGTTGTTTTCCAATAATTGAAATTCTTAGTACAATGGGCCATGACTAGGTTGCTCTGACAAGGCCGGAGAGCTGCACGTCTAGTATCACTGTTCTAGGTGATCTTAAAATAATTTCTCTTTGGAAGAATTAAAATTCCTACAAAATGTATTTTTGAAATTTTTATTATTGTGTAAAATTTTTAATTTTGGTAGTGACAAAGGTACTTATGAATTATTGCATCAATCACCAATGTTCAAGATAACTCGCCAAGTTGGCAACCACAATTTTGCATGTGTCACATGCGCTGAATCAATAATCATGTGCTTTGTTTCATATAATGTTGCCAAAAGTTTGTGATAATATGTATGTACCCTTATAAATTATACTGTTGACCACTTTCATAAAATCAAAACGCATCACCAAACGTAGTGATATGCAGCCAGTAGTTCGCAAGTAATAATAATGACAGCATTTGGCAATACTTTTGAATTGGCGAAGTCGGCTTAAGTGTAGTTTTGGGAGAGTCACTTTGGATTTAGCAATTTTTCTTCGGATTTGGCGATTTTTATCTAAATGTCATGGTGAGATATCGAATTCATTCTAAAATAAATAATAAATAATTCCAAAAAAGTACCTTGGCAACCATTTTTAGTTGCCAAAAAGAGGACTGCACCAAGCGCCCCCTATACTACACTTTAACCGGTGGAAGTCTTTTAATTTGGCAAAATTACTTGAAAGTATAATATGTGAGTATCCTTATTTCTTAATGTTAAAAATGTTCCATTAACACAATAATTTCCAATAATTTTCTATTATAAATATATTCTAATTTGTATTATACATTCTTTTTTTTAATTTCTTATTTTGCAATCTGTGATCAACTTTCAATATGCTAAGAATAATTCTACATTTTAACCTTAGAGGGAATAAATAATGCTGGGATGAAGATATATTATCTCTCTCTCTCTCTATATATATATATATATATATATATATATATATATTCACTTTTGCTTTAGTGCATGTCAATTGAGGAAGCCTATAGATATAATGGAACTTTATTCGGTAAACTTATTTCATTAACAAAAAATAATTTAATTTCAGAAACATTTCAAAATTTATACTTAACACATTTCTACTTTTGGTATAAATAGATGGCTTGCAAAAAGTAATACTTTACAGAAAATAAATGTCAAAAAATCTCAAATATTTATATAAATTGACAAAAAAACCCTTTCACTAAACATCACTTACATAGCATATCTATTACATATCATGAATAATCAAATCATATTTTAATAAAAATATTTAAAAATTAAAATACTCGCGCAAAAATATTACAACATAAAATACTTAACAATGAAATTAATTAAAATATGTACCGAAAAGATGAGACTTCGTATTTGATAAATAAACAATAGGTTACGAAATGAATATCAAATCATAAGTTTTACATACTTACTTTACACACACTTATATACGAGAATATAACAATAAAACTTAAAAAATAGCAAAATTCATTCATGGCCATATTTCCTCTATTTACAAAATGCACAAGTTTACAAAATGAAAACAATCCGAACAGCAGCCATATTAGAATGACTATTAGCTGTTTATATCCTTTTTTACGCCTGAAAAATTATATAGGTGAAGGTAAAAAAAAGTTTTCTGGTGCTTTTTTGTGAGGAGAAATTATTTTTAAATTTATTTTAACGATATTTCATTCCTTTGTGAAGTATTTTAATATTATCAATATAATACTGAAATAGATGATAGTTGCAAATTAGTAGCAGTTATTGTTAAAAACAAAATCTTTTTTCATTTGAAACATTTTTTTGTAAATGGAACATATGTTTGGAACATATTTTTACCTGAATTTTTCTTTTTGCTAACAGTTTTTTAAGTGTCAAATTTTTTTTTGAGAAAGAATGGCCACACATTTTTTAACCAATAAGAAAAATATTGATTCAAAGCATTGTAAAACCGGCAAAGAGTAAGAAAATGACAACTTTGATGTCTTTAATATGATAGTTATTTTCCTATTTTCTTTCCAATTTTGAACCTAGAAGTTTTTCATGAAACAATTGCAGAATAATTTATGCCGTGTCTAAACCCGTTTCTTTCACTCCGCCATTGTGAAAAAATGTCTAAAAATGTTCCGGCTGTTGTCGAACCTCATTTAGATGCTATTCATTGCAATTCTGGTAAGGTATTTCATATATGAAATTCATTTGCGATGTAACGATACTTTGAATGAAACAATTTCTCTTTTGATAGTTATTTATGCATCAAATTTATTTGAGATGTGAAAAATAATTTGAATGAAATTTTTTGTGTCCAGGATAAAGCGTACTAGAATTCCATGTTTGTAAATGTGCCTAAACACGTGGTTTGATACATTTTTAAAAATTAATCCATGTTTGCCTTGGAATTGTTGTACAGTCTTATTGAATAGTTTCAGTGCAGAATTTTTGTGTTATTTTTCCTGGGGAAAAATATTTTTAGAATTACGTTTGATTTCAAAACATCAAATATGTGTGTGTATTTTTGTTTTCCTGCATTCATTTTAAAAACAAACTTTTAAAGTATCAAAACCAAATATATATTAGTTTTAGAGTTTATTATAAAAAGATATATTTGATAAAGTGTGTATATTATAAATAACATTTTGGTTAGGTATTTATCACATTAATATCAGTATATTGATGATATTTTTAAATTGAAAAGAAAGAATAAATCATTAAATATTTACCAAAATAATTATTTTGTCTAATCAATTCTTTTTGTTTTGTAGTTTCTAATCCACATATGATATATTTAAAAAAATCAGCCTCTTTTTAAGCATCTTTTATTTTTAATTTATATAATGAGTTCTGATTATCTGTTGTCAATTTGCATCTGTTGTATCTGTACAGTCTAGTTTATCTTTGAGGAAAGTTTGGCAACCTTATTGACTTTCAAGTCATTCACAACGAACGCATTCATGCTCTTGCCGAACCAATATCTGGTCAAAAACTCGGTGAAATCCTAGTCTGGCACACTGCTGTTTTTGGCGCCATTTTTTTCGCCAAATGGCGCGAATAACCCCTGTTTCAAAAAATGACGTCATGGAAGAAAACGAAAAAAAATCGGAGGTTGACGGTCTCAGCTGATGATCAAAAACCCTAAGAAAATGGGGTTTCCGTAATGATGTCAGTTCCGGAAACAAAGGAAAAGGGGGGGTGACGGTCTCAGCTCCTGTTCAAAAATCCTAAAAAAACGGGGTTTCTGTAATGGCGTCAGGGACGCTGAAAACACATGTTGTATTTACACAAAAGCATAAAATAAAGAAAAGGGCAAAAAGAGAATTTCTACGAGATAAAGGCACTAAAATAAGGGAAAAACAGCATTTTAAAAATTGTAAAAAATTACTTACCACTGTGTTTTTAATTTTTAAATCATTCACTACAAACTCATTCATACTGTTGCCAAACCAATACCTGGTTAATCGCAAGATCACACAAATACTTAATCTACTATGACTAAACCACATACCTTTTCTTACACTCCGGCAAACAAAGTGGGGATTCTCTTTCGACTGTACTCGACAACGCCATTCAAAACCATCAATCGTACCCTTTCGTTCAACCAAACACATATCCTTTTTACACTTTGGACATTCATATCTGAGGGAATTAATTCTTCTTTCATAACCCAATCTAAAACAGCCTTATTCCCTTGCTCTCCAAGCAAAACAAAAAATCCTGTGGTTGCCTCGCTTTCAAGCAATTTTATTTCGCAAGCGATTCTAACAACCGGTGGAAAATCGAGCCAAAAATCGGAACACGTGGGGAAGAAAGTAAGAGCAGGGGTGAACTCGACGTGTTGCAGCAGGGTCAAGGGCGAAAATGGACGATGTCCACTTTTAACCCAATTTTTTTTGCTTGACCGGTTTTAGGGTTGCCATATTGTAAACTTTATCGCCAAAATTTTTCCTACACTTCGAACATTCATATTGTGAAGCAATTAAATTAGCTTTCATACACCATTCTAACGTATCTTTCTTCCCCTTTGTGCCCAGGAGCACAAAGAAACCTGTCGTAGCCTAACTTTCAAGTAATTTCCTTTCACAAGCCATTCTTAACACAAACCAGTGCAGAGCAAACCTTTTCAAGCGAAGTCAGGGGTCAAAAAGACCGTTTTTTCAAAAAAGGCCAAATACGTTTCACCCTTTTTAGGGTTGCCATTTTTTTCAGTGATTTGAAAATCAAATTTTAGGGGTGAAATGGAAGGATTACCATATTGTAACCTTTATCGCTCAAAATTTGGCAACCAAAAGTGGGTCCTCGCCAAAGCCAAAAGCCCTAGTGTAGCTGAACAGTGCAACGTTAATATTCAATCAATCAATCTCTTGACGCCACTTTGAAAATCCATGTTTTTCCCTCTTGTTTTCGTCTCTGATGCCATTTTGAAAAACGCGGTTTATATATCCTTGGTGCCATTTGGCGAAAAACTTTTTGTCGCCAAGTACAGCAGTGTACTGTCCTAGGATTTTACCATGATTTATCTTTGAAAAAAATTGTTTCGTTATAAATTAACATTATTAAATAATTTTAAAATATTAAATCTTATCGTAAAAATATTTCATGTAATTTGATCAGTAATGACTCCTGTAACAGTAAAGAAACTTGTCATTTATTATACAAACTAGCATATATCACATTTCTATTTCATACTATCCTCTTTTGAAAGTACCATAAAAATCTTTCGTAGGCAAAGATTATTATTATGGTCAAGACTTAAATATTTTGCAAGTTATTTTAAGACTGTTTTCGGCTAATGTTAAAGAATAGGACTCAAATGATGAATATTTTTTCATATATAAAAGTACTCAAACATTAATGTTATATTCTGGCTTCACTATCCTGTAGAGAATCACTTGTTTTATCATACTTCTCATTTTTATATGAGTTGACGTATTTTTTCTTTAATAAAATGTGTTTCGCATGTTTTCTCCTATACTATAATGCTAAATGAGGTATCCCTTTACATGTTAAATTGAAAAACTAATTTATGAAATATTCTGAAATTTTAAAAACACTATACTATAAACAAATGCATGAGTTTCAGTGTCACAAATTTTTATAAAAATTGAAGCATTTTTTCTGTCTAAAAATGTGCTCTGCGCTAAGGTCACGCTCTTATACACATAGCAAAAACAGTCTTAAAAAAATGAGCCCTCCCTCTCACTTAATAATTATTTGCTCACTGTTAAGTATATATTTTAAGTTTGTCTGAGATGGTTGAGCAGATGTCTTATTCTAAGGGAGAAAATAGTCACCTTATTTGTAGTTACCGTATTTTCGTGTATGTTATCTGCAAAGCCTTGTTTTCAAGTAAAAAAAAATCAAACATTGTATAATCCACGGCAGTTTTTACGGTGAATAATCCAAAATATAAACTGCCGATAATGAGTGTCATATAAGATAAAAAATACACAATATAATTAAAAATAGAAGTAAGAAATTGTACAGAAAAGAAATTTACTATGAAACGTCTTTTTAAATATGTTTGATTATTTTTTACTATAATCTCAATAAAACAAAAAAAATTCTTTGCTACTGCCATCTATGTTTTAAATTGTTAAACAAAACATTCCACACGGAAAAAATCTTTCCCCTTTTTTTTTAATTTAGCAAGTTAACAGCAAAAAAATTAAGATAGAAAATGCTTTCCTGTAGTCTCTTTCTTTTAAAATTGATTTATTTATTTCTTCCTCTAATTCTGCCCAGTGTGGTTTTCCACGACGATCAGCTCTTTAAGGTCGATAACAATTTTCGAAGTTGATCTTGTTTTTTCTCCTCAAACGAATATTCAATTCGTCAGCGTTGAAAAACCTTGCAGATTTCCGACTTCGGTGGCCTTCTCTATAACTTTTAACTTGAAGTTTGCAGTGTAACTTAACGCTTTTGCTTCAACATGTGATGAAATCTTTCAAAAGATGTAATAGCTCTAGTCAAGGGAAAATTGGAAATGGCGCCAGCAACTAGAAAATGTTTTTTCCTTTTGAGGAATTGAATTCGTTTTCGTGGACAAAAACTAGTTATGGATGAAATACGTCATCCTAGTCATGAACGCGCCATCTATTATTTATTTTATAAAACATAAATGGCATTTCTTTCAAAACTTTATTGTTAACTTTTCTGATGGAGAACGTGTTTTCTCAGATAATCCGTGGCGGCATATAATAAGCACAATGTAATTTAAACTTTTTTAACACATAATCCGCGGATTATATACCGTAAAATACGGTACTTCCGTTTGTTCTTTTTTATCCACTTCTGTGGAAAATTTAGTTCGGTAGACAAGTTTAATTCCAAATTTTGCTTCTTTGAAATGCTAGGAGAACTGGGCCCAATAATTTGTAATGTCCTTTCTTATATATTTATGTATGAGATCTACTTCACTAAATCAAATATGATGGTCTTATCAAAATAGGGCTAGTAATTCATATTTTTCTTTCTAGTAACTGAGACATTAATGAACAGTTTTGTGGTAAAAGCATGATTTCTCTTTATTTTTGAAAAAAATTTACTGGCCAACCCACTCTGCATATCTTTTAATTATCAACTAGTGTTCTATGTGACTTTTTAATTATATATCTTAATTGTTTATTACTGAATAAAAAAAAATATATATATATAAATATTCTTCTTACTTTACTAAGAATTAATCTTATTGGACAATTATAATACATAACTTTTGTTCCACGTATGCCTTTTATTCGTATAATCACTCAAATGGTCAAAAAAAAATTGATGAATGATAATATTTCAAAAATAATACAAAAATTTAAGTACATATTAAGTTTAACCTGTGTTGAATATGCGTTACAATTCTTTTCCTGGCTCAACTAACATATTTAGAATAATTGCAAATGATGCCAACCTAAGCAATTTAACTTTAACAACAAACACTTATGTATCAGCAAATAAAGTAATGAGATAAATAAGAATTAGATGAATTATACCGATCAAAGTAAAGGATAATATCGAGAATTTTCAACCTAAACAATATATCTCAACTACTTTATAATATAAATAGAACTAAATATTGCCCAACTGGTATAGTGGTTAGCAACGCTGACTGCAGTGCCATAGGGACTGGGTTCGAATCCCAGAGAAGACATGGATGTTTGTAAATGTATAGTGTCTTTGCTGCATGGGGGTACTCTAAATACACGTCGAGCTGAAAGTCCTCTTGTGAGGTTGGTGGGAGGCCCCTGGCCACCCCCAGGGTTTTCTTCCTCTAAATTGGGGTGGAACTGAGCAAAATCATACTGTCACCTGCATGGTGCTCAAAGCTTAGGCTAACTACAGGTGTAAAAATTCTAGCCCTTAGCCGTGATCTGATTTTGTCAGGCAGGTGGCATCAGTCACAACACACCAACAAATGTTTTACAGTACAAAATATGTACTGTTCTCTATCTTTCAACCTATGCACTGTTCCTTATTCAGACCTAGAGTAATCTTTGAAATGAAGGTCATGAATTTCGATCTTAATACTAATTGATACTACTGTGCAGAATAATTAAATACTTTTGTAAATTAAATTAGAATTTAAAGTTTTATGTTAAATAAATGAAATACATTAGCTCAGAAGAGTTTGTCTATGTTTGAATTCAAAACATATGTAATATTATTTACTTGCTTTTAGAAACTTCTAATTCTTCCCTATTTAATTTACAGATGGGAAAATCATATTAGGCTCATCTAATCTCACTGGCCGCTACTGGAATGGATCATTATGGTGTTTTCAAAATGTTGATGATGCCCCTCAAGTTGAAAAATGTCTTGCAGGAATAGATGTTTCTTCTGGTATCTGCGATATTGCCTATCTAGACAAAGATAAGGTAGCACTTGGGTTGGATTCAGGTAAGAGTTCCATTTGTATGTCATGCATTGTTATTTTAAGAATCTGCTTGAAATGTGTATTGCACATTATTTTATGCTTTGTCATTTTCAAAAGTTGGCTGGTATATGTCATACTACTTTTGTTAATAAATATTGTTTTTTTACTGCCTTTTTCATTTTTGGTGTCAGGGAACTTTGGATTACTAAAATCACGTTTTCAGAAATAATTTACATCTAATGGGTAACATTGCACACATTATTAAACTGACAATTGAAAAAAGAGTAGAATTTTTGAATCTGCTTGAAAGCAAAGCAAATAGGAAGAAAAGATCGTTCATTTTTAAATTTTCCCATGATACATTGTGACCAAGATTTATTTGTTCAAAGAATCTGGACATTGGACGACAAAAGAAATTGAACCCCTAATAAAAAGATATTAAAAGTGAAATGTAAAGTTAAAAATAAATTTTTAAAAAGAGTGTGTGTGCTTATGACCACACGATAGAAGTGATAACTTCAAATTTTGTAATGTTATTTCAAATGTTGTTATAATGTTGTTCAGTGAATAAAAAACAAGGGTATATAAGTATTGTCATATAAAATTATTTATTCATATATCTGTACTCATAAAGTAATACTTTTTGCGAACTATACAATCATATTTGTGAATTAATTATATTCTAAGAAGGAAACAATAGGGTTTTAAATACTTTAGTTCAAAATTATTTAAACATCTAAAAAAAAAAACTTCGTCAACCGTTGTTCAGTACTTTGCTGTGTTTTCATTTGGATCATTTGACATAGTTAAATTGAATTTTGATTTTAAAAAATCTATTAAAGGCTTTGATTTGTCTTTTGGAAAATCTACATTAAAATCCCCTCTTAAAATAATAGGCAATTCGTTCAGAAGACTTGATCGTGCTTCGCAGTGTTGTAAGCAACTAAATTTTTGTGAATGAATTCGATAATTTTCTCTACACTTTGATTTGGTGAAATATAAATAGCAACCATTAGAATTATTTGTCCATTTTCTGCTCTACATTTCGCTACACAAATTTCTCCAATACATGACTCATTAAACCTAAATGATTCAGTAGTATTGTTACCCGAGCGTAACAATGGTTGGCTTTTTAAAATGCATCATTCAAGTTCACTCTCCAGGAAAACGCGCCTAAAGAAGTTATCACTTCAAAAAGAAAACAAAAGTGCAAAAAAAATAGAGAGATTTTATTTATTTATACTATTTGACAATATATACTAAGTTGAAAATATCTCTAACAGTACATAAAAGTATTCCAATAGATGAAAAATTTACACACAAATTAAGCAGTGACATTGAAATAACCATTTTTAATGTCATAATAAATAAATCGCATTTAATTTTATCATCAAAAGTTTTATGTCTACATGTCTTCGTGTAAACAAAGTAATAAACAAGAATGCAGAATAAATGTAAAGATTTTTATTTTTTGACAATATTTGATAAGTTGAAAATATTTGTAACTTTATATAAAAATATTCCAATTAAATCTGCAATATTACTGGAAAATTACTTTGTGTAAATTTAAGAGTTGTGATATTTATCTTTGGGTAAGGTCGATAGCTCTGATTTTAACCACAAATGGTGTGGTTATTCTAGAAATGTCTATAACGGATTATGAACAGACTTTGAGTTATGTATAACTTGACTGCTCAAGCAAAAGGCGTGGACTGTATACTTTAAAAATTGTGTTGTTTATTGAGGACGGTAGGTACGTCCGCTCCGAGGATGCATTACAAGCATACTGAGGAAATGTAAACAAGGAGGACTACTAGCACCCTCTGCACATGTGGGTCGTAACAATCTTTATAATAAATAAATTAAATTAAACTCAGTGGCACAAGGGCCAATGCCTACTATGACCATCTCGGTTTTCGTGACTTGAGGTGCATGAGCAGATGTTCCAGTCTGGTGGTAAGTCTGATACGAACCCCTCAGTGTTTTGTCCCAAGCAAGTTTGGTACTCATTTATTGACCCACTAAAAGGATGAAAGGCTGAGTCAACCTTGCCCTGCCCTGGGCTCTGAACTTCGGACTGCTACCACTGAGCCATTGGGCTTGAAATAAATAAATTATAAATTTAAATTTTACTATCATAAGTTTTATGCATCTCTTTGCCCTAACCAAAGTAAGAAACTAGAATGTGAAATAAATAAAGAGATATTATTATTTTTGACAGTATCTAATAAATTCAAAAATGTTAAAAATAAATAACATTGTACAAAAACTTTCCAAAATGTATTAAATCTTAAATTAACTCATAAATTTTTAAAGAAAATTGAATTTACCATTTTTAGTATCAAAATAAATAAATAATTATAAATAAATTAAATTGTATAATTTTGAAATTTTATCATCAAATTTTTTACGTCTCTGCATTTTTTAGCATAATAGAAATAAATACATATCCGGGAATCCAGGATCTTACTGTAGATTATTAATTTTGTCTGGTCATCCATCACAAAAAACAAAACAATTTGTGAAGCAATTTGACTTCTAAATAGGGCAATAGCGAAGGTTCTGAATGATCTTCACGATCAACATTCTGAGTGCTTCCATGGTTACACTGTATGAGCACGTGAATCTATCAACCAATCGCCATATTCTCATTTAAACAAGCAGGGAAAAAATATTGGCAAAGAGCAGGCTTTCATCCCCAACTGCATTTTCCTTTCTATTTGCAGATTTGCATGCAAATGGGATCTGTGTTACAAGTTAGAAAAGAATTATGTTTATTTGCTAATTATAAATAAATGGTTTGAAGTTCTGCTTATCTAATACTTTTCTAAAATGTAAATTTTTCAAACATGCATTGTATAACATTTTTCAAGATTTTCTAAGATCTTCAAGTATAAGTCTTAACTATTTCAGTTGTTAACTGTATCTATTTATGGATATTATTCATTTAACAAACTAATAGTAATTTTTAATCTTTTTCCAGGTGGTGTTGAAGTGTATAAATTAGATGAAGAACCAGCACAATTCTCCTGGGTATTTGGAGTTTGTGAACATGATGATTTTGTTACATCTCTAAATCTAAACTCTGATAAAACCAATTTAGTCAGTGCTGGTGCTGATAAATGGTAATTTTATTTATTTTTTTAAATTAATCTTTGTGGCTTTTTTAATTTATTGTCTTGCAGTATATTTCCTATTTTGCTTTATTTAATCTGTCCTATGAAATATAACTGCAATTTCAAAATTAACAAATGCTTCATTTATGTTATGCTTACACTTTGACATTTGGAAAAATGATTAAACACTCATAAATGACAGCAGCAACAGTTAAGGAAGTTTTTAATTCAGGACAGGTTTGCCATTGAGTCTGATACAATATTATGCATATAAAGATATGTTTGGATTAATGTGATTTAGCAGCTGTTAAGATAATTTATCGCACATTCTTCTTTTAGTACATGGATGAGTGTGTCCTTATTTCTTGAAGAGTATTGCTAACTTGCAATCCATCTTTCCAAACATTTTCAATGGGGCTTAAATGTGGAGAACATGCTGCCTATACTATTTGTTGAATATCCTCGCATTTTAGTCAATCCACAACAGCATCTGTTCGATTATATGTTTTACTGTTACAGCAGCATAGAAAAAGGGAACTTGAGATAGTAGAACATTAATGTATTGTTTGCCCGTCTTAATCCAGTTTCAAGCACATATAACTATTGATCACAGTGATGGCCCCCACCACACACATAATACAGGGCCGTTTTTGACCTCCCCCGTATCCTAGGCACTTCAAATTGTTATGTCCCCCTACACTATTTTCAGAGCAACCCCCTCCCTCCTTCAGTTGTTACCTTGTTAGTTTTTGTTCGGGAGGGATTTTCCCATAACTTTTCCCTTTGTATTATCCAGCAACTATTGTCCCCGCTGTGTCATGGACTGGCAACCGTAAGGAAAGGATAGTGGCAGGGTTTGGCCACTCTTGTTCATTTCTTATCTTATGACATCCCAGACTCGCCACCCCCCACCCTTTTGTAAATTAGTTTCATAAATTAATGATATTGTTTGCAATTACAATATACACTATTGTATGGACAGTTTTCAACTTGTAAGTTATCCTCTTTTTCATTGCTTATCGCTTTACTATCTTTTACTTTTAGCCATCCTTATTCATTGTTGAGTCACTGTTATTGTCCTGGCACAACAAAGGTTTTCTAAGAGCTTTGATCAATGCAAAATCATTAATAACATTGTTGTAATCGATTTCCATTGTACTGTCATTTTAAGTGCATACCAACATCAAACTGTTAAGCTTTACATTTTTCATAGTCAGTCTCATTTCAATCTTTATCTTGTAAAGGCAGAAATGCTTCTATCATGATTCGCTAGGCATTGTATGTTCACTGCAATTTAAATTTTTAACACCTTTTTATAAGTTTCACTTGTATTTACTGGAATCTTTGAACTCGATTTTTACCCACTTTAAAAGGTCAGATTGATTTGAAATTTTGCACACTTGTCAAGGACCCATGACAATATAATAATTTCAAAATTTTGTTTTATTGTCCTGATCAGGATTTTAATGATTAAGGATTTATGAGATTTGGTGACTGATTCATTAATCGTTTCTTGATTTGGCGACTAGTTAATTGTATCGTTTCTAGATTTGGCAGCTAATTGCATAAACCATTTTCAGATTTGACGACTAATTCCAGATTTAGCAACTAAAAGATTAAGGTGCAACCACAAAACAAGATGATAAGTTTGTGTTCTAACTGCTAAATATATTTTTAATTTGATAAAGCAATGTGTTTAGATGTGGTGATATGAATAACATTATAACAATATTTTTAAAAGGTGATAATACAATTGACATTTAATATTTCTTCTTACACACTTTTATTAGTTAGATATTGTCTAAGAGCTAGCAATGTTTTCGAGAAAGAATTTTAGAAAAGCTGATTTTTTAATATTTCTTTCTCTGACTTTTCAAACATCGTACGGGCCATCTGGCTGCCAGTAAACGTTGCGTTTATTAATGCACATCATACCTTTACAGGTAAAAATATTGATTTTTTAAATAATTTTAGAAAGAAAGGTTTTGTTTTCACTAAATTTAAAATGTTATTAACGACATGAATTTATGAATGCCAGACATTTTTGTTGTTGAAAATAATGTGCCAGATGCCATTTTGTATGAAAAAAAATCATTAATTTCAAACCATTTTAGAATGTCTGTAATTTTAATATTATTTTATTTATACATAAATAAGTACAAATTTAAATTGCCAGACATTAATTCGGTTGCTTACTTAACATACAGGCCGATTTATACCTCGGTATTATGGCTGTCATTAGAGAGAGACAGTGGCAAAGTAGGTAGGCGGAAGAGTGACCGATGCGTTGCTTCCTTTTTGTAATTCATACAAAATGTAGTGTCGTAAATACACTTTTATCTACTGACATTTTTTTCACTTTAAATATTACAAGTAAATGATGAACGGTAAAAAAGGACTCCTTTTATACATTATACAGCATCTAAAAAACAAAGAAAAATCCGAATGACTCACTAGCCAGGTGTTTTTTGTTTTTTTTTATTTACAAGAAAAATCACCTGCCTATTTAAAATACGACACAACTTTCCCTCCAACACGATAGTTTAACTATAACCGATTGAGACTTTGAACTGAAAGGTCGCACTCTGCATGAGCTCCGCACACAGTCACTAAAGCAGCACAAACCGACTTACAAATAGCCCTTTTTAGGGCTGAAAGGATTTGTAGTCAGCTTTCTTGACTCACTACATTTCGCCCCTACTGGACATCCATCATTACACCACTCACACCCCTCACATGGGCAGCCATTTTTCCTGAGCCATTATCCTCACTTTTCAACAGCCAATAGGAAGACTCGCTCTTCCACTCAGATTCCTTACTGAAAACTTTCCGAGATGTCAAGATCCATGCCTCGAAGCTCAGCCTACTGGCCTGCCGCCGCTCGTCCAATTGCAATGATCTACTACCAAACATGAAAACTCAACGATCAGCCATGTCATTAAAGAGACTTTTGCCAGATACAGGATTAAGCGTTCTTCGAACCCAGGTGCCCGAATAAATTCCCGCAGATAGTTTAACTATTTTACATACTAATCAATCATTGGCTGCTGGAGAAGATAATTGCAGCAGGGCATGTTAGCGGCACATGACAATGTCAGTCCCAAGTCATATGTTAACGTTTGTTGAGACAAATATTATTCAACTCAACAAAGAAAAATATAATAAAATTATAGAACATTATAATTTGAGATTGAAAGCAAATTAAAGGTAAACAACAAAGCTTACATTCTTCCAATGATGCCAAAGTGTATGACAAAATAACAGAATGGGTTACCAAAGTCCAAAATCAAGAATTATTACAAACAATTAATAATCTAAAAACCTCATGCTCAAATTTTTTATCACCATTCGTGTGAAGTAGGATATTTCAATGACATCAAGAAAAGAACTGTAAATACTGTACGTACCTCCTGGCAGTGTATGAGATAATTCATAAGGATATTTTTAATAAAACTGTGTCAGTAATTGAAGAAGATGTAGTTAAAAAAAGAAATTATTTGTCATTAACTTCCCTTTGTGACATGTATAATAAAGAATTACAAGAAGAGTTAATACATCAACCTGAAGCAGATGCAAGTTTAATGACAAATCATCAACTTGAAGAAAAAATAGTAAAACAATTCAAGCAAATTAAGATTGTAATAAAAAAGAAAAGAAAAATTATTATGCATAAAAATAGTAACTTATTGGAACAAGAAGATCTAAAAAAACTCGAAGAGAATGATCTCATTGATAAAGTTGCATTCATAAGACGAAGTACTATTTTAAAAATGGATAAAACAACATTACCTGCTGTAATGAAGATGGAAGATTTGATTAATGGTGAGTGTACTATTCCAGAAAAAACTAGATCGCTTTTTTCAAAGCATTAATTGAGGTAAAGATATTCGTCACCGAGATGGAGTCAATTTTATAGGTTAAGCAATTCATTGGCTTCTGATGCTATTTATAGTGTAAGTAATGGTACTGTTAAGCCATCAAAGCACATAACACTGGGTATGACCGTGAAAAGTCTTACAAGTAGTAGAAAAATGATTAATATTTTAAATCGACTTGGACATTGTTGTAACTACAATACGCTGGAAGAACTAGAAACTGAAGCTACACTCTCATCTGTAAACCGTTCTCAAGTTTGCCCTCCTGACATTATTCAAATTCTGTCATTAAGCACAGGTGTAGCATTCGATAATTTTGATAGATACGTCAATACTTTAACTGGAAAGGACACTTTACATGACACCGTAGGAATCATTTACCTAAATGTAAGTGTTGATTACGATATTGAATTAAATTCAAGTAGTATAAGTGGAAATCTTGACATACCGCTACCACCAGCAAAAGAAGACGGACTTTTAACGAGGGAATTCTAGAACTACCGTCATTTAATCATCGATTGCAAATGTTAGAAAATTTAACACCAGTTGAGAATGAACCAACTCTTGCCACAAATTTACCTTTGATATAGAAACAATAGATCTATTATATTTACTTTCACACTTCTTACATGTGCCAAATACCCCCAATAAGGACAGGTTTTAATTCTAAAATTAAAGATAAAGGGTGTTTTTTTTAGAGGTATAGAACTTTAAATTGCAATAAAACAACGATGTATTATTAGATTGACATGAATTTTTTTTTTATTCGAAAGATAATCTTGTGGCATTACATTTTAAATATAATTTCTGGCATAGGACTGCCACGGCTGGCTCGGATGTAGTCCAATCTGGACGTCCAATTTTCGATGACTTTTTCCAACATTTGTGGCCGTATATCGGTAATAACACGGCGAATGTTGTCTTCCAAATGGTCAAGCGTTTGTGGCTTATCCGCATAGACCAATGACTTTACATAGCCCCACAGAAAATAGTCTAGCGGTGTTAAATCACAAGATCTTGGAGGCCAATTCACAGGTCCAAAACGTGAAATTAGGCGGTCACCAAACGTGTCTTTCAATAAATCGATTGTGGCACGAGCTGTGTGACATGTTGCGCCGTCTTGTTGGAACCACAGCTCCTGGACATCATGATTGTTCAATTCAGGAATGAAAAAGTTAGTAATCATGGCTCTATACCGATCACCATTGACTGTAACGTTGTGGCCTTCATTGTTTTTGAAGAAGTATTCCACCAGCCCATAAAGCGCACCAAACAGTCAGTTTTTCTGGATGTAACAGTGTTTCGACATACACTTGTGGATTAGCTTCACTCCAAATGCGGCAGTTTTGTTTGTTGACGTAGCCATTCAACCAGAAGTGTGCTTCATCGCTAAACAAAATTCGAAATAAAATTGCACAATTTGAAAGCGCTGTTCAGGCGTGAGTCTATTCGTGATGAATTGCCAAACCAAACTGAGAAAAAAATCACTTGACAGCTGTTAAATCGGTCGCCATCTTGGAAAGTAATGCCAACTTAAACTTCTATACCAGGAAAAAAAACACTCTGTACTAGTCCCTAACAAAAAGTATCTTATTTTACACCTATTAATTTTTCACCAACAAATGTAGCGGTAGTTACACATACAATGGAACAGGCCCAAGTTGTAGGAAAGGAATGTAATCAAACATATGTGCAAGTTACTTATGACCTGGCAATAGCTAAAATAGCATATAAAATCCAATCAACGTCAAAGCCACAATTCAATAATCTTTTCATCCATCTTGGTTCATTCCATTTAATGATGGCTTTCTTCAAAGCCATAGGAGTTTTTATAAACGAGTGTGGTCTATCTCATATGATGATTGAGAGTAATATAATTGCTTCTGGCTCGGTGAACGTTTAGTTGAAGGTAAAAATTTTAATCATTGCAAACGTCTGCATCCGTTGATGGCTCTTGGTTTGAAAATGTTACATTTTGATAATTTTTTGGACAATATTGAATACAATTTCCTGAAGGAACAAGTTATCGACGATCTCCTTTATTATCAAGAAGTTATAGATTCTCACTCGTCTATGCCAATAGAATTACCTAATAATGTATTATCGAGAGTATTATCTGCATATCAAAAATTCATAGAAGAAACAAGACAAGGTGAGCATGGGAAAACGGCTCAATTCTATTTGATTTACATCCAGCTTGTAAACTATTATATTACCCTGTCAAGAAGCATACGCATGGGAGATTTCAGAAAAATTCAAATATGTTATTCCAAAAATAACCAATTATTTTTCGCACTAAATCAACCGAATTATGCTCGATGGTGTGTTAAATATTTAGACAATCTAAATAAAGTAGAGGAAACACATCCTGGACTAAAAAATTATTTCATGAATGGATGTTTCGGAATAAAAAGAACCGACAAACCATTTTCGAGCATACCAATTGATCTTACACTGGAGACGACTATCAATGCTGAAGCGGCTAGATGCCTAAGTGGTATTGCACATTTTACTAATTCCTTAGCTGCTCGTCAACGCTGAACCAAAAGTCACAGTATTAGAGCTATTATAATCTCTCACGTTCTCAATGTTTGTGGATTGAAGCAATTACAAGACGTGTCTGCGGATTTGCAACCAAATAGAATTAAAATTTATGACAAACAACTCTAATTTCAATGAAATTTTTGAAAATAATATTAATCCATTTGATGAAAGTTTAGACAAAGATAGTTTATATAATATTGCAACTGCCAAGCCTGTACCTGAAAATGTAGCGAACTTTTTGTTGAACATTGAGAAAAATGGTGAAGATTTACGGAAACAGTTTATTACTGAATGTGCTGAAGATCAGAATAGATTTGATAAGCCAATAAAAAAACCAAGTGCTTAATTTTGCTGGTGCTCCAAAGAAGAAAAAATAACTCTTGGTAACAAAGTTATTGAGCTAAGAATGCAACGAGATCTGTTTGGTCGAGTCTTAGGTATATCTATGACCAACAAAGTCGATATTGAAAAAGTACTGTGATTTCCACTAACGTCGATACCAACATTGATGTGTCATACAAAGGGTAGTATTTGTAAAACATATAAAGCACAATTAATTAAAGTTTTCGAGAAAAAATTTAGAAAGGTCAATCAGCAATCCTTATTTTTTTATATTAGTATTTTAGACGGATTCTTCATGTTACACATCATGAAAGAAGTGGTGCCCCAAACTTTCAATGGCATATCAAAAAAATTCCTTAAAATTATTTAACAGTTTAAATCACCTCGCATTGATATTGTATTTGATTAGCATTTCACACCTTCTATAAAAGATTGTGAGCGTTTACGTCACAACGAAACAATCAGTACAGTTTCCATCGGACCTAATCAAATTCGGCATCATAATTTTGCTGGTGAACTGAAAAATACTCAGTTCAAGGAAGCTTTCGTAAAAAATTTTATTGATCATTGGGCTAACGAAAACATGTATCCTTTTATTGGGAATAAAACTATTTATCTAAGCTTGGATAAGTGTTACTCGTATCGCATTGTAAATAACCAAGTTATTAGAAGTATTGAAGAATCATTATGTGATGAACATGAAGCTGATACTCGAATTATATATCATATTTGCCAGATAAGCGTTGACGCTCAAGTTGTTGTACGCTGCTCTGACTCCGATATTGATTATATTTCTTGGCAATTTGGATCATCTGAATGCATCTTTGAAGCTTTGGATCCAATGGGGTGTAGGAAACCATGAACGTCTAATAAGCATCAATGATTTATATCAAGATCTTTGTATTTCGTTATCGAAAGCTCTACCATGTTTCCACGCAATAACAGGGTGCGATTATACCCCAGCATTTTTTCGGAAAGGTAAACTAAGGCCCTTCAAGCTGCTCGAAAAATCTGTCTAGTATCAGTATGTCAAGAGATTATAACTAATCATGACAATGAACTTGAAGGTATATTCACCACTTTGGAAAAATTTATATGTCACATGTATGGGGTGCCTAACTCTTCAAATGTTAATGATGTTCACTTCTATCTATTTTCCAAAACTTATCAATCGAAAAAACTCGATGATAATTTCGAAAAGAAATGACAAAGCTTTGATTCATCGAGTTTACCACCATATAAAGCTGAATTATATCCGCATTTATTGAGAGTGCGGTATGTGACAAAGTTTTGGAGAAATGCTCATTTAAAAAATCCTTCATCTTTATCGCCATTAGCTTCCGGGTGAATCATCAATGATGATAAATACGATTTCGTTTGGTTTGCTGGGGAGCAGTTTCCATCATCAGTTGCTGATATTGTCATAAAAAGTAAAGTATTATTTATAATAGGATAAATCGAAAGAGTGAATTATTATTTAGACCATGATAACCTAACAATGATTTTTTTTTTTTTTTTTTTTTGCTCTAGAACCAACACTACTAGAAAAAACCAAAACACAAAGCAAGATGATAATTATGATGATATTGATAATAATGGGAGCAGTGACAATGATGACGACTATGAAGATGTATCGGTTTTTTGTGACACTTTTACGGAATGAAAATACATATTTCATGGAAAAATGATTTTGACCATATAAACATAATTTGTATAAATAAAAGTGAGAATTTTGTTATTGTATTAATGGCAATTTTTCCCTCATCTTTTATAAAATCCTTTTATTCAGTTACAATTAAATTTATATGATATTTAAAAGCGATATTTTCCCTTTTGTTATAAATACTTTAATCAAGTATTTAATATTATTTTAATTAGAATTTAAATATTAATTTTTTATTATATTCATCCTCGAAGACATAAAAATTTTAAAAAAGTTGTTTTGAAAGTATCCCTGTCACTCTTCCGTCTACCTACTTTGCCACTGTCTCTCTCTAACGACAGGCATAATGCTGCGGTATAAATCGGCCTGTATGTTAAGTAAGCAACCGAATTAATGTCTGACAATTTAAATTTGTATTTATTTATGTGTAAATAAAATTAGATTAAAATTACAGACATTCTAAAATGATTTGAAATTAATGATTTTTTTTCATACTAAATGGCATCTGGCACATTATTTTCAACAACAAAAATGTCTGGCATTAATAAATTCATGTCGTTAATAACATTTTAAATTTAGTGAAAACAAAACCTTTCTTTCTAAAATTATTTAAAAAATCTATTTTACCTGTAAAGGTATGATGCGCATTAATAAACGCAACGTTTACCGGCAGCCAGATGGCCCGCACAATGTTCGAAAGGGCATAGATAAAGAAATATTAAAAAATCAGCTTTTCTAAAATTCTTGTTTTTCTGATGTTGCTAGCTCTTGTACTAATACATTCAACAAAGAATAAATGATAGTTTTAAAAAATGAATTATGGTTTGTAAAAAAACTAAAAAACATGCTTTTATAGTGAATCAAACTAAAAAGTTAAAAAAAAAATAATTCTTAATATAAGTATAAAATGATTAATGAGAAAATTAATGTCATTGGGGTAAAAACGCGGGGTGCTCTATATTAATTGTTATAATTTCTTACTAGTTCTATTTCGAAATGCTGAGTTAGTGTAAAAATGTAGTACAAAGCACACCACGCTTTTACCCCAATGACATTAATTTTCTCGTTTATCATTTTAATCATATATTAAGAATTATTTTTTTACTTTTTTGTTCGATTCACTATAAAAGCATGTGTTTAGTTTTTTAAACTATTAATTTATTTCTCGTTTTTTGTGCCCCCAGATCTTTTGCACATGAGGCACGGGCCTAAGCGAAAAAGTGGCCCTGCCATGATACTTCATGTAGGATATCACTCCTTTCCTGAATATTTTCTGATCTATAAAGATTACAACTCTCAAGCTAGATGCCTTCTGCAAACAAATCTAAAACCTGAATCTACTCTTATCAGAGATGAGTTTGCAAATCCAGTTGTAATTGGTTCAATTAAAATCAAAGAGAAAAATTTCCTTAATTTACATACCTTTTTCAATTGGTATGGAATTATTGCTACATGATAAAATAAATATGAAAGCCATTTCTGTGTTAATATGTTGAAATCAGTTTATGATTTAAGGATGAATTGAGTAATAATTATACAACCGTAGTTTATTTTGTAATACAAATATCAATGTTAATATTATTAAGAATCTGGTATTTTGCATTTTGGGACAAAGAGTTAAATGAAGATAAAAGTTATAAACAGTTATATAGTCATAACAGTTTAAAAGAGTTTCTTGATTAAAACAGAAAATAATTTATCTCATAAGTTATTAAATAATAGTACTAATAAGCATACTAAAAATAACTAAGAAATGTAAATAAGTACACTAACAAAACAAATAACTATTATAGCAGGCTTTACACGCACTTAATAACACAAACTAGAATAAAATTTAAATATAAAAGATTTTAAGATTATTTTCTACCTAATACATATACTAGAATAATGTATTAAATATGTTTGTGTTGTGTATATATAAGGAGATAAAGATTAAAAAAAAGCATAAAATCAGCAAAGTAAGTACGTATTAACATGATGCACATGTCAGTGTTAATAACCTCATCTCATGATTCCATTTTTTTGCTGCTTGTCTGTGAATTTAGCCTGTTGCCCTCAATTGTATATAAACTTAACCAAATATTGATGTACCTTCATAATTTTGTAACTCATACTTACATTTATTATACTGTATCTTTAACATTAGAAAACATTCCATGAATATATAGTCTAATCAAAATTTTAAGAGAAGAGTTCTTTAACATTACTGTGTAGTAAGTGAAATATGGATTTCATGTTTTACTATACAGTAAACTTATATTAGTTCTTGCAGAAATGGGTAATATATATTGAAATTTTGCTCTTTAGGATACTGAAGTCAAAATATATTATGTTGGAAAATGTCTTTTAAATATATTTTATATAATGCAAAGACAGCTTTAAGTGTTAAAAAGGATGTAATTCATTATACTTGTGATTAAGATTGTTATTTTGGATTTGGCACAACATTATGAATCCAAATATCAAATGTGAACTAACTAGACTAAACTTTTTCCAGAGCATATTGCCTTCTCTTGTTTAAATGCTTCTGTAATTCTAATGGATTATTTTTAATTTTTTTTTTTAATTACAAATGCCTTATTTTGCTAGTGTGAAGATTTGGGACGTTGAAACATGGGGTACTACTGCTACATACAGACCAGGTAATGCTCTTTTTTTTAGCTTAGTTTTATTTCGATATATATATTTGTAAATTTATATATAATATTGTTTTATTTTAGTTTTAGTTCTTGTTATGAAGGCTCATCACAAAAAGCTTCTAATTAATAAATTTATGAATTTTGTTTTGAAAATTATATTTATCATAAAATCCGGCATATAAACACACACTTTTCACACAAAGAAATAAGACAAATTTGCAGGTATGTGTTATATGCTGAGTATAAAAATGATAGCTTAAATATATATAAAAAAGTGATGAGCATGAAGAAAATTAGACCTCTACATGTATCGAAATACTGCTTATTTTAAGGAAATGACATCCTTATGAACCTCAAGAGTGGCAATTCCAGATGTATACTATCTTTCATAAGCCTTCTAGGATGACACCTTGAATAAATTACTTTAAAGCATTAGAGCCTGTGGCACACAGGAATTTTTCGGGGGGCGAAAGTCTACCATTCTTGTATCATTCTCCAATACGCCACCCAACATATTCTTTTGATTTTGTCAATTTTCAGAAACGAAACCAGTAAAAAATTAATTGAACAAATATTTAAATTTTACGTACTATATACATATTATTATCGGTCGAAAAAAATAAAAGCCTTTTGGGGGTCCAGACCTGGTTACCCCCTGTGTGTGCACCACTGTTAAGAGCAGTGCATAAGACCATTTCAAGTTTCTTCGTCAAAAAGTGGGTGGGTGTTATGCATTGAATATACCTCAAAATTAAAAAATGCGGATTAAAAGTATAGATGTGAGTTTTACGTTGGATTTTACAGTAATTCTATATGGTTTTATTATTAACTAGCTATTATACCCGTTCTTCGCACAAGTGAATTTAAAAATTAAGAAATACAGACTGAAGGATAAAGAAGTTTTTAATGAGTTAATTTTACGTGAATTGTATAAATAAACAAAAAAAAGCTTTTTACATAACTCAGCTGAACGAAAAAAACATGTTTGCTAAATTTTAAATCTTTAGATATAATTGCTGATTTTTTTTTTATGATTGTTATTATTTATGCCGTCCCGTAACTTTCTTGTGGGTCGATTTTTGAAAACACCTACCTGCTCAGCAAAAGTAACACATTGTTACAAATTTTGTGTAATAAACGCAAAAATAGTGTAAATAATTTTTATCTGCATGTGTAATACGTTAATATTACTTTCTCATGCATTTATTTTATGTTAAATAGCTGTTACCCGCGACTTGGTCCACATGGAATTTAACAAAAAAGTGTTTATTCACTTCGCAGAGCTTACGAAAACTTTTCTACTACTTTGTGAATCTGTTTCTTTTTTGTTTCATTTTTTTTTTTTCTTTTCTTTTGTTGAGCAAGGGGTGAAAGGGACGCATGACTGTTGATGGGGTGAGGACTAAAATCTTTAAGATCAAAATAGGTCTAATTAGCAAGTAGGGTGAAACGCGAATGCAAACGAAGCCACAAGGAAGAGGGTGAAAGGGACGCTTGACCTTTGACAATGCAGTTAAGGACTATAAAATCATTAGGATCAAGACATGAACGGGAAATGTCGCGAATGGCAGCAACCTAATCAAAGAAAAAGTTTGATATAACTGCTAGCAATCGTTGAGACAGAAGGCTCGCGAAATAAAATAATTCCTATTAAATAAAAATAATCCCTGTTGAATAAAAATAGTCCCTATTGAAATAAATAATCCCTATTTGAATCGGATATTGCTCACTATTTCATTGGTTTTAATTTTATTTTCTCGGAATCCTAATTTTTTTTTTCTTAAGTAAAAGTAGCCTAAGTTATTCCTTATAACATTAGCTATATGCCAGTGAAATTTTCGTCAAAATTGGTCCAGCTGTTTCAGAGATTAGCCAGAACAAACAGACTGATAGACAGACAAAAATTTTAAAATTTATTTTTTCCATTTAAGTACCGTATATACTTTTAAATGCATTTAGTAAAAAGCTGTTAATTTCAAATTACAAACAGACACTTTATTTTTATTTATATGTATAGATAACTTTGGTTCAAGGTTAACTTTTAACAGGAAAAACTACCAAAAAAAATCAAACTATAATGGCCATTCATCTGATGATACAGTCCTTCTAGTAAATTACATAGAATTAATAATAAATGTATTAATTTTGAGTATTATGCAAGTGATTTTATTGTGTATGACTTCTAATGTTTTAATTTATAAAGGTTTTACTTTAGTTCAGTGTACTTTCTCAATCAAACATAATAGATTTTTCTTTACCTATGCACTTCATGGAATCGGGTATTTTTTTACAGAAGAGATAGTGTTGCTCTATTCTCTGCTTGGTTTCTCTGAAGACTTTTATATAAAATATTAAAATTGCTAAATGCTGAATTCATTTAGGTTTTCAAGTATAACATGGGAGGAAATTTTATAATGAGCTGTCAGCTTAGATCTTATATTTTTAACATTGGGGAAAATAATAAGAGATTATTATGAAAAGTACATTTTGCCACTCATGATCTTTAAAAAGAGAATTTAAATTTCAAATATCATAGTGACTTTTCAGCACCTTTTTTTCTTCACCACATTTAAGTAACTCAGCATTTTATAACTTTAGTTAAAATATTTCTGCTCTTCATTTAAATCATCTTTAATGTGCAAAATATTTAAATTGTTTGAAAAACTTAAATTATTATTTGTTTCTATTCATCAAAATATTGCTTACAGATAGATAGTGTTTATATTTCCATTGTTTCTTTATTATAATCAATTAAAAATTCCTTTTACAGTTCATGGAGGTATAATATGGCAAGTAGCTTGTTCTACTGAAGAACCAAATATATTTCTTACGTGTGGACAGGTATGTTTTTCTTTTAATAAATCCATTCAAAGTATATGTATTATTTAATATCTGTTTTACCCTCTAAAAAGAAATCTTGTAAGAATTATTGATCTTTTTTACAGGACAGAAAGATTTTACTTTTTGACTTGCGTCTGCCCAAGCCAGTCACCATTTTAGGTAAGTTATTCATTTATCATATTCTGTAGTTGTAATAAATAGAGCTTATCATTCGAAAGATTTTATCAATCTTTCATTTAATTAGTTTAATGTAGATTTTTAAAAAATCCACCATATTCCTTGAAACATTCCAAAAGGAATATCTAAGGAATATAGATCTTAATAAGAAATGGGAAATGCACACATTCATATAATTTTATTTGCCTTTTTTTCCCCCCTTCTACTACATATCACATGATCAGTTTAATATATTATTGTATATTTAATATTGACAATCATGTTTTCCTTTTCACATAGATAATAGTTCAATAAAGGATGAACCTACAGCACTAGCTTGGAAACCAAACACTTCTGCCTTTGCTGTTGGAGACTCAAGTGGTCAAGTAGTTATAAAAGACAGTAGAAATACTGGCTCACTAAGCTCTTGGGAACCACACAAAAGACGTGTATATAGGTTATCTTTCACAAAAAGGTAATTTGAATCTTTAAAATCTTACCACTCTTCCATATACATCATTTTAACCGATATTCCTTGCATAGTGTATTTATTATCAAACTACAATTATTAAAATTTTTGCTTTTATGTTTCAATGCATTTATTCATATTGTTAACTTCCCTCTAGTACTTTGGCATAACTAGTTCTGAGTGGGTCCTATATCAAAACTTCTTCAGGGAGGGCTCTTTTTTTTTTAGAAAAGAAAACCCTGTTAATGGTACTGTAGTTACAGATATTGGGGCCCTGTATCACTAATACGGCAATAGCTATGCCCATGCTCTAGTATTTGTACTGTACTATATTAGCAGAGTATATACTTTTAAAGGTTCTGGATTTTCTTAAGAGTAGATTTTATAATTTGAATTCTTTTTCTTTATAGTCAACCCTGGATTGCTTCATGTGCTGATGATACTAATGTTTGCATAACAAATGTAGAAGGAGAAAATCCTGTTGTTATGTAAGAATATTTTTATTTTTTTTTATATATATAAATTTTCTAAAACTATCACTGTTTTCTTTTAAAAGTATGGAGGGAATGAAAAATATTAGGATTAGTAGTGTGAAATTACTTCTGCATATTTGATAATGGGTTAAAACTTTCTATTGTTGATCTTAAAGTAATAATACAAATGTATTATTAGCATTATAAAAGCATGTTATTTATTTATATTTATATATTTCCTTTAATAATGTATGTTTTGAAATTATTTCTTAATTGTAAAATATGATACATATAATATAATTTTTAGCTAAATTGAAGATTATTCCAAAAATTTGGGTAATAGGTTTTAATAATTGCTTAAAGAAATTAAATTTTAAACTGGAAAAAATTTACTTGCATTAGAGAGTAATTTTTATTTTAAAAATCAGAATGCAAATGTTTGCAGAATTTATTATCTTAGATATGATTTAATCATTTCATAAAAGATTTGGTTTTCAACTAATGTAAACTTTCTTTCTTTCTTTAGATATAAAAATGAAGATCATAAAGATTATGTCCGAGGTCTAACTTGGAATGAAAACAATGAATTAATTTCTTGTGGATGGGACAAAAAGGTCTTAAAACATGTTTATAAAAAGGATATAACGGGTTAAAAATAATATTTTAGTGTATTTTATTTTATTTTTTTTTTGACAAATTAAAAACAGTAAAAAATTTATTGCTGATTGTTTTCATATAATTAACACTTGGGTATAAAAATGTATTACAGAAAAGGAATTCAAGATTGGCTCTGTACTTTATATATTTAATGCATTCTGCATGTAAAGTAAAAAAAAAATAACTAAGTTTTATAATGTAGTCTTTCCTACGGAGGAAGATTACCTTGAAACTTCTGTTGTGAAACTTTCAAATCACTAGACAAAAAAAATTATTTTAGTAATTAAATTTGACTGTAAATTGATTGTTTTGTTTCAATTAACATAATAAATATCTAAAGTATTAAAGCTAATCCACACTTTTCAAACTATTACACCTTACAGTGAAGAAGTATTCATATGGAACAGCTTTTTTATTCCACATAGGTAATCTTTAATTAAATAAACATTCAAATTAAAACCATGATAACCAAATAGATGCATGTTTTCTATCTATTTAAAAATCCCAATTATCAAGAATTTTATAGTTCCGTTATATCATTGAATTATTTTACAAATGCCAGGCCATTGACCATCAGGTCATTAGGCAACGGGCTCTCCAATACCTTGCAACGGGCTCTCCAATACCTTTTTACAATGCAGTTGAGATCATTCAGTGCAGAGCACTCGTCCAAATGAGCGGCAGTCATATCTTGTCCAGTGTCACACAAAACGCAGATAGGTGAAATCACTAAATTAAAACAAAACAGATGAGCACAAAGGCAGTCATGTCCGGTTAAAAGTCTAAATTTAGCCACAGCAGCAGCACGAGGAGAACTTGGAATACCGTGGGATTTCTTACATAGTGTACTCCAAGGCTTATCACGAGCAGCACGAGAAGCTGTAAGGCGAAATGATTCCCTAAAAATCCTTTTAATTTCCAGTTTGGTTATATCATTGAATGGTATACACAATTTAAATTCACTTAGATATTGTTTACTTTAAAACTTTTTTAGTGAAAACTGTAAACCTTGTAGAGGTTGTAAAAAACTAAGAATTACATTTTATACATAGTACTTCCATAGAACAAAACTTAAATAAATAAACTTTCTAATAATTCAAGAATAACTTACAGGGAATTTTCTTGGTGCGAGGAGGTGGGCATTCAATTTAGAAACATAATAATTTTTTAATTAAGTATGTTCAGTTATTCTCCAAATATTGATTTGTTTCTAATTGAATGGGTAGGGAATCGTAATACTACAAAATCCGGTGTATAACATGCACCTATACTTTTAAGCTGCATTTTTTAATTTTTAGGTATATTCACCATATATAACTTGCACCCCCCTTTATTCAAGCTATTATCCCAGACTTTTCAAAAAATAGCATACTTCTAGAAGTACAACCCTTTAAGTTCATATGATATATCATTTATTTTAAATAAACAGCATTTTGATATATGTAGAAGTATAAATTTTTTTTATGCTCAACTTTTTTTTTAGCTATCATTTTTATACCCAGTGTAACATGCACACATAGATTTCAATCTTATTCTTTTCGTTAAAAGTGCATGTTATATAAGCTGGATTTTAGGATAAATAGAAATTTCATGATCATTGTTGCCACCCAAAGTACAAATTCTTTCAATGCAATAGAAACTCATCTCTGGGAATATTTGTACAGCTGGTGTTGGAAGATAGCCCTCTTTTATTTTCTGTAGATTTTAAAAATCTCTAGTGTGGATCAAAAAAGTTGTTTAGTCTTGTTGGAAAGGGGTTTTTTTTTTTTTTTTCATGATAATGATGTACCAATCTCCATAAAATGAAACTTTTAATTTCTTTGCTAAGTCCAAATCTTGTTTAACATTGGCAATACAAATGTAGAAAGAAAAATCGTCAAGATAATTTTCTGCCTTGTCAGTTGCTATGGTGTCTTGATAAGGCTCATTATTTCTCCATCTGCTGAAGCACTTTCACTATGCAACATCTTGTTTTGAATTTCTCAAGCTAGCCTTTACTTTGTGGAAAATAACTTTTTGGTTATTATTCTTGTGCTGATGTGAGTTTTCCATTTCTTTCAAATATTTATAGATATTTGGAGCTTTCTGCCTGAATGTAAATCCATCCAAAGCAGGGGTACTCAATCGTTTTCACAGCCAGGCCACACACTTATAAAAGATATTTTACACAGGCTGCAGTGAGAGGAATAATGGGGGGGGATTATAAAAGCAGGGCAATATTGGATATTTAAAATGTGGGAAATTGATCAAAATATTAAAAATCTTTTTGGGTTTTAGTTCTATATTAATCTATCAAACACACACATTTTTGATTTAATGATTAATGGAGTAGTTTCAATTTGTTTTCATCCATTACCAAGTCTCTAGTTTACATTCTACTGTCATACAAACAAAGCTGCCATGCTGTTTGATGTTTTGATTTGTTTCTTTTGACAAAGTCTTTCTTATGTGAAATATTAATTTTTATCAAGTGTAGAATGGCAGAAAAGAGTTTCGACTGAATTCCAGACTGAAATCAGTATTATTTGTTTATAATTAAAACTTATCTTCACACATAAAATAGTCTTATCAATTCAGTTTGCTACTTCACTGTTACAAAAAGAAGAAAAAATCTTGCAATTTGTACCCACACAACATGTACAGCAAAATTGATGGATTTGATTGCTTGATTAATAGAATTTTGCGCTAATATTTTAATACATTGCTCTTAATTAATTGCATTTTTTAGTTAGACCGGGCCACTGAGAAAAGCTTGGTGGGCCACATGCGGGCTACAGGTTGAGTATCGCTGATCTAAAGGAATCCGTTTATCATTGTAATCTTGTATCTAAATTACTAGAGCTTCTTCCATTTTTACATTTATATTCCATGCACAATCCATTCACTTTGATACTGTAGAGCAGGGATGTCAAACACACATGTGGTCCACCAGAACACAAGTTGTGGCTCGCTGATACTTTTTGAAAAAATTTTAATATCAAGCTTTTAAAAGTTTTTCATTGTGATTTTTTTTTCGGAGGTTAACTTTAAATTTGCAACATATTTATCTTTTACCTATTTTTTTTTAATAAAACCCTATGATTTGGATTAAAATATTTTTTTACACTTTAATAAAAAAATTTCATTAATTATTATAAATTAATTTTTTAAGACCTTGTGAATACCCTTATATATATGTATAATATTCCCTGTATATCAATCTACTTTGATCATGTAGATTCAAAGTTGAAAAAAACATGATCAAAGCGAAGTGTAGTGTTTTCTCAGTCACTTTTGAATGAAATGTAATTTAGTTTTTATTCATGTGAAACTAAAAAGTTATTTAATAAAAATATAACAAAACTTCAAGAACGAGTAAAAAAAAGATTAGTTGAATAGAAACATCATAACTTTCAAGAAAAATATAAACTGAAATATTTTTGTTTCCAAAACAAGAATATCTGATACATAAAAACTGTATTTCAGTTGCTAAAGTATATCACGGGGATGGCGTACCAGTGGCGCGCGAGCCATTGATCGCACGCACAATATTTTTGGCACACCAGTGATCAAAATGGTTTGTATTTTATTTCAAAGTTCACTATGAAGTATTACGAACAAACGCGAGTGATTGTTTGTGGGGAGCACACTCGTTTGTTATTGTCTTGCCTTAGTTACGTCGTAGACTATAATTGCTTATGATGTAAAGTTTGTCTAAATATAGCATAGTCAATTTCATTGACATAACTGTATTTTAAAGTTTATCTGTGTTATATTTACTATTTTTAACTGTTATTTAACATAGCTAGTTCAGTGTAAAGAAAGGAAGTGCAACACAGAGAATTTCAAATTTGGTAGACCGAGAAACATAGCATTATTAGTAAAGGCTACATCGTGGTGTGTGTTTTATGTTCTAGATTAGTGGTATGCTAAACGTCTGTAAAATGGTATTGTTCAGTGTTGAACAAATAATACTTGTGACGCCCACAACAAGTGAATATTTTTCCTCGAGAGGGTGCTAGTGTGTGTAGAGTTCAGTGTATGTGTAAACTTGGAGCGTATGGAGAACTCTAGGGAAAAAAAAAATTTAAGAGGTTGTTGCAATTTAATGTGCGTTGTGAATTGTTAGTGTAAAAGTATGGTAATTTAACCAGAACATCAATGGGTATTTTGAATGCAAACTCTTGTCAAAAAGCAAAAATAAAAACCACAGCAAAAATAATTAATTGCTTAGAAGCCGTTTCGCAGAGGACTCAAATTGAGCATATATTCTACAAAAAGTAACATCTTACAATCCTAATATAAGTTATTTGTCATCCAATCTGCAACAGAAGTTACACTAATGTTACTTTAATTTGAATTACACATATAACTATACAGTGCAAAAGTATTTTTTGGTGGTAAATTGAGTTTTGTGTTAGTATTTAGTTTTATTATTTTCCCAATAATCACAAGTCAAAATTATTTGATGTCACGTCTATACCTCATTAAACTCTTATTTTAAAAAAATGGCACTTTGATTTATAAATGTTCGCCATCCCTGGTATATAATAATATTAAAAGGCACTATCATGACAAATCATAAAACAAACTGTGACCAGCATGTTGCAAAACTTCTTGAAGACAAAATGACGGAATCGGATTCAGTTCTTCAAAAACAACAAAGGGTACACATTAAATTTGTTGAAGACAATACAGCTGCTGTAGAAATTAGTTTAATATTATCACATTTAATTGCAAGCAGATCCATTCTTTTTTCTGAAGCGCAATTTGTTAGTGAATGCTTAATTAAAGCAGCATAAATATTATTACTAGCAAAAAAAAAAATTTTAAGTTCAGTTTATTTTAAAATACTGTAGCTAGCAGGGTTAATGAAATAACCGAGAACTTGAGAAATTAACATAGTTTAACAATATCAACATTTCTGTTCCACTCTTTCAACAGATGAAAGTATAAATATTTGATATTTTGCTCGGCTGGCCATTTTTATTCATGATTGCAATGTTATTTTAAAAACAAGTAATACATAAAAATAAGTCAATTCCTACTTAGGTCAACACAGAAAAATTTTATTTCAGTTACTTTTTATTAAATAGTTATGTCAGTTGAGTTGAGTTAATATTAACGTCGCACTGTTCAGCTACACGAGGGCTTTTGGCGACGGACCACGTAATTTGAACCATGGTCAAGTGACGTGGACGACACCTGAGCTGGCACCCCCTCTCCTAACTACCACACCACACCAACGGGAGGACGTTTCAGCTCTCGACAGATTTAACGTGCATCGCTGCCCTACACGGCGGGTCTTTAGTGGTACTTGGATCGAACTCATGACATGCCTGCCATGGTTGGATACCTTAACCACTGGGCTACTGCAGCCCCTAATAGTTATGTCAGAGTCACACTATTAAGTGACAAAATAGAAAGCTATTTTCCTTTCTATTCTTTTCTTTGTTGGACTATTTTTTGTTACTATTTATTCATTCATTAAGTTTAATTTTTCTAATAAAATAGTATAAGAAAAGAGAAATCAACACATTCTGAGAAATTAGGCCATCCCAAGTGGAATGGCCTAATCCACGACATTTTGGATTAGAAATACATTGCTCTACAGAGGCACAACAAACGTTTTTCCTTTCTATATTTGGTGTTGGCTATTATTTTTGTTTGTTTCTTTTTATTCATTAATTGAATTTAATTAATATTTGAAAAACTGTATTAACATCAAATGTCATCCACTACAAATTTTAAAAAATGTATTTGAATGGATGAATAGAAAGTATTTTATTAACGATTGAAAATTTGAACAAGATATATATATAGGGAGAGAGTGAACTAATAGTAGAAATTGAAGAAGTGAAGTTACTTTTGGAAACAACACTGAAGCTGATATTTTTTATGCCATTATGGAACTTTAGAAGTATGTGGCACCTACCATGACCGATATTACTAAAAAATTTATTTCAAGATTAAAGGAAACATACAAACAACGTGGTAATAATAACCTTGGATATTTTCATTGTACTATTCACCAGCAAGTACTGTGCTCTAACTACTGTCCTTTAACCGGAACATCCGTCTCCGACGGGGATAATTTGCTTTGATGCCTGTAGATAACGCTGTGGTGTGATTTTAAGGGTGGACAATGGCGTAGCGTAGGCTTTCGCCGCCTATCTATTTTAATTATGTCAAAAAAATTAGTAAAAATATTTAAAAAGCAGCTTTAAATTTTTTTTTATTGATTAAAAATGCACTTTCCGTGTTTTTTCCGTAGCAAAATCTTTTATACAATTGTAAATATCAATGTGTATGTCATGTTCAATTGCCAGAATAGCTAAATTTGTTAGCATTTACTTGGACAGTCTGTTCGAGATAATTTTTGATTCATTTTAGCTTAGAGAAACTTCTCTCGCAACTGGCATTACTGGTGGCAGATGTTTAAAAAATTCTCAACATTATGACAATGTTTGCTAAGCCATCTTCAAGTTTGGACTCAATAATATATTTTCATAAACCCAGAGAGCCCGACCTAATGAGTTCTTTTTTACAGTCTGGGTCTGTTGCAGATACGAAAGCTTGTAGACGTACGCACTTAAGTTGGAATTCTTCTTTATTAATGTCTTGAGGAGCTTCATCTAAGTTAAGTTCGTCCATGCTTAATATCACTTCAAGTCATAAAAAAGCATATTTTTGCGCTAGATTCTGCAACTGTTGGAATCTTTCTCGAACTTCAACAGTTACTCTGTCTATTGAAAAAAACATAGTTCGCCTCAAGTCATCTTCGTACGATAACTGAACCTCTTACTTCCGTCGCCAAATATACGCTTTTGAGCATCGTTGTCTTCACACAGTACTGATTACCAGAAGCCTAAGAAACATAAAAACGAATGCGATTGCATAGCGACTAATAAACTTCCTGTATTTGAGCATGTATTAAAGCTTTCACTCGTTTCCGTCAGTTTCGTTGCGCGGGCGCGATTTGGAGTTTAAAATATTTTTTGAATTTAAATATCGCGGTGCTTGCCACTGCCCGGGGCCATGGCTCCCTCTTGCACCCCCCACGCTACGCCATTGGGGGTGGGCTGCCTTGACATCTTCAGTTGGACTCTACTATCCAGTGAGAGGATCACGTGGTGGCCAGATTTTTCTTATCTATCATACGGATATCCCTTTAGTTTTTTCCTTTTTGGTATTGTTTTTACATGAATATAAATAATTCCTAATCAGTTTTTATAAAAATACTAATCGTAATTCTTGTGATAAAAATATATTAATATAGTGTGCCTCATAACGACTTAAATATTAAAATTCTACCCAATCTCATGAGCGATAAGGACTTAAACAGCCCTTCAGGTAATAAAATTCAAAAAAAAAAATTTGCGTACCCGTCTATTAGACGGTTTTTTCTAAGAGTGGCAAAAAAAATGATGTTCCGGCCAGAGGGTTAAGTATCAGACATGTTTTAAAAATAGTCATCAGAATTGTGTAAATTACATTCAAGCACGTAAGATTTAATCAACTTCAGTTTGTTTAACTTCTGGAAGACTTAGAATGTAGTAAATACATGGATCAACCATTTTATGCGAAAGTTCCTTGGCTTTTGAATCATAAAATGTTAAAATGATTCTTCAAATTTCTGTGAACGAAATCATAATTTTCTTGGAAATAAAATATTTTAATTAAAAAATAAACAATAAAAGATTTAGTTTTCTCATTTGATATTACAAGTCATCTTAATCTTCAAGGCAAAAATCATCTTATTACAATGTCATTTAATAATATGAACTGAGTTGCGCAACAGCCCATGAGGGCCAAGGCCTACTGTGCCTATCTCAGTTTACATGACCTTAGGCACTGGGGTGCATTTGCAGATGTTTCGGTCAAGTGGTCAGTCTGACGCGAAAAACCCCCAGTGTTCAGTTCCTAAGCTTGGTAGTCAGTTATCGACCCACTGAAGGGATGAAAGGCTGAGTCGACCATGCCCAGAACTGGATTTTAACCCCGAACCTATTACATGAAAGCGTGATACACTACCAATCAGCTTCATTTAATATCAATTATTTTAAATAAAAATTGTAATTTTGTCGAAAACTATGAGAAAAAGAAATCTTGTCTCACACTTTGAAAACTGCAACATTTAATGATTAAATAATCTACCGTAAAATCACCCATCGGTATAGTGGTTAGCGACGCTGACTGCTGTACCGTTGGGCCTGGGTTCGAATCCCGGAGAAGACATGGATGTTTGTAAATGTATTGTGCCTTCGCGGCATGGGAGGTACTTTAAATACCCGTCGAGCCGCAAGTCCCCTCGTGAGGTTGATTGATTGAATATTAACGTCGCACCCTCTCATGAGGTTGGGAGGTCCCTGACCACCCCCAGGGTATTCTCCCTCAAAACTGGAGTGAAACCGTTCTGTCACCTGTATGGAGCTCAAAGCTACGGCTAACGACAGGCGTCACTTAGCCCTTTCCCGTGATGAATTTCGTGGGCCTCGATCTAGCCTTTGCCGATCAGGTGGCATCAGTAACAACAACAACAGATTAGCTCTTGTTTTCAAGAATCAGAACTCTTCCTTGCTGATAAATAGCTGTATTTTCACTCATCTGTACTTTCTGTATAATCTTTGGGACGTTCATTTGGACGGTTTGATGGAAGCACTTGCCTCAGGATCTATTTTTTTTAATTCTACAAAGGGTGTGTTTCGAGTGTAACCTAGAGCATCAGTATAACAATGAACAGAAAATAGAGCACGATTCAAGTGGCATTCGCTGTTTCTCGACTCAAGGTAAATCAATTTAACTATATTTAGGTCTGAAAGACTGCTTGTACCAGTTACGCGAAACTACACTGTACCAGAAAGAGTTAAAAAGCAGTTTAACTTAAATAGATCACCCAAATTTTTCCATTTCCTGCATTCAAATCAGAATGCTATGAAACTGTTAATAAGCCCGACAACTTTTGTTACGTTTGTGGTGAAATGACTTGCAGCCCAGAAGCGAACCATCACAGCCCAGTTGTAGACAGCTTACTTCCTTTACTTCGGAGTGAAAGCAGGCGAACAGAATTTATATGTTGACCTCAAATTGAAGAATTGAGTGACCTTGTAAGAGATCTTGACTTGCCAAAGCAGAAGGCAGAGTTTCTGGCATTTAGACTGCAGCAATGAAATCTACTCCTACCAAGCGTTAAGATTACAGAGTACAGGATTCGTGAGAAAATAATCTTCACTTCTTTGAGAAGAAAGAACATATGGTTGCAAGTATTAATGTCAACGGCTAGATGAATTTCATGAAAATCAGTTATGATCCAAAGAACTTGAGGATGTTTATAGAATCTTCCAAACTTACAAGGAGAGGACACGACTAAGGAAATTCATTTTGGGTCGAGACTTGGTGTAATAGTAGTACTCCTTTAGAGTGTTCAATCCTCAATGTAATTCCGCCGAATGGCCAATCAATTCGGAGAAAAAAGCCTTCGAAATTCAAGCTTAGCTTTTATACAATAAAATTTCAATCTCCAACGTTTTCGTAGCTTGGTTGATATATCGTCTGCATACTATGCGTGAGGTCTGGGTTCGATTCATCAGTCAATTTTTTTTTTCAATTATTTTCATTATTTTTAAAATTAAATAAACTTATTTATGAAAGGTTTATTAAATATTAAATGATATTTTATGTAATTATTTTGTATTTTATAAAGTAAAAGCAATTAAATAAATTTATTATTTAAATTACTTATTATTAAAATTATTAATAAAAAAATATTTAAAATAATTAATTACAATCAAGAATTATTATTAAAATTATTAATTTATTATTGAAATGATTATTAATTTATTATTAAAATTATTATATTATTGAAATTATTAATTTTTTTTAAGTTATTTAAAAATAAACTTTTTAAAATTATTTTAATTTATTTAAAAAGGACTTATTAAATGTTTCATAAAATTATAAAATAATTAATTTAATAATATAATTACTTTATAAATTATTTTATATTATATACAATATTTTATTTCACATTATAAAACTATTTGTAACTAATTTGTATAATATCATTTAATATTTATTATATATTTTATTATAAATATTATTTATTAATATAAAAATATATTTATGTATAAAATTTAATATAAATATTTATATAGTTACAGTATTTTTTTTACTTTATAAAATACAAATTAGATAAAATATCATTTAACATTTAATAAACCTTTCATAAATAAGTTTATTTAATTTTTAAAAAAATTAAATGAAAAAAAATGACCAATGAATCGAACCCAGACCTCGTGCATAGTATGCAGACGATATATCAATCAAGCTACGAAAACGTTGGAGGAAATCGAAACTTAATTGTATAAAAGCTAAGCATGAATTTCGAAGGCTATTTTCTCCGAATTGACTGGCCATTCGGCGGAATTACATTGAGAGTTGAACACCCTAAAGGAGTACTACTATTACACCAAGTCTCGACCCCTTCCATTCCCATCGGACATTCTGTTCACGTAAAGGAAACTTACACAAATTTGAAATTACTTCTAGAGTTAATAAAATACGAGGATCACATAAATGTTAGATCTGTGGTGACTTGAAAGTCATAGCTTTACTCATGGGAATGCAGTTATGCTATACAGAATACTGCTGTTTTCTGTGTTTGTGGGGCAGTAGAGTTCGAAAATCGCCCTACATACAAGACAAATGGCTGTCTAGAAATCTGAAATCCGGTGAGAAAAATGTCTCAAATGATCCTCTAGTATAGTGCTCCCCCAATCTTTTTATTGCCGCGGACCGGTCAACGTTTGATAATTTTTCCGCGGCCGGCTGAAAGGGGTGGGATTGTTGATTGCTTATATTTTAGATTCTTTTGATTTTATAATTTTAATTGTATTTAAACATGCCTCAGAGTAAAATACACCTAGACCAAAAATTAATTATAAAGTGATTTAACATGAAATATAAAGTGATTTCCTTGAAAGTCCCACAAACCCGAGAGAAATACACCACAGGAAAAAAATGGAAATAATTTCATATTCCTTGTGCGGCCCAGTACCATTTGATCCATGGACCACAGGTTGGGGGACCAGTGCTCTAGTAAACCCAAATGACATTCCGCTTCCCCTCCCCCTGCACATTAAGCTGGGATTCATGAAGGATGGAGAGGCTTTCCAATAACTTAGATCGAAATTCTCAAGATTGAGTGAAGCAAAGATTAAAGGAGGGAATCTTTGTGGGCCATCAAATATGCAAAATCATGAAAGGACCCCGCTTTGGATCCAATTCTGGAAGGAAAAGCGCCTTTAAAAGTGTGGTATGAGGATTTCTAGGCAGCAAATAAGATGCGAGCTATCAACAGTAAGTGAAAGAACTCCCAACAAAAGTTCCTTGACCTAGGATGTGCAATATGTCTCTAAAAATCCATTTTTTACATTCCCATCTTAGTTTTCCCCCTAAGAACTGTAAGCGATGAACAGGGTGAAAGGTATCAAGATATCGTGGCAATGGAACCTATATATCAGTTCATTGGGATTAGTCAATGCTTGCAGACTACTGCTGGACAGTTATAAGGGATACTCAGGCTTCAACATACAAGAGGCAATCCAAAAGGAAATGTTCACAGGAATAAACTAAAAAATACTACTGATTTCTGATACGAAGACTTTCTTGTGAAATATGACTTATTGTATTGTTTTTATTAGTTAGTAATGTTTTGTTCTTTAAATTTATCCATAAGTTGATGGATGGGCTGTGGTATATCTTAAAAACAAGAGCTAATAAATGAATTTGATTCACATATTCGTTTTTTTCAACCCAAAATTAGTAAGAATAGGCTATTTAAAATTAGGAAACACACAAAAAGTTGTGAAAATTACACTAGGCAACAAAAAACAACTGGATAAATTTACTTCTTCCCAGAAACTGAATTAATTTATAATATAGAATTTTTTCATCATACAAAACTATATTATCTTTGATTTAAATATGGAATGGCCTCAATAGCCTATTTTCTAACCAGAGATGGGGGGGCACCTTACAGGTCCATTTACTAGGTTTTTTGCAAAGTATTAATTTATAAAATATTTTTTCATTAGATTTTACTTATTTAAATCTCAAAAAAAATTTTTAATGTTACATAAAAAACAAAATGTTCATGTACTCCAATTTTCTAACAATGCATGATAATATCAATTTAATCCAGAAGCAATGAGAATTGTTAGTTATTAAAGGTGTTCCTTCTTTCTTGATAACTGCATAAAAGTTTACCCTATAATTAACTTTTCGATGTAGATTAATAAAAAAAGAAGCAATTTTATCATTTAATGGTAATAAAAAGTTGGGGTTTTTTTCTGTTCTATTCAACATATTTTCACACATTTTATTCACACACACACACAACACGGTAAAAAGAAAATCCCTTCCCCATTAAATAACTGAGCAAAAATCAAGTGCATATGCGACTTGAGGGGTTTTTTTTAATAGAACTTAACTTCGGAATTCTATTATTATACACTGTTACAAAGTATGTATATTGACAATGAAATAACTTCAAATTCAAAACAAATTTTATTTTCATAAACATTTTTAAAGAAAGGTTACACAACCATTCTCTCAAATACATCAAATTACAGAATATCTCTATAAATGAAGATAATCGAGAAAAGTAATTTCAATTGTGAATAAAGTATTTTTCTAATAGTTTTACAATTATCCATTAGTTATGATTTTAAATTGGAAAATAAATTTCTTTAAAATTTCATAAACTTAACTACTTTCAACAATAAATATTCACTTCATTGGACACTAAGAAAATAATTTTCTGTACAATTTTTCTCATACTTATATTCAGTTCATATTGTTGAAATATGAACGTATCTTATGACAACAGTTTATCTAATAGTACATCTGATTGCATGAAGCTCTTATTTATAAATACTTTTTTCATGAAACTGGTCACAAATAAAATTTCATTACTGTAACTTGATTCAAATTATTAAAAAGAAACCATAAATCAACTTAAAAAGTTTTTAAAACAAGAATGTGATAGTAATCTAATAAACTACAAATAAAACATATGGAAGTAATAAGTAGAACCTTATTTTACCACTTTCAACATCAAATATATAGCTTATATCTTTAAACTACATGATATAAAACATTAAGAAATAATTAGTATACATGTGAACATTCATGAAGGAATAGAGTTTCAATATGAAGTAGATATTTAACTTTACTGTGAAAAAAGTACATGTGCAAGCAATTCATAATCGTTTTGTTATTGAAAGCAATAACTTAAACCATCTGCACAGATTTCTATTATGCAACATTGTAATATAAATAACACACATTATTTTACGAAGAATCTGATTTTACATGTCTCATATGAATCTTCATAAAACAAATGAGAAAAAATTCATAAAATTAAAATTTATTTTTGAAACAGTTATGGTAAAATATTTCCCACAATTTTCAATAACTTTATAGTGAAAAGTGATTTATCTTCACAACAAGTAAGAAATTATTTCCTATAAATAATAAAAAAAATTTACCTTTTTATAAGTTTAAATAGCTAATAATTTTTAAACATCAGACCTGTAATACAAGACTCATTTATTTTAATACATTTACTGCCTTTTTTGTTCAATATTAGTACAGCATTTATATAAATGTTTTAAAATAATTTAAAGGCATTTGTAATTTTATACAAAATGAAGTTAAATGAAAACAATTTGATATCACACAAGATAGCACTTCCAAAAATTTCTTTTTATATTATTATTCTGTATTTTCCTTAACCAAATACCAATTTTTATTCGATTTTGAAATAATAATGTAATCAGTTTCAAAAGAATCTTTGACCATAAAAATACATGATGTAGCGTATTTTTATATTAAGATATTAAATGATAATGAGTATGAATATGTAATCCGAAGGAATCATTACAATTCAAAGGCTTGTGTATTTGATTCCGATATATTGCTCAATGTAATTTAATCCACGGTATATGCTTTCAGAAAAATTTGAACAACATGTACATTTGAAGTATATGACATTTATACAAAAGGCACTTCTAATCTGTAATAATTATGAAAATCATGCAAACTTCTAAAAAAAAAACTGGAAATTTTTTTTAAAAAAAAATTATATTTCTTCATAAAGAACAAGGTAAATGCATGTTTAATTTGATTTTAAAGTACATTAAAGATACACACCAAACTACTAAAAAAATCTTTCAAGTATAAAAAATGGGAAATGTCCCCGAAAAACGTTTGCAGAGTTCTTTATATTTTAATTATATTGATCCTACAGTAAAACAATTGGTAGATTTATTGTTAAAATAATTTGAAATAATACAATGAAAGTTTTACATCAAAATCTCTTTGAACAAATGTAAGCAATCTGAGTTAATTTGATAAGATTATGTTTAGTTAATGCTATAATAGATATTAAGATAAAACTAAAACAAAAATCAGAATACAAAAAAAAAAAAAAAACCATAGACATATCTTAAATGCTTTCAAGATAAATACATCTAAATTTCTGAAAAAAGATGTATACTAAAATTTAATGATTGCAACAGAAATTTGATAAGTATTTGGAATAGATTAAAAGAGAACATAACCCCCTTACTATTGTATCTGCAATAAAAGTTGTCTTTTAAAAAAAAACTATCCATTGTATTATAAGTCTATTATTATACATTCACATTTCATTAAACATCTGGCATAAATAGCTCACGAAAAACTGAAGTATAACTCCTACTTACAATCTCCAATCAATTATTTGAAAGCAATAATCTCTCACTCAAATGAAGTTTAATTAACTCACAGAAATGTAATTAAAGCTCTTAAGAATTATACCATAAATATAAAGATTTTGTAGTAAAATTCAAAGCTAGTTTCAGAGATACATATTAAGTTCATCAAAAATAAAATGTAAGAAATTTTATTTGAAAAAAATATAGGGATTAAGAAAGACAAAATATGCACTCTAAAACACCTTCTTTGAAATTATAATTTTTCATTCAGAATTATTGAATATTTCAAGCAACTTCACACAATGTGGTTTATATTTTTATAATATTCACTTTCACGTTACTGATTAAGAATTGCTGCTATACATTAAACTGTTTACACTTCAATAGTTATAAATAAAGACACTAACAAATATAATCAATATAAGGCCTTGGTACTATAGTATTAAGTACTCAAAATTGGAATGTTTATCTTTACACTCATAGGATTGAGATTTTCTTAGTAGAAAAACAATCAGTAAACTCAAATAGCGACTTTGATACATAAGATATTAAGAAAAGCATTAGAGATTAATTTTCTCCAGCACTATTTCGTGAAATGATTATTATTAGAAGCAATTTAATTAAAAGTTCATAAATCCAAAAAAAAATCAATAAGAAAATGCTAAATTATAGATAAAGTATGTACATTGTAGTTACATTTGTTAAATGGTAATTAGTAAAAATTTAATTACATGGAAATTTTTCACACACTTCACTTTCACTTATAAAAATCCTCACAGCATAAAAAAACATTTTCATAAATAATAATCAAATAAAAAATTTAATTAAAATTATTTTGATTTCATAATTACATTTTTGCAGTCCTTTAATTAGCACCATAAAATATGAAATAGGAAAGTTTGAACATGCACAATATAATAATAAGGATCTACAAAAATCATTCTAATTTTATATTGCAAGTATACATTGTTTGATCAAACAAAAAAAAAGGTTAAATAATTTGCAACTTTCTGCACACTTCTCCTCGGCCCTCCCCCTCCTAACCTTAGAATAGGGGTGGATATATAGTTTCAAACATATTCTTGCTTTAAAACTATTCTACACTCTTTGCACTTATAAAATATGTTCAAACTGTACAACTCCTTGCCATATATAATATGGCTGATGCTTTTTTAAAAAGGTAAGGGGGATCTAAAGAATCAAAAATATTGGCAATAAATAATTACAGTTCATTTTATGATCTTGTATAAAAAACTTGAAGAGGGAAAGGATAAATTTTTTATTAGTATATGGAAATTTCTAGTATAGGACTGCAATTTGCCATCCTTTTTGGCACCAAGCAGATAAAAATTGCATTTGTAAAATGTAGCTCATACAAAAACACACAAATAGACCAAGAAAGGAATTCTTAAAATTGAAAAATTAAATGTCATTTGATCAGATGACTAGCATAAAGAGTTGCAGGGCTACCATAAGAAGGAACATTAAACAGTTCTGTTTCGGTGAATCTAAAACAATCTTATATATTTAGCTAAAAGATTATTATTGTAACCATTATGCTATGACTTAAGATCTAAAATGCAAACTTGCAAATCCTAAATATAAATTACATATGTTTAAATTTTATACTTGGATAAATCATGTTTCATAAATAATAACTGAGAAATAATTATAAAAAAGACAACTAAGAATTAAAAAAAATACAATTAAACACTAAATAAAAATCACATAAAATATCATCATTTTGATTGATTTTTAAAAAATATATATGCATAATGAATAGTAGTACTGGAAAAATAAACTGCATTGCAACATCTTAGATAAGAAAGTATAGAAGACTGATAAAATACTGTTGCAAGGATTATGAGAGGAAGTCAGACTTATTTCACTTAAAAGATATGACTATGAACTTCTGAGTTATTGCTGAAGGAGTTGGACGTAATTGGAAGGGAAAAGTCCTATTTGGCCTCTACACTCACCTCGCCACCAACCTTCATCAATCTAAAGTAAAAGAAAAAAATTTTGAAATACACATATAAGTATTTTTTTCTTTCACAAAAGATAAAGAATATTGTGAAGAAGATAAAAAAAAAGATAATTATGAAAGAGAAAAAAAAAATGTTTCATTTCCACTAAAAAAAAAAAACTTCCAACTTTGAACAATCATTATACTTCTCAAATGCAATATCTTCATGAATCTGTCAGTATTTTTTGATTATTTGCACCCAATTAGAAGTCACTAGTGCATTGGGAACTTTGTGAATAAGACAAAATGCTTGTTTAGCTATCTTTACAGATCATAGATGGAATTTTTTTTCAATAATAATAGGAGAAACTTTTAATAAAGCTAATTTTTGTTCATTCTTTATTGTCACATAAAGCACCATCTTTCTGAAGGACCAAAGCATTCCTTTTCAATGCTAAAAAAAATTTCGTAGAATCAGTATAACTTGCTACGACAAAAAAGGGGGAGGGACTAGGGGAAAAAAAGTGATCAATTAGATAAGTGTTGGCAAACTTTTTTATGATTAGGTAAAAACAGAATGCAAGGGAGGCAAATAATTTATAATAAAATATCATAAAGATTTTTAAAAGTAGTATATTTTGAAACTCTTTTTAATACTAACAAAATGAATGAAGCTGGAACTTCATATTTCTTGTCTTTTCCATTTTTTAAAGCTTAAATAAAAAAATAAGTATTTATGATTTTATGGATATTTATTAAGACAGATTCTAATTTTTGCAACGCATGGAAATGTTTTAAAATAAATTTCCATATAAATTCTCACAATTATATTTAGCATAAGCAAGATATATTTAAATATTTACAAAAAATTTCCCAAAAGCAAAAAATTAAACTTGATAATAAATGAATTTTCAAAGAGCATTGAAGTTGATAATATTTGTAATATTGTTTTAAAATCTGTGATCAATCGGAATTTATGAAAGCTTAATCTCGCCAGCAAACCATTCACTGAATTAAATAATGCTAAAATACTAAACTAAACTCAGTGGCAAAACAGCTTATGGCGGGCCAAGGCCTTCTGTTCCCATCTCAGTTTTCATGACCTTGTGCACTGAGGGGCAGATGTTCCAGTCAGGTGGTCAGTCTGACATGAAACCCCCAGTCTTCAGTTCCAAAGCAAGCTTGGTCCTCATTTGTCGACCTACTGAAAGGGTGAAAGATTGAGCTGACATTGCCCAACTCTAGGTTTGAACCACTGAGCTGTGGTGCAGAAACATGGTACACTATCATTCAGCCACTGGGATTACAATTGCCTAAATAAACAACAAGTAAATTCATATATGAGCTATTGAATGTATTTTTCATATATACTTGAAAAATACAATAATGCTATGGGAATATTGTAATCAAAGACGTGGATAAGCAGAAAATGCCATTTTTGTTTACAATGCATATAATAGCTTTACTTTTGCTCATTCTATGTTTAAACAGTTGCTCATATGTAGAATAACAGCTATTAAAATGATTTTATAATCTCCAGTTTTTTTGTTATATGTTATATTCAGATCAATAGTTGGCACATTATTGTTCAGGAAGTGATTGCTGATTGCAAGAAGTACATAAAGTTAAGTTTAACCAATTAGTACTGTAATTTAATGCTTAATCAAAATTATGCTGACAAAGAAAAGTAAATTACATTACAAATCCATGCAATACAGAAATGTTGTGATGTTACAATATACAATAGTAAACCAAAAATTCATGACATATTTAAAAAAAAAACTAATACAAAAATCAACTAATTAACTTATGCAAGTCCAGTTTGAACCAAAATGCTTCTCACTATCAAAAACTTTATTTTTACAACTAAAATTAGCTTTGATTTTCACCTATAAATGATACAAAACAGAACAATATATTCACTATTAAAAAAATCAGTATATTATATATTCAGTTATTTTATAGAACCAGATGCACAGCAGTTATGAAGGTACACAAAATTTATATATGATACCAACTATCATACATCAAAATGTTCCTCAGTAAAAAAAGCTGAATGCACATTTGACTCTACCAAATGCTAAATTTCAGATTATCTCATGAATAGCTTCATCAACATATTCTGTGTCCCACATACCCTTTTTATGTATTCTTCTACAAGAATGTGAAAAGCTGTTTGTCAGTAAAAAAAAAAAAATATCTTGAAATTGGCATTTTCATCCATACATTTAAAAGTCTTGACTGCAAAATTCAAATTCACACACACACACAGCCTGTCATTCTCTAGTAAAGCTTGCAATATCTGCATTTTATATGCCTGAAAATTTAATCCTTTAACTAGAATTCTCATATAATTGTATAAATGGAATATTTAATCATCATAATTCCTTTAAATTGGTCTTGATCTGCTAGATCTATCCCTTTTTTTTATCAATCCAAAATAATTTCAGTTTCTAAAAATTTTCAGTCTTAAACCAAAATGCTGTTTCTTTGATAAAAGCTATAACATACATATATGTATGACATGTTTCGAGTCAGAGTCAGTCTTAATTTTTAAAAACGATCTTTATTCTATGAATTCTCCACACCATCTGACGCTAAGGGAAAAAGAACATCAAAGTGAAATTTAAGTGTTTTACCACTTAAGCCAGATGTGAGAAGTATCTCTGATTTTATGAGTGTACTTGAAATTTAATGCTGACATATAGGGCTATTAAATATAATGAACTGGGATCAGAAATGTTTATGGTTAGGCCATATGTTTCGGAGAAATAATTGGGTGATAAATTTAATACTTGAAGATGTAATGAAAAATAAAAGTTAAGTGCTGTATAGGGAATTTAATTTTAAATCTAATTTTAATTATCCTTTATATATATATATTGGATACAAAATTTCTTTTCCATTGTAATAATGATTCATTTTATTTCAAAGTACTATTCTACGCAATTAGATTTTTCAATAATAGTTATTTCCCATTTGCAGAGTCAAAACTCATTTTTTTTATTTATATAAAACTTTGCATCATAAGAAGTATTTGGATCTTAACCCTACAGTTGTAAGTTATTTCATGGATTTTATACTACATTTTAAAATATGTTGGGGAATTTTGTTCCACCCTTTGTTTTTGAATCAACATTTTTTCATCTTATGAAATGTATTCCTATGCTTATAAATGTATGCTTTAACTGGCCATTTTGTTATACAACTGAGGGTAATATTCAATTATATATTACCTATTTTTAGTTCTTAAGGCTATGAGAAAAAGAGACTATGTGAAATTATAATTCTAATTTCTCACTTTAAAGGTGATTGATTTGAATATAAATAAAAACCACTTTATCAGCTTTGAGTTAGCTATTCAGCACTTTACTATTGCATCTATAAAAAATTTAACCATTATCAATTTTGAACTGATACCAATCTAGAAAAGGAAAAAATTACAGAAATATATCAATTGATAACTTCAGGTGGTTTCAAGATCAGCAGGTATATTTAAGGGGGGAAGGGGGTTTCACAATAATTTCATAATGTTGTCATTTTAAAGCAATATTTTTATTTATCATGCTGTTCAGTGACTGATATGATGAAAATCTAATGTCGAAATTTTATCATTTTAAAAATAAGCATAGTCAATTAAAACTTGATGATTGTTCGTTAGCAATTTTGAAATTTTATTCATTCGTTTAAAATTCAGATTGATACCACATCTTAATGTTTTTAAAAACTGTTATAAAATTTATTGGAAGAACCTAAACATTCTTCAGCTATTACAATATTATCAAATAAATAATCATAATGATAATTCCAAAATTGCATAGTTATAAGTATAAACTAAAATATTTTTAGATGAAAAGATTAAAAACATATTTACCATTTCTATATTTGTAATAATATCATCAGGATCAAATGATATTTCATCACTGTCAGCTGTTTTTAAAAAGAAATGTACTTTAAAATAACATTTTCACAATCATAACACAAATTTACATTAAGTATAAGAATCAATATTACTACAGAAAACATACTTAGACTAAACCAAAATAAAAAGCATTCAACAAAGCTTTAAAAATTTATACATGAGTATACAGAGGCAATACATGAAAATTAATAGCCAAATAAATTACTGTAAATTGGATGCATAATAATAAATTTAAGAATAAGTTTTATTTCTAATAGATTATTTGTTAACACTGCATTACAAAGCAACAATCCTTAATTTCCTACTCTTAATTTTGAACCATGTTCAAGTAATGAGGATGCCATCATGATGAGAACGGCATCTGAGATGGCATCCCATATTCCAAACTTCTACATAATTCCTATGTGAGGAGTCTGAGCTATGACATAGATCAGCCCCTTTATATAGAAAGTCTTGAATGAAACCAAGATTAAAACCCACACCTTGACAAAAGAAACCACAAATTAATGATGATGACCACTTGGTTTTTGTGTCCCAATTTTATTCCTCTTAGTACACAACTAAACACTAGCATGATCTTGGGACAAAGGATTAACAACTGAATTTTACTCAAAAACTTATTTGATAAATTTTAAAATAAATTCCAGGAATTCTGTTATTGTGTTTTAACTCCAAACTGTGGAAAGTTAAGCTATGAATTTATTTTCAAATGATAATATATTTTCATGTAAAATATATCCTTTTATAATAATTAAAGCATTCAAATTTGAGAGTCAAGAGTCACCACTGAAATGGCTCTCCCATTTGTGGATTTGCAGTGTCTGCTAATATGCAGCTCATTAGGAAAAAAATAATATTAATGTATTGTTTTAAATACCTTTAACAGGCAAATGATTTCCTTTTATAAGACAGAAAGAAACATTCTATATTTTCATAACAATACAAATGATATTAGAGTTGGAAAATAAACTTTAATTTTAAATATTAAGATATTAATTTATTTTACCCTCTTACAATGCCTGAAAAATGTTTAGTATAAGCAAACGAAAAATTATTTAAGGGAAAGATATATGCCTCTTTATCTATTTAATAACAACTTAACTTAGTGATGCAAAGGCTAATGAGGGTCAAGGCCTACTGTGCTCAACTTAGTATATGTGACCTTGGGCCCTGAGGTGCATGAGCAGATGTTCTGGTCAGGTGGTAAGTCTGATGCAAAACCCCCAGTGTTAAGTTCCCAAGCAAGTTTGGTACTCATTTATCAACCCACTGAAAGGATGAAAGGCTGAGTCAACCTTGCCCAGACCGTGGTTTGGAACCTCAGATCTGTGGTGTGGAAGGGCAATGTACTAACCATTCAGCCACTGGGCTTCATCCATTTAATTTTTCCGACAAATAAAACAGATTTAAAACAGATAGAATTTCCCTCTTTGCAGAAAGTATTTTCAAAAAATACAAGCAGTTAATTTGAATTGAAATTTAAATATTTATGCAAAGGTAACATGTGTGATAAATTTCATATCTCCAATAAAAACATTTTTAATTGGTTTGAAATGAGTTTTGAAGTCTATCTTAGTGTGATATAAGAAAAAGCAATTTGTTGCATTATTATTAAGCAATCAAATGTATACTCTGCAACAAGCATGTCCAACTTGCAGCCCAGCCAATATGAAAGCAAGCAACGACAAAAATATGGAGCAAAAATATATGTTTTCAAAACTTCATACAAAATTATTGAATATGAGTCAATATTTCATCCATTAACTATTACTAGTCATATTAAAATGACATGCCATTTTTTAACAATAGTAATGAATATTTTAGTACCTGACAATACATAGCAGTTGATTATAGAAGATTAAGGGTGAAATAGAAATCATACCATTAGTTTTCAACATTCTTGTTTGGCGTGTCACATTACATTTCCAGCTTCCAGAACATAATAATAAATAAGTGCACATATGCATCCAATTTATTAATTTGTACAATTATTCTTGCATGATAAATTTAAAATTAATATTTACAAAATATTGATTTCTACCAAATTTTTTTTATTTTATAATGATTACTTATCTATTTTAGACTCTTACAATTAGCGTGTTATGTGTTTTACTACCTGACTATACTAAAAAAATTGTCAAACATTGATATTTTTGAGAAAAACAGGAATTAAACTATTTTTGCTGAGGCATAAAAGAAAAATAATCAGTTTGATATCTATTAATGGTATCACTGTACCAAAGTTGTGTAACATAAAATATTACTAAGAACATAAATACTATGTACAAAGCACAAGAAAAGTGCTTCTCTTACAAAGGTAAATTAAGAGAAGAAAAACTATCACTGTAACTACATAGAGTGCAATCCATATGTCTTTTGCTCATAAGAAATTAGCCTATAACAGGAAATGAGTTAGTTCTACAAAACCCTTATATGTATCATTTCAAACTTCCATGCATTGCATTAAAATACTTTGTACTTTTTTTTTTTTATGTACTGTTCAGATAAATGTATCTGTTTCAATATTAAAAATCACTAATATGAAGAAATTAAAGAGTAAAATTTTCAGTTCATACTTACCAGCTTGATAATCATAAAGAGCAACTGCTGACATACCAGAACCTTCAGGCACTTCATACAATTCTTCCTCTACTTGCTCCAGAGTCTCATATGCTAAAATGAATTTTAAAAAAAAAACAATTGTCAACAAACATTAATGTTTTAACAAATTGTTTAACATTTTAAATTTGAAAGAACTACATGATCAAACTGGGGTTTGCTTATTTTCTTATAAAGAGGGCTTCCAAAAAAATTCATACAAACTCTTTTTGGTACTTATGTATTAACTTCAAGCTAGTGATTTACAACCAAAATTTAACTGCATGCCAGAGTTAATTGCCAAATATATTATGAATCATGACAACTTATTTCATTTTAAACCTATTATCAGCCTTGTAGTTAAATTTTTTTTAATCTATAATTCACAAAGGCTACCAACAGCTTAAGATTAATACTAAGTACTTCTTTTATTTTATTTTTTCTTGACATAAAAAACATGTTACAAAAAGATAACATTAAAATTTGCAATGATTTCAGAGCCATAGTTTTAATTATTAAGATTGCATTATTATTTCATATTGAAGGTCACATTAAAATATGTATCTCTTGAAGATCAATTTGCATAAAAACCTATACCTATGCACAGATGCAAAAAAAAATCAAATACTGCAACAGTAAATAATTATTTTATCTATAAATTTTAAGACTTGGAACTTTTAAAATAATAATAAAAATATAAAATCTTTAAAAAATTACGTTGCAATGGAACATCGCTATGCATACCAGAAATCTCACTCTGGGGATTGGAGGGGGACAACTTTAAATTGATAATACAGAATATATATGTATGTACTGAGACTCTAGGTATACTCCTTGTGTGCTGACAAGTATAACACAAGGTTTACAAACATAAGTCAATACACAATCAATTGTGGTAAGAAGTTTCAAATAGAAGAATACAGACACAAATGTGAATCAAAAGTGAAAAGAAACAAGAATGGATGCAAATACAATAAATACAGAACAAAATACAAGATTGCTCACATGCAAATGGAGCCATTCAGTAATTAAAACTATACAATGGAGAAGGTTTGGAAACATGTGATCATAATAAGATTTTCAAAATATAAATACATAAATCATAATACAGAATATAAAATATATATTTTTTAATTCTAGTACTAAAATATTACAGTTATATTGATGTAAAAAAGAATAAAACAAACCTGGTTCAGCATAACTCTGAGGAGGTTTAAATAATTCTGATTCAGCATCTTCTGGCGAGTCAAGAAAAGATATTTCTTCAACTTTTTTAATTGGTTGTTTTGTTTCTACCACTGTTTCATTCTACAATAAGAATAGAGAAAGATAAGCAAAAGTTAAGAAGTTAAAAATTTCCAATAAATAAGAATATTTGAGCAATTTTTTATACAAAAAAAAATGAATATTATGAAAATGATCTACCAGATATTTTTAACAAAGAGTTTCCAGTATTAACTTTAGAAATATCAATAGTTAAATTATTTATTCTTTTTATTATAAAATTAGCATTTTTTGTCTTTTTAGAGAACTACATTTGTATTATTTTAAAACTCATATTTCCAAAAATAATTTTTTTTTAGAAAATTATCTCGGAAATACTTTTTTTATCATGATTCTCAGGAAAACTAAACATCATGTAAAGTTATGAGCAACTAACATACTTTTATTAACAGAATAAAAATAATAATAGTAATAATTTGTTTTAAATAGCATTTCTAAAGCACAACAGTTTACAGACATAAATTTATAAGATTTGGGATATATTTTTTTAAGAAAAACTTTAGTTAAAAGTTATTATTTAAAAATATTGATCAATATTGGAGAGATATTGACACATTCTATGATGAGATAATACACATATTCACATTCATATTTAATTATATAAATTTAGAGGAGGGGGAATGAAAAGATAGAGAATGAAATGGTCATGAAAAACGATAATAAACAGAAAAGGAAGTATGATTGGACGATGAAATGAATATATAATTAATTAATGTAACTAGTAACACTACTTATACTGAAAGACGATTTACAATATTTTGTGCTATACAGTCAGACCACAGCTAGTGAAAAATGAATGACACACAATCAATATTAAAAATTTAAATAAAAAACATACTTCAAATTCAGGAGGTGGTTGAGGAGGCATGTACTGCAAGGTCTGCTCAGGGGAAGCAGTCTTTGCAGTCGTTGCTGCCTGTAGCAATGGTGTTGGCACACCCACAGAAGATGTACGAACCGTGGGAGCCACTGCTGGCTCCTTCGGCTCTTCAAAATCATCATAATCTTCTCGAAGACTCAATTTTCGTTGACGTTCCTGTCAAAATTGAATATTCATCATATTAAAGTATCAATTTTTGAACAATGCTTGTAGAAGGGTTTAGGTTCTATAATCGTAATTTTACTTAATGCAGATAAAATTAATGCATGCAAACAATTTTAAGAGACTGGAGCTTAATTTTTTTAATATTTTACTCAGAGTAACAAATTTTTAAAATAACTTTTCATTAAGTACCTGCTGTTATATTTCAAATACTGGCTTAAAAAAAAGGCTTTTAAAAGTTAACTTCTAATGAATGCACAGTTTTTGCTTGTTTTATTTCATGCAAATCAAGTATTAGATCATAAACGCATTTATTTCACTGATCAATTACTGAAAAATTAGTGATTTGACTGATTGCTTATATATTTGAGCTAATAGTACTTATATATTTGTTTAACTGATTGCTTATATATAAGTGTTTATATATACACTTTTGTGGCTGTTCTTAATAAAATGTATACTTCTTATCTCATGTTCTCTCAGTCCAACATGGGAGCAGATCATAATTTACTCCTTGATAAAACTGTATCATTTTCCCTATTGTTATTTTTCAATGGTAAAACACCTGAATGAAATATCCCTTTTCCCTCAGAGAAAAAAAAGTGAATGCTAGTGATTAAATTCGATTTTAATTTATGTGACCCTATGAAGTAACATGAGGGCTATTGCTGATGTACGTAATTTTGAGCCGTGGTCAAGTGATGAGGATGACACCTGAGCTAGACCCCCTTCTTCAAACTTTCACAGCACCCCTTCAAAAGGACTTTGAGCCTCGACAGAGCAAATACTGGTGTAGTGATATGTTAGTGTAAGCCAAGGGTGGGCAGACTTTTCCAGGATGCGAGCTACTTTTAATGTTTTTAAGGTGTTGCAGTTCACCCAGTGGCATAGGTGTGGCCATTCTGTACCAAAACTGTATGTTTTCCTTTCTTAACACTTGTTTTCTACATTGTACCCCTGTTTCAAAACATGAAAGATTACTATTTTTACTACACAAACTTCAGTAACACAAAATTATAAAGTTGAATGCTTGAACAACTATGAGCAACTGCCAGAACATGGACGTATTCTATGCAGCAAGCAGAAAACATGCATGAACTGATGAATCTAAAACTAATAAAAGTTTTTAATTTATTCACTACCAAGTCCCTGGCCATCGCAGGCCATGAAATCAACACGAGAACTCAATCCCATAGAAGCGCGGGGTGTGGGATGATGTCTCAATAGCCAATCTCCTGTAATTGCGGGAAGAGCTGATCATCAATAATTATTCTACCCTTTAGTTAACAAGTGGGGAAAAAATCATTTTTTGACTGGCATCGTGGGGATCGTTTTTCCCCCCTTACAGGGGCAGTGAACGTGATAAAGGTCATCATGCACTTGCAATGAAGGTACATGTGTCATCTACACTTTATCAAATCATTTGCTTCAGTAAATACAGCTGCATCGATAGCGAAAAGCTGATTCCACAGTCTCGATGGTGTTGGCGTTCCATAAATATGTTTCTTTCAGTATGTGCATCTTAGGACTTAGTAATGGCTGTCACCCCAAAATGTCTTGGTGGCCTACTGATTGACTTATTGCCCATGCTGTAAGCCATCTAAATTATATGAATGTATTCTTTTCTTCGTAGGTTCTATTGTGTAAATATTTGTATAAATACTCTGACTGCCTGCCTATTCATCCTTCAATATTAAGAGTGAATAGCTTGTAAAATTATAAAACCCTAAATAGTATCATTAATTGTAAACATTAAAGTAATAAACTATTTTAATATTATACTTTGAATTATATTTTATAGCAAAATTATTTTCATATTAAGAACATTTGTTTCGGATAAATATTTCTTATGCTCTCAATATTACAGTAGGTTAACCCTCACATTTGACGCTAAGAAACTCAAGACAATAACATTAAATTATTTACCTTGAGAAAGTAGTACATTATAATTGCAAAATTAATATTGATTAAAAAAATGTTTATATAAAACTTTAAAAATCCACTTAAACAATAAAGCTATGAGCAACTCGCAAATAAGCAATAAAGAAAATTTTTCATAGCAAATGTAAGCAAACTATTGATATCAATAATATTCTAGAGCATATTTATTAGGACAAATCATTAAAATAAGATATTGGAAGATAACTGTCCTAAATAATATTTAAGTTTCTTCAACTACACAGATTTAATTTTTTAAAAAAAAGGAATTAAGGATATTTAAAGCCTTCTTTTTACCTCTTCATCTTTCTTTGCCAATTCTTTCTCTTTCTGTTCACGAGCAATTCTCTTAGCTCGCTCTTCGTCAGCTCGTTTACGAGCCTCTTCCTCCTCAGCTTTAGCCATATTCTCAAACCGAGCTCTCAAACTACTTGCTTTAGTAGATGGAACTAACAATGAAAGAAATAAAAGAATTATAAAAAATAAATACACTTAGCCTAATTTTACATAGAGTAATAAAACATTATTAAAGTAATATGCATTTATACTAGCGGTCCTGACAGACTTTGTCCTATACACACGTCTTAAATCGGAAAAATTACAAACATTTTTGAATAAGTTATAACAATCTGGACCATTGCTTTGATGAAATTTTTTATAAAGAAAGACATCATCACAGGTACAATTATCACATTTTGAACTATGGATTGCATGTGAGTATGTATTTACTATGAACTAAGTTGAAAATAGAACAGAAGCTATTCTGAATAGAAACTGAAACTTGATTTGATTAAAGAGTAAAAAGGATAAAACCCGAGCTATTTTCATAACCGATATATTTTTTTTAATGCACAAAAAATAGATTTATCATAATTCCATTGAATGTACAATGTTTTTGGTTAATCCTTGAGGGATATAAACAAACAAATGTGATAGTTTGCCAAACCTCGGACATGCAACATATAATTGGCCGTGCAAAAAGCAAGGGTTTTCTAAATCTAAGCCACAAATTGTCATTGTTTGACCTTGTGACTTATTAATGGTCATAGAAAATGCCAAGTGAATAGGAAATTGCAAACATTTGAATGGGTAGGTGAGTCTGAAAGAATCATTGGGATCTGTGGTAGAAGTACAACTTCACTTTGAAGTTTGCTGCTCAAAATAGTGGCCTCAAGAATATTGCCCATGATTTTTTTTATGAACAATCATGCGCCTTTACATAATTCTGACACATTTTTAACTAATTTCGACATTGGACCAAATTGTGAATCTAAATCATTCTCGAATCCACTTGAACTCACACAAAAAATATCCAAATCGGTCCAGCCGTTTAGGAGGAGTTCAGTCACATACACACACATAGAAGAATTAAATATATAAAGATTATTTGAAAATATATTAATTAAAAATGCTAAAAAGCATGATTCATCTGCATCTATGTAACGAAGAGGACCCGGTTTGGCTGAAAATCGATTTTCGACGCCAACTTACATCATTTTTATAACAATGACGTTGTACAACAATGCAGTGAATATCAAGTTGAATGTTTTTAATTAATATCTTTTTAACTAATTGCGATATCAGACCAAATTGTGAATCTAAACCATTCTCGAATCCACTTGAACCCACACAAAAAATTTCATCAAAATCGGAGGAGTTTAGTCACATACACACGCACAGAACATTTTTATAAATAAAGATATATTTTTGTTGAAGAAAAACAAAATGTTTTGTGAGAAAAATACAATACTAAAATTTTAATTTTAAAGGAAACTAGTTTATTTCCAAATTAATACAAAAATTAGAAATTAAAGGAAAGCATCCACTGTTGAGAAGACAAAGAAACATAAATAATTACCCATATCTACTTTTGTCTTCTGATAGCTTGATTGAGGTTTCTCCACTTCAGAAAAGGAATGTGCTGACTAAAGTAAATAAAGTTAAATAAATATAAGTAAAAACTTAACTTTGTCTTACATAATTTTTTTTATTACATTCAAGAACCTGAGAGATAATTATAAAAACATTCAAAACAATTTTTTGACATGTGTGTAGCGCAGTTAATAAAAGAATTACCGCAAGAACAATGTTTTTAAGCAACAAAGTTATATTGTAAAAACAGGGTTAAAAATGGCAAACAATTTTAAGCAATAGTGTAATAACCAAAATCTGTTATTCATTTCCAATAAAACAGCATTCTTTGTTTTTAAAAGAATTCTTTGTTATTAAAAGAATTCTTTGTTATTAAAAGAATAATACCTGCTCTTTAAAAATAGCTGCCTTTCTCTTGATCAAAAACGGTTTGTTAAAAATGGAAGTAAAATTTTATGGCCATTTAGGTATAAGGAATAATTTTAAAAATACAATTAATTAGATTTTAATGACAGAAGTAATTGTAGTTATACCATATATTAGTTGTTTTTGTGTTCTAAAAAAGTAAAATAGTTACTATAATTATATAGAATAGCATTAAAAATCAATGAGTCTTTTTTTTAAATAAAATTATTTAATATTGAAAATAAATTGGTGAAAAAAATATTATAACAGTTAGTTGGCTGCTCGCGCAAATCGAACCCTGACCCATTGCAAGGTACTCCAATACGCTGACGATCATGCCACGGCATCGTTGTATCAGGGAGGAACCTGTATATAAGCTAAAAATGAATTTTGAAGGCCATTTTCTTGGAATTGACTGACCATTCAGCAGAATTACAATGGGGTTTGAATACCCTATAGCAGTACTACTGTTACACAAAGTCTCATCCCCAAATGAATTTCCTTAGTTGTGCCCTCCCCCTGTTAAATCATTATTCCTCAATGCAACGGCCAAATTTTTTTAAACAAGATACATGCATTTACTTAAAAAAAATATTAAAAAATTAAATACTACTTTCTTTTGTTCATAATTCATCAATAATTAAAAGCAAAAAGATAGCACAAAATTGCATGGTTTTTATTTAATGATTGTTAATTGTTGATGATAAAATTTGAATATCATTCACTAAAATTTGACAAACTTTATGATACATTGTACTCAAGCTACATTTTTTTTTTATATACTTGGATTTTCCTTTTGTTTTTTCAATGAATTAAAAGTTAGATGTGTGCATGGTCTTTGAGGTTTTTTTTAATTTGATACAAGTTTCAACAATAAACTATTAACAGTAAAAAAATACCTTGCATTAAAATAAAATGATATAATTTATTTAAAAAACCAATATTTATATAAATAGAAAAAATAAACTTTAGAAAAAAAAAATCTAGTCAAGTTAGTCCTCAAATCCAGAAAAAAATCTGCTGTAAAAGTTTGCATCTATAATTGAGATAATTTTTAAATATTAACACATACACATAGTTGACAACTGCAAACATTTCTATTAAATTTTACAGTATTTTGTGCTGCGACAAAATTTATTTGTTATGGTAATTTCAAAAACCATATGTGAATTTGAATTTAAAGTTTTAAACAATGAAAGTAACATTAAGCAAAATAGTCTCAAATTGAAAAAAATTAAACCATGAGATCTTTAAAAATGTAAGAACATGAAAAAAGTTTTTTTTCAAAATTCAAAAAACGAATCCTAAGAATAAAAGGAGTTTGCATGAAAAACTAGTTTTAATCATTACTGGAGAAATGACCAAAATGCCAATGTGACAGATGGCTTGCAAGAAAAATCCAACCTTTAGTTCAATAACTAGCAGTAGATATAACAACTAACACCCTACTTGCTGCACTGGAATGACAATATCTAACCATACTGAATAAAAGGTTGTAAGTAAACTATTGATGCATTGCTGCCTATTTCTCCTGCGATGTAAATTGTAGCTCTGGAATCAATGCTAGTGGTTGGTTAAGTTCTGCCAAGTATCTGCTTGTTCAATTGGAATTAGATCTGGAGATTTTACCAGCCATTCATGCATTGAACATTTTCATTCTCTGGCATCTATTTGATTATGAAGAGTAGCAACTGCTATACATGAAGAGGAATTTAGAACCATAGCACCTCTAAAAAGACACACACAAGGAAGAAGAAACTCAATACCCTATAGCAGGCACCAGTGACAAAAATTTCTGGTACGATGAAAATTAGTATGGGTTAAGAACATTGTATTTCCCCAAACAAGAACGGTGCTATCTCTAAACTAATGATGTTGAAAAGTTATTGCATGTTTTTCGCTCTCTCCAGATGCTAAATCCAGAATTTCTAACAGATTAAATTTACACTATATAAGTGTATTCGGCTCAGTCCTTTTGTCTTTCCAGAGCACAGAAAATCTCATTAACAATGAGCAAGCATTTATGGTCCACATCATACTGGTGGCTGAGCAGATAGACAATCATTGTATAGCCTTTTGACCATGGTAAAAAAAATGACACCCAGTAGTTTATTGCAGGTTTGATTTTTAATTTCTCCTGCTTTCCCTTCTCACCTGCAAATCATTATATCAGTTGTCTGTTGGTTTTTGACAGATAGTCACAACTGAGACCTTGAATAGCAATTCCTATAGTTTGAAATTTTCTTTAACTCATAAAATGATGCAATGAGCAATTATGAACTCTGCAGGCACACTAGTCATGTACTTCAACTTTCTTCCATTTCCATAATGAATCAGTTTGGGTAAAGTTTCCTGCTGGACATACAATACCGATGTAGCAACTTGACATTATCTATGCTGAAATACATTATGCAACAGATTTCCCCTGAGATCATAAGTATACATTGCCAGCATGTTTTTATACCTTTCTGACACTCACCCCTACATATGCCATGCTACATATGTATCCATACCCAACTGAACATGACCTTTGTGAGTCTCCTGATGGGTTTTTCAGTCTATATAATGCCAACTGATCTACTGATATGTTCCCTTCCCAGCTTTCTCCTTAACTTTTGCACATTAATACATAAAGGCCGTTTAAGTGAGATATAATCAAAGCCTATTTCACCAGAATATTTGTTAGTTGAGTACTAGTTGTAAGCATAATAAAAATGGCAATGTTATGAAACTGCATATAATATGTAAATTTCAGGAGAAAGCAAGTACAGAGTGTATCCAAGAAAGAACAGAGTGGTAAAATTTAGTGTTTTGTGCAAAGAAAGTGTGATGACCTTCAAATAACCTCTAAAAGGGCATTAAAAGCAAGTGATCACATCAGTCTCCATATGTGATTTTGCTTCCATGATAATAGAATACTGCATATTGCTAATGTAACAAAGGAAATTCTACGTCCTTTTCACAGGCAAATGCAAGATCACCCACCTTACAGTCTAAATCTATCACTTTGCTATTACCATGTACTAGTCCCTTCCGAAGACTCGTATAGAGTCAGTACATCCCCTGTGATTAAGTGGTGCATGATGTTGTGGAAGAATGATCATATCATCAGTCTTTTTCATGAGATATAGAAAAAGCACACACAGACAATCAATACTCATTTCTTAGCTCCTTCCTGTATTCATAAAAAAAAAAATCATAATAAAAACTCACTTTATCTTGTCTGTCATATTCAATTCCAAATTCACCACCAAATCCCTTCTTCATATCAGTTTGAGATGGATGTGCTTCCACTTTCGTTACTTCTTCCCAGCCAAGAGCAGATTTATCTTTACGATCCTTTTGAACACCATATTGGCCTCCAAATCCTTTTGCATAATCTGTATTTTGACAGGGAAATAATTCAAGTTTTAGCATATTTAAAAATTAGGTAAAAAAATAAAAATTCCATCTTTTAAAAAAATAATTGTAATGATTTTAAATCACTCTATAATGGCAAACTTCAATGAAGGAGAAAATAAATTATGCTCCAAATGTGAGATTTAACATTTGTATATAAAGATTTAAGACAAACAGGACATGTATATTATACAGATAAATACACATTAGAAAAATTATTTGACTTGTCACATAATTTTTTGCAGTATGACTTCATAAAATATTTTTATGTAGGCAACTAGTTAGATAATAAGTTAATCCCAATATTTTAAGATAAACATAGCTATTTATAATATAAAGTATTATATCTATGTCAATATTATTTCTTTGCAATTAGGATTCTTTATCCTCATATCTTTATAATAAAAGACTTGATTAACATTCATTAATGTCTCTTAGAACTAATACAACAGAATATTGGCATCTATACAGAGTTCTGAAGATTAGATGACATATGTATCCTCCTTCAAACTCTTATAAATATTTAAATCATTATGAGGTATTGTATATGATTATTAACAGCTCCCTTTATTTTGTATGATGGTCAGAAGTAAAATGAGGACTGCATATTATAGCATTAATGCCCTATTTCTGTAATAATTTTCAATTTATTATTGTTTCCCACATAAATGAATCCTCTCAAAATTCTGTGAATGTGCATAAAAATTAAATTAAGACCCCCACTCATTTTACTTAAATGATAAATGAAGTACTTTGTAATTTAATTATGACTACTATTTATACCAAAAAAAAAGAAGAAAACTATCTTAAATTCAATTATCATTCATTTAAATATTGATTTGAGATATTAGGTTTTAAATTATAACTTTTTCAAATATCGTGAATATAATTTATCATTTTTCCGCCCTAAACTTTAGAACAATATATTTGAGGTAGAGATATAATAATCATTAGCAAATTTCCATCAAATTAAAAATTAATGGAATCCTTAATCACAACTAAAGTAGCAAGGAAAGGTTTTCTTCTACTTTCTTAGACAACAACATACAAAAAATTAATTTCATAGAAAGACAAACATACTCTTGAGATTTCTAATGTAAAATAATGGATCATACCAATTTGTAGATCATTAACAATCAGTTTTTGATATATATTCTTCAGGTATATAAAACTTACTGATATAAATAGGATACATATATGCATATAGATGGGAAGTACTGTTCCAAAATGTGAACAATACTATATTGTTTTTACTTTTTTTTTTAATTCTTGTTCCATAATTCATTCTTTTGAAACTCAGACTTTACTCTAGAACTACCAAATGTAAATAAATGAATATTACTTAGATTTTTTAATCCTACATAACTAGGCTTAAATTGGCACTACTCTGAAACTAATTACTCGACTCCTACACTACAAATTAAAAATAAGTATATTTTTATATTTCCTTTATTTATTTCAAGCAAATTAGTATGTCTTTAGAGAAGCATTATAATATTTAAATTGAAAAATGGTAAAAATTAGATTTTGCACTCCTGGAAGATATTAAAAGGGTTCTCTCCACAAATAGCCTTATTGCAGTAATTATATACAAACTTTGTCATTCTGCATTTCTTGGATAGACAAAGTACAAATTCTGCATCTGCAGAAAAGAGTGTTTAATTACCTAGAGTTAACTACACATAAATGAATTTAAATAAGTAAACTTTTTAAGAGAATTAGTAAAAACAAATGCATTGCTAGTTTTAGTCATCAAAAGAAAGTAGACCAAATGTACTACAAAACATTTTTATGTTAATAATAATCTTTTTTTCAAGCATATTTTAAACAGTTTTCAATACTGGAACATGTAATTCAGAAAAAATGTGTTTCATTTAAAATGTACCAGTTTTAAAAATAAATCATCAAATCAATGTACTATTTGAAAATATACTAATTACATTTATACATTTCATTTTTTCTACAATTATTCAAGTGTTATTATTTAATTAAATGCTTTTTTTAATTTTAAGTATTTTTATTTTAGCTGACAATACAAAATATAAACTAAACTCAGAGGTTCAACAGCCTATGAGGGCCAAGGCCTATTGTACCCATCTCAACTTTCATGACCTTGGGAACTGAAGTGCATGAGCAGATGCTCCAGTCAGGCCCACAAGTTTAAGGTTATGCAAAATGAATGTGTAGAAATTTTTTACCAAATTTTCTGAAACTGCAAGGCATACTCTCAGTCTATGAACTATCACATGAAAGACTATAGTGCCTTAGTTAAACAGCAAAAGAGAAAATCAAAATTTTAAAGAAATTTTAACACTCAAAGAAAAAATTCAATGCAAGGCAAAAAAAAAAGTTTAGCATTTTATCGAACACAGTATTGGCTTCAATCTCTTGAGAAAATAGACTAAAAGAGCAGGTATCCTGCTAGAGGAAACTGAAAACAAGATTTTCCAACTCTTTCAAAACAACAGGTTTTTGTTCTTTGGTTTCCCATCTCAAGAGACAAACTTTAATTTTTCATTAAAAATCAAATAATTTAAAATATTACAATAAAGCATTATATATGTGAAAGAAAGAAAAATATTAGTCACATAAAACATGAAAATTTTTTGTTAAAAGTACTTTCACACTGTTGCTCTTTCATTCTTTTATGACTAGTTCAGAGAAATTTCAATTTCACTGGATATAAATTGGACTTCCTTGCATAATAACAGTACTTCGTATTTTAAAATTTATCAACATGTGAATACAAATGGATTTGCTCTCGTTCTTTCAACAAAAGTTTGTTTTTAAGGCATTGAAAAACAGCAACGAAAAAATTGTATTACAGCAACATAAACTTTTCATAAATTTCAAAAGTACATATTTTTGTTGGTGAAAGAAGGGGGAGGGGGTATCCAAACTAATTTGCCATGAGTAGAAAATTCATAGTAAAAAAACTTAAAATTCAATTAAATAATTAGTCAATCAACTGGTTATAAAAGGAGACAGTTAAATTTGAATTTTTTTTATTTTATAACCTTATTTGTGACTCCAAAAGCATGTGAAGTCAATATCTGAGGATGGGTTGTATATTTATGCTACTGACACCAAATATGTTTAGCACTCCTGATTATTGTTCACTGCAAATTTTAATTTCAACTCCTTTAACTTAATTTAGCAATTTTGATCTGGTTCGGTTTGAAAACTGTCCCCAACATAATACTAAAAAAAATCTTTTTTTTTTCCAGACAGAAACAATTTTTAATATTAATACAGGTATAAGTTCTTATAATTAGACTTATACAAATTCATCCCAAAGAATTCTTAAGATTTAAAATATACATACAAGTAAATTTTTACTTTAACATTTAATAATACAATACCATTTTTCATTAAAGAATAACAGGTATAATATGGAACACTGTCTTCAGAAGAAAAAAAACCTCATTATTTGAACAAAAAACAAGGATATTAAAAAATCTTGTTTTCATCATATAAATGAATTTCCAATATTGTACTTATATTAAACAATTTTCTATCTGAAAATGTTTTGAACTTGCTTCCTATCCTTTTAAACTATGGATGAAAAGAGGTATATTTAAAAGTAAGCTAAACGATGTCACCTCGGTAAAAGAGAAAATACACGCACGATTTTAAGCAAACTCATATCACAGCTCAATTAATTCTAATAATTCAAATTTTTTTTTTAACTGACTGCGAAATTGCAAGAATTTTATTTTCATCATAATGTTTTTCAGCTGGATTGTTTAAAATGTTTCATGCAGAAAAAGAATGGTCTTAAATCAAGGATGAACAAATGCTTTGGTTTGTGGGTCACATTGTGGAATCGGAGGATACCAGAGGGCAGCACTTTTTTTAAATGATTGCATTTACAAGTTAACTGCATTTCAGAAAAGATATAAATTGTCTTTTCAAAATCAATAAATATAAGTTAAATAAAATAGTGGTAGTATTATTCAATTTATTTACTGTGCTAATTTCATATCATCTATAGCTACAAGCATATTTAATTTTAGAATCACAGTTTAAAGAGACAAATGTACCCTATCACACTTTCCTATAACATTTTTTAATCAAAAGCAAGATTGCTAATGTAAATTCTCATCACAACCTTTAGGTTATTAATATCCACACAACTTGCATCCATATTTACTCTAGTTGATCTTCAGGTAAGAAAAACTTTGCTCACAAATATATGTTGACCAAAATATAGAGAACATTTTTTCTATATTTGGTTTTCTGACAATCTTGGCAGGCCACTTTTTGCCCACCTTTGTCCTAAATAATAAAAAATTATTACTATTTTTTCATTCCATTCCTTGAAATGTTAGTAATAATAATATATGTATTTTTGTACAAATAAATTTAAAAGTAATCCATGCTTTACTAAAATTAACAGTAAAAAACTAAATAAATAAGGAGCATAAGAAGAAAGAAATGGCTATCTCACTTAAATGTAAAAACCATTATTATACATCAAAGATGGAATTGCTTAGAACTCGTTAATTTTTAAACATCCATTCATTCTATTTTCCGACTACAAAAATTGAATGTCTAATGTGTTAGAATATATTAAATTAGAGCTTCTTCATCATTCAAACAAAACAAAAAAGTAAACAAAAATGGCAATAAACATAGCATGTTTGTAACTCAAAGCCATGCAAAGTGTTATTTGGGGTTAAAAATCAAGGCAAAAGCCAAGCAACATGATGATTACTCAAAAAATGTCAGATAAGTCAGTATATCCAAATGACTGACCAATCTGGGACTCGTGCTTTGGAAGCTTTTCGTGATGTTGCCACCCCACAGCACACTTGTCTTGGCGATCAGTTTGAACACCAAATTTTCCACCAAATCCTATAGCATAATCTGTGAAGTATAATCGTAAATAATTAACAATCTGGAAAAAAATCATAATAGTTGCTTGAGCAGAAACACTTTTTTTACACCAGGTACTTTATTTATCACCAGAGCCTAAGTATAATGATGACATAAATAAAAGTGCAAAAAATATGATAAAAGGCTTAAAATAATTTCTTCAAAAAATGATTTAAATGTGTTTAAAACAATTTAATAAAAAACATTAGTAGTTTTTGTTTCCCTGTACAAATAGATTAACATTAATCTGAAAATCTATTAATGTGAAAAAACTGCACTGAATTATGCATATTTTTATAATTTTTAAAAAAAATTATATCATTCAAAAAGAAATTTTTAAATAAAAAAAGCTTTTTAACAAAAATTCCAAAAATTTATAAAATCCAAAAAACAGATGAAAAATACACCAAAAACTTTCAAGAATGTGAAGAGAAAAAATTTGTACTTTCTTAATTTAAAAAACTAGAACTTATGTAAAAATTAGTAAGTTCACCATTCACAAATTAAAGATGACATATCACCAAAATACAGGCTCTGGTTTTAAACATGATTGACTTTTCAATATAACTACAACATCAACTTTTTTCTACAGCACTTTCTCCTTTTATCATGAAAGCTCTTATTTGGGTTTAAATGAGCATATCTCATTATACAATTTTAGTAATTATGTGAAATTTTTTGTTGGACTAGATAATAAAAGATGTCATTTAATTAAATAATTCCTGTTAATGCTTAATGTGTCATTTTTAAATATAAATAATAAAAACTGTAATTAATTGAAAATAAAAATCACAAACATGTTATGAAAATTAGATTATTTCAAGAGTATAATAATTACAAGAAATATATCTTTCTTTTAAGACTGAAATTTTATATTGTAGCAAATAACAATGAACATGCTTTCAAATGAATTTTTAAATGTAACTTCCTTAAAAAAATCAGATACTTTTACTTATGTAATTAAAAACATAACTCATTCATTGTAAATGTGTGGGAAAATTCTTCACATAATAATTCCTTTAAATTTAATGGTCTCTTTCTCTTTTTGCTTTTATGGAATATACCATATTAACCATCAAGTTCAAACAAATTTATTAATTGGTGCACAATGACTAAAAGTAAAAAAGATGACAAATATTCATCGATAATCTTTTAAGATCTATACCTTTCAAATTAAAGGAAAGAAATTACTTGAACTAGATGATCAACCAAAAATTGAATACTAAATTATAAATTGATTCATAGATATAATATATTTATTTATATATATATACCAAAAAATCAAAAGCAAAAAAGAAAATTTAACATTCAAAAATATTTTGACAACAATTTTAAAACATAAGAAATTTTTAAAAAATTCTAGAAATTTCAAAAATATTTCAAAGGTCAATATTTTGTTTCTTAATTCAGAAATATTTTCAAAGTAATGAGGGAACAACAACACTGCCTAATTCAATAGTGTTTGTCTACTTTAAGTTATTTTTATAGTGTAATATAAATCTTGGCATAAACTAACAAAATTATTAAGTCAAACACAAAAATTATTAAAAATATTAATTTACTAAATCTCTTAAACGTAATTTGTATTTATAACATCTCAGTATTGGTTTATATTTATATATCTAAATCATTTTGCACAAAACTGTTCCTACTCTAAAATAGTAAGCTTGACATAAAAAAATTTGTTAAAAAAAGAATAAATTTTTAAAAAATTTCTTTATTTCATTATGTTTAGAGATATAAAGCTGTATTTTTTTAACTCATTAAAAATTAAAGTTTACTGTCTTATACATTAACCCTTTGACGGTTAGGGAAATGAGCAGTTTTCGTTTACTTAATTCACGCAGTATTACGAGCATACAGTAGTCAAAAGTGGCATCTGTTTTCCCCACTGTTCTAAGGAAAATGTCACCCTTCTCTGACGATGTCATAGATAGCCCACCTCACCCATTTTAAAAATTTCTTAAAGTATTTGTAGTACATAAATAACAGTTTTTACATACTTTAAAATAATTAATAAATGATAATTACTAAATAGTAAATTATAAATATAAGAGACAAATATTAAAATGAAAGGACTAAATAAATAAGCCTTATGATACGTCTTGAATCATCTTCTGAGCTTGATATACTGTGAACAAAGTCTTAAACAGACTCCAAACATGATAATTTCTGTATCACAATCAAAATTATCTAATTTTCGCTTTTGAGACATTTTACTTTACAAATACCCTAAAAAATGCACCAAAATATGCATAAAAAGAACAAGATAAAAAAAATCTTCCTTCATTATGAAAAGAAATTCATGGAACCCGTAGTGCCCTCTGTAGACAATAAAACTAACAAAATTTCGCTAGTAAGTTTCGTTTGTAACATAAACAATGCAGAATAATAATAGCGAATGAGCTCGGCTTCTCAGCACGCATTGGGGAAAAATTTCACTATGCGAATAGTGCTCATTTCTAACCATTTTGGTCGAAATCTTGCTCCCGAGCGGAACTCGGTTGCGCGCATTATGAAGCTCGATTCGATTGCGAGCTGAACTCGTTCATAACCATCAAAGGGTTAATTAATGCATAAATATACAGAGAAACAAATTAAATGACAAAACAATTAAAAAAAGAAAACTTGAGAATTTTTTTTTGAAAATTTTAACATGTATGATATATTTTAAGATTCATTCTGTACAACAGGTTGAAATAACACAAATCACATATACACTAACTGAAAGAGGTTTCAGGTTTTTATCTAGTAGAAAATAAAACTAAACAACCAATGAAATAAATGTCATAACAAAAGTATTAATCCCTCTGAATGTACATTAAAAAAAAAAATTTAACTTTTATCTCTCTAGAAAAGTGGATTTAAAAAAAGAAAGAAACATAAATGAATAACAAAAACAATTATAAAGAATATGATACATAACAAGATGAAATTTTAAAGTTCCATCTGAAAAAAAATCAAACATTTAACATAAATAATGTGTTGAAATGAACAAAATGAATTTCTCCTTTGTGTATTTTTATACATAAAAAAGGCTTTAATGCACTAAATTTATCATTTGTTGGGAGTTTTTTGTAACCTTTCTGAGCCAGCAAATCGGCATATATCAATGCAAAAAATACAGTAATATGCAGAATTGTGTACGACAAATCAAATAAGCTTAAAATATTAATGAGTGCATATGTGCAATATGAATATACCTAAAATGTTATATTGAATGCCTTCTGATTATCATCAGTGGTACATTTTAATTTCAAAAAATCTAGAGATATATCAGAGGTACGGAAAAAAAATTTTAAGTCATAATTTGCAATTTTAAACTTGGATTTGTTGACATTCTAATAACAAAATAAGGGGGGGAATTAAAATTCAAAACAATAAGTAAATTATACATTATATATTTTCAATGATAATATCACAAAATAAAATTTTCATTTTACTGTCTGATTGACTGATTGTTTCTTTACATCACACTTCAAAGCAATACAAGGGCTTTTGGGAATGGACCTTGTAATTTTTAACCTTGTTTAAGTTACGAGGAAGATACTCTAGATGGCCCTCCACTTTCCAAACTTCAACACAATATCAAAATAAAGATTTGCTTCAGCCCGCTAAATTGCAGATTTTTAGTGGCACCATGAGTTAAGTTATGACGATGAAAATAACTGAAACTGTGAGTTCAAAACCATGACCACTCAGCTACCACTCCGACATTATATTAGCAAAATAAGTCCATAGATTACAATTACATTAGGTTCAAACATTGGTAACTAAACCAAAAGTAAGTTGCAAATTGTGTGACTCTGCTGAAAACTATTTTAGTATCATCTACAATATTCTGGATTATTTAACTCACATTTGCATTCTCAAACTTATTCTATTTATTGTTTCTAGCTAAGTTGATACTTGGGGAGGGAAGGATTTTATATTAATGAGACAAAACAAAGTTGAATATAAACTAGATTTAAAATAATTTTACATATATATATATTTAAACATAAAATTATGCACAGTTTACTTTTTAGAAAAATAAGTTATGACAATAAAAATTCAATAATTTTCAGAAATAATATTTTATACAATACTGACCCTTTTGTGATGAATGTTTTTCAAGTTTTGCTTGATAGTCCCATCCAAGAGCTGATTTGTCTTGGTGATCTTTTTCTACTCCAAATTTTCCTCCAAAACCTTTGGCATAATCCTTTTGGGATTCATGTTTTTCAGTCTTTTCATTATAATCCCAACCAACTGCAGTTCTATCAACCCGATCTTCCTGTACCCCAAATCTTCCACCAAACCCAGATGAATAATCTTTAAAAAAATAATAAATTGTAAAGTAGAGAACATAACAAAATCAACATCATATTTAGAATGTTTAAGTTAACTTTTTTGCTACAAAAATAATCAAAAACAATGAAGAGGATTTTATTCAAATAGAATAAGAAGACAAAAAGAAACCTTTTTGGGAAGCATGCTTATCGACTTTTTCACGATAGTCCCAACCAACAGCAGACTGAAAGACAAAAACAAAATTATGAATAAATAAAAGAAACAAATATGCAAAACCTATTTAATTATTAAATCTTACATTTAAAACAAAAATAAATGAATGTATAAAATTTTTATATACAAAAATATCTGTTTTATTTAAGATTTTTAAAAAAATTCTCACTATTACAGATGAAAAAGCAAATATTCAATGCATCAAATTTAATTTTTTTAAATCTAAACTAAACCATAAATTACAGAGCATTAAGGTTCTACCATGCATATTTATTTTCAACAATAAAAGTTGTTTTTAAAATTTTTATATTACCAAAAAAAGTCTTTATTTTACATCAAATCACATATAAAAAGTATTGTTTAACAAAATAACTCTTTTAACAAATAAAATTGTAAAAAAAAATGAATATAACACACAAACATCTTATAGCAATAAAATTACTATTATTAAACTATTATTTTAAAAATAACAGTTATACAATTAAAGAAAAATGCCAAAACTATAAAAAAGTGATCATTTAAAATCAAGAAAGTACAAAGAAAAGAAAAACATTTATTTACTCCCTGAAACACTTTTTTTATTAAAAAGCATTAGTTTTATTTTAAATTAAAGTGTCCTCCCCCCGCCCTTTATATATTTATACTTTTAGCCTGATTTGCTCTTTAAATGTTTTTGAGGAATGTTTCTAAATTGAACCATGTTTTGTCTCTCTTATTAATATATAGATGTTTTGAAATGACCTAAAAAAATTCATATGTTTCCATGGTTTCTTCTTGGCTGATGGTTGTTTTTCAAAGTAACTATTTATAATTATAAGATTGCCATGTATTTATACCCCTTGTTTATAAATGTATTATTTACTAATGTGTATTAATAAAAAGGGATTTCTCTAATATTGATATTTTCCAATAAGTGAAATGACATTTAAAAAATTCCACACAGATACTTACATAACTTGAATATAATAACATTTTAATTACTTCATTCATTTTCTAAAATTATAACTTCATTTCTTATGGTTTCAAAAAAGATTATTACCACCACTATTTCCCATATCTCTAATTTTATAAATAAAATACAAATACAAAACAGTTATAGAAAATTAATAAACATTTTTTAATTTTTTAAAAAATAAAAGTTTCTCTTACATTTTTGGTATTTTACCTCCTTTATATAATTAATCAATTAATACTCATTCAAAAGATTATGTATTTTTAAAAATAAATAATTCTTACTTTTTTAAAATTTATATATTTATTGCTTGGTGGAGGCAATTTATATTTCAAAGCATACAGTAAGTTCATCCATACATAAGATAAAAAGTTAATCCTACTGGACTGCTAAATTAAAATTTCAATCATTTATATGGAATTTAGTTTTCATAGCTAAAAATATGTATTATTTTTAATATATGCATACATAAACAAGCCGCATTTAATAACAGGTTTTTCTAAGATTTTAATTCAATATTTGCACCTTCGTAAATTCAAAAGAGTTGCATAAATTTATGAAATTGAAACTCATTTATCTCATGGGGGAAATAATGTTTAAATGAAATAAAGTTGGTTGTCCATAACTAAATTAAATAGCAGACAAATAAATTGGTTCTGTTTTAAGAACAAAACTGCAATACTCACACAATGTAAATTATATGTATCCTCCATATATGAAAAATATATATCTCAACATGCATCTCATAATATTTTGATTAATTAATTTACCCTTAAGTAATAACTTTCAATAGTTAATTTCAAAAAAGAAAAAAAAATTACTTTATCCTGCCTGTCAGCCTGAACTCCATACTTTCCTCCAAATCCTTTAACAGCATCTGTCTGCGAAGCATGCTTTTCAATTTGAGCAACATAATCATGACCAACAGCAGACTAGAAACGAAATATATTACATACAATATTGATTTCAAAATTGCAGTTAAAACACACATACAGTTTTTTACTTTCAACATCAAAAATGTAGACAAATGCATAAATTTAAAAAAATTTATTTAATACTGATAAATCATATAAAATATTCACTATCAAAAGCATGCATCACATATTTCTAAAATTGAGAATTAATAACTTTGATAAACATTTTTTTTTTAATCCTTATCAAACTAAAGGCAGAAAATTTATCCAAAAATAATTTATTTTCTTTTGTCATTAGAAGTAAACAGGAAAGATAAATTTTACATTGAGAGTTACTTTAAAACTTAAATTTCTATAACAAGAAAATAACAGATTTGCTACCTAAAAAATACATATTGAATCTATATCAAAGTACATAAAAATATATATTTAATCTACAATAACAAAATAACAATTGATAATAACGAAAGATTTCATATAGGTAAAAGTTTAATTTTGTTCCACGTTAGAAAATTATTTTTAAACTTTTTCTGTGAATTTGACTATATTTTTGAATATAGGCATACATTCAAATGTGTGTTTTTGAACCTTCCATATGAATGCTGTTTTTTTATAAAGCCTTGTTTCAAGGGAAAATATTTTAATATTTAAAAAGAAATTCAAGCATTCACATGACACTGAGAGTGAGTATAATTTATATTGGACTACATATTATAAGTATTGGACTAATTATAAAATAATCAAAAATAATTACTTTGTCCATTCGGTCAGCCTGGACTCCAAATTTACCTCCATAGCCATAAGAAGGTTTCATACTATCATCTAACACTTGCTTTTTCAATTCAGCATCATCTTTTACAACATTTGATCGCAATTCTTGAATACTGTACAAAAAAAGAAGGGGGAAGCAAATTCTTTATAACTGAAATTTAATACCAAAATAAAAAAAGTATAAAAATAAGCTAGAGCAAAAGCAGAATTCACTCTAGATATCGAAAGGGAAAAAAAGGATAGGATGCAAAAGTTAATCTATTTTTCTCTTTAAAAGTACAATTTTATTCAAAAGGGAAGAGAGAATGAAAAAGCAAAATAAAAGTGCTATTGTGCTTATAAGATATGAAAAGACTTTTAAGATTAACACCTAGATGCACAGAAAAGCCCATACAGTTTAAATGAAAAAGGGCAAGCAGAATGATTCTCTCAGACATTCATAGAAGCAAAGTAATGCTAAATACTATTGAGCACATACAATAATTAGTACTAATTAAAAATTTATTGAAAATGTAAACTATCACACAGTGGAAAATGAACAAAATACAAGAAATAAATTGCAACAAGGAAAAAAGAAATATTTTACAAGATAAAAGTATAAAGCTGGACAATAAAATTATGTAACACACAAATATACATTTATTAGATTAGTTTACTTTAAATTAGTAAAGATGTGTAAAATTATTTAAGAAAAAATGTATTATAATTAAAAAAAGTGTGATGAGGTATTTTGAAAAAATTTTATACTTAATAGCTGCAGATGTCCTTCCAGAACCTTCCACAGTTTTAGAGCCCCACCTTTGTTCTTCTTCAGTTACATCATTCTAAAAACACACAAGAAACTGTGGTGCAAATATTGATAAAATGATAGAAATATATAAGTATATATAACATATATATTGCTATATCAGTCTATTACTTGAGCTTTTGATAATAAAGTACCCCATTATAAACATTTATATAATGTGTTATAGCAAATGTTTACATAGCTTTAATAAAATTTTTGTAATACAATTTTTTTCTACATAAAAGTGAATTAAATAAACAAAATATTATATATTATTGTAATATTTCTTTTGAATGTATTTTGTTAATTTTTTTAACTTTTTTTTGGCAGGTTGGGACAAAGACTCCTTTATTAATTACTAGAAGTTACATGATTCAAAATCATTACCCTTATTCAATTCTTTTTAAATTCAGAATTGATCTAAATTATTTTGATAGGATCATAATCTAATGTATCAATATGGCTTATTAATAAAAACTAATACTGCTTGATCTGTTCCTAAAAATATTGCCTAGTATAAATAAATGAATAAATAAAAAAAATTTCAAGTTTTTAAATAATAAAATTTTAGCATTACATGATATTTTTGAAACTGATAGATAGTTAACTCTTCTTAATAATTGTATTTAATAATCTCCAAACAAATTTTCTATAGTGTTCGAGCATGCGCAGTGGGCGCTGCGTGGCAGTGATTAAGTGTATTAAGCGAAATGAGAATTAAGAGTTTTCAGAGTGTGTGCGGGACATCAGATGAGCAAGAGCATGAAATTACGGTGCCCATCACAAGTGTTCCGACATACGCCCCGAGCAACCGAGTGTGAAAATAAAGGTGTTTTGTTAACATCCTCATCTGGTTTCCTGAGAGAAAACACATAGGGACCACTCCACAGCATATAGCTTACAATGTAAAATATATGTAGTGTTATAACTTATGTCTTGAAATTTGAAACTGATCCATAACATTTCAAGCCCTAAATCTATATATATAAGGAGTGTTTTTTTTCCAGGTATAGAAGTTTAAGTTGGCATTACTTTCCAAGATGGCGACCGATTTAACAGCTGTCAAGTGATTTATTCTCAGTTTGGTTTGGCAATTCATCATGAATAGACTCACGCCTGAACAACGCTTTCAAATTGTGCAATTTTATTTCGAAAATAATGGTTCTGTGCGGAATACGTATTCCCGATTTTCATAAGCGAATTTTGTTTAGCAATGGAGCGCACTTCTGGTTGAATGGCTACGTCAACAAAACTGCCGCATTTGGAGTGAAGCTAATCCACAAGTGTATGTCGAAACACTGTTACATCCAGAAAAACTGACTGTTTTGTGCGCTTTATGGGCTGGTGGAATCATTGGTCCGTACTTCTTCAAAAACGATGAAGGCCAGATTGGACTACATCCAAGCCAGCCGTGGCAGTCATATGCCAGAAATCATATTTAAAATGTAATGCCACAAGATTATCTTTCGAATAAAAAAAAATTCATGTCAATCGAATAATACATCGTTGTTTTATTGCAATTTAAAGTTCTATACCTCTAAAAAACACCCTATATATATATAGTCACAACTGGGTTTTTTCCGTTATATAACTCCGAGCATTACAAAAACCACATTAAAATTTTCATAAATTGTTACAACTATCCTGATATTATACTTTTAATATTGGTAACTCTATTTTGGTATTTAACTTACAATAAAATCAGGATCAGTTTCCCAATCATCATCACCTCCATTCTTGGAGTCATTCACATTGTACCCAACAGTTGCTCGCCACATCTTTGACCTGTAATGAAAGATATATAAAATTGCTTGCAATACATGGAATGAATATTTCTGCGATGCTACCCCCACCCTTGAGGTGTGGCAAAACAACATAATCTCAACAAGAGAGAGAGAGAAGAGCCTACCTCTTATTCTTCTCCCATCTTCCTTTTTTAAAAAAGCAATAGTTGCATGGTTCATAAATAATTTTAAAATATTAGAGATTAAAACAAAAGGTAAAGTTTATTTAAAAAAGAATAACAAATGGAAAGTACTCCATATTATTATTGTATTAACTCCATACTATGACTTAAAAAAAAATTTATTTTTTTAAATGTGTTTGTATTAAAAAATGTGGTACTTTTTATGCAAGCAATAAAGTCACTAAAAATGACATAATCAACGCCAAATGAAATATTTCTGCTGGTAACCTTTTACCAACAAATTTTCAAAACAAGTTGTGGTATTTTCTAATTTATACCATCTTTTTTATTGTACATCAGAAATGGATGAAAAACTGACAAGAATATTTATTAATATTTTTTATGTATGTTGTGTGTTGCTGCCAATAACACCAATTTGGAGAGATTTGCGCCGGTGAAACGGGAAAAATACCAAAAATGTTTCGCAATAGGGGTTACCATATTTTTCATAAAATATTTAATAATTTGGTATGATCTCTTATTCAGTTAATCATTGGAAAGAAATGCTGGCACAGAATACGCAAATATTAGGAAAAAAATATTAATATGTAAAAATCTAACAAAAGCATTTGGCCATAAATATGATAAAGTCATCTAAGCATTTCCATCATTAATACTTTTTAAAGTATTAACTCTACTCCTGAATAACATAAGCTAAGAAGCCTAACAAAATTTTACCAAGAATAAATTCTGATTAAGAATTAGTTTACAGGCAAATATTATTGGCAATCATATGCAATTTTGATGAGCTTAATTGTAGTGACCACAAAATGAGTAATCTTGCCAGGCAGTATGAAAAGTAGGTTTTAAAACAGCAATTCCATTATATTTTTACTTAAGCTTACACTAATGGCCAGCATTATTTCTCTGTAATTATGGGTTTGAGTCATAGTGCCACTATAGATAAGGGATGGCGAATCAATGGCATGCGGCACTATGTTTTGGGCATATGAGGGATCAAAATGATTAGCATTTTATTTCAAAATAACAAAGTTCACTCTAAAGTATTACGAACAAATGTAGTATTTGGTTGCGGGGTAGTGACTGGGAGCCCACTCGTTTGTTATTGTCTTGCCTTAGTTATGTCGTGGACTACAGTTGCTTACGATGCAAAATTTGTCTACACATAGCACAGTTAATTCCATTGACACAACTGTATTTTAAAGTTTATTTGTGTTATATTTATGATTTTTAACTGTTATTCAACATTGCTAGTTCAGAACAAAAAGTGCAAAATAGTAAGTGTAACTGAAATTTCAAACTTGGTGATACTAGAAATATGGCATTATTAGTATTGACGTCAAAACGATGCATGTTTTATGTTCTGGAACAGTGATATGCAGAACATCATCTGTAAAACGGCATTTTGAAACTAATCATCTTGTCAAAATAGTGAGCCACAGAAAAATAATACATTGCTTAAAAACCATTTTGGCAGATGATTCCAACTCAGCATGCATTGTACTAAAAGTAAGATCTTACAATCCTAATATAAGTTATTTGTCATCCAATCTGCAGCAACATAAGACACATTAACTTCACTTTAATTTGAATTACATGGATAACTAAAACATTTTCAACTATGTACAGTACAAAAGGTATTTTTTTGTAGTAAATAAAGAGTTTTAAGTTATAAATATTTGTTTTATTATATCCTCAATAATCACAAGTCAAAATTATTTGACTGCATGTCTATATCTCACCAAAAACTTCTTTAGGGAAAATGGCCCATTGATCCAGAAAGATTCGCCACTCCTGCTATAGATCATCCAAGTAAAGAGGCTGATAAGGGTCCAAAGTCTTCATGTTGACATAATATAGAAATATGGACATTGGAGTGCCAGATCATGTGTCATAATCATCACTTGACCATAATTCAAAGTTACAAAGTCTCCTGCCAACAACCCCAGTGAAGTTTTGAAATGTAACATTAACATACAATCAATCAATCCAATGACAAAATAAACTCATTTTCAAAGAAAGTAAAGCTATGAATTTGTTTTGTTGTGGTCAATACATATATATTAATATTAATAAATGTAATTCAAACAGATTTTACAATTGACTTTTTGGTCTACAATTTTTTCATTTATATTATTTTAGAGGGCAAATTTGTTGAGAAAATACTATTGTTATCATTTCAAAGCAATTTGTACACTCTTCAAACTGACCATGCACTCTAATGTAAAATTTATGGGTATAATAATATATTAATAGATGGAAAATTATGAGTTATTTTAATATTATGCATCATTTTCATATCAACCATATATCAGCAATTAATCACCAAAGGTTTTAGGATACATATGATATTTGCTATGCCATCATAAGGACAATTACTGATAATTTTCCAGAGGAAATAGAAATTTGTTAAAATTGCCAAAGTTTGACAATGGTACGGATTTAATAAGAAAGTACCAATGATACTTTGTTATAATATGACATACAGGTAAGCAATGAATTTCACCATATAGCTTAACTATATATTTTTTTACTAATTAGAAGCTGAAAATGTCATTTTGATAATGTACATATAGCTCTTTTTTTCATAATAAAAAGAAACATCAGTTAACAATCAAAAAAGTGAATAAAGAGATTACATGAAATAAGAGTAATTATTTTATTAATAATGGCAATTGTTAAATAACCAAAATTTTAGGACAAAGAATTCCATATTTGTACATTATATTATGAAAAGCTAAAACAAAGAGGAAAATGTCAATTAAAATTAATTTTAAGCAAATAAAATCCAAGTGTTAAATTATTTAATGCTATAAAATAAAGCAAAACACTATTCAGAGATAACTTCTGCCAATACGCAAAGAAAATAATAAAATATAGATTTATCAGAACGTTAAGGTTGTTCATGATTTCAGGAAATAGAAAATCATGCTAAGTTATAAAATGCAAAAATTCTAATATGAACTTAAAGAACTGATACATCTCTCCACAGTAGCAACCATAATAAAATCCTTCAATATGTCGATGTAATTAAGCGCACTTTGACTACCTTATAACTCAATAACAATATAATTCAATTATTAATTTAAAAAAGAATAATTTATCAACATCTCGTTTAGAACACAAAATCTTCTGTTTACATCGTTACAATTTTCTTATTTTCACAAAAATAATATAAAAAATGAGGCCAGCGTACTCACTGTGAGTTTACTGAAAAGCTTTTAAGAACTTCGTTAGTAAGCAAGATCAGAATTCATAATAAACAACTGATTTTTATTCTAAACGGTTCATACTTATCTTTAAATGAATCAAAACAGACTACACCCGTCAAATACCGAAGTTGCTAAACTGAGGACGATTGCTCTCGAGGAGCTGAGAAAAAGCAACAGGGGGATGGCATTCTAAGGGGTTACAGGTTTTATCTTGTCAATATTGGCAACTCCTCTAAATAAATGCCAAAAATGTTTCGTTTTCTACGCAAATTCAAGTTTAATCGCGGGTACCTTACTTTTAAATTCTTATCAAACGGATATCAGATCAACTAAAAAACGCATCTCTTTCTTTAGAAATCCATAAAAGACAACGAATACTGGTCATTTTAAATTCGTGAATGTTTCATTTAGGCACAGTCGTCAAAACACGCGCTTGTTAATCTGAATAACTTCTACTACTATCCTTCAAATTATTTTCTACACTTTGACAATTTAATTTCTACTTATCTTTAACACTTAAATTATATCTTAAGTTCCTTACAATAATGATTAATTATTCATGTCGTATAAAAAATGCACGAGTCAACACGAGTGTTAGCATTACAGTAAACAATTTCCCAAACCTCAATTCAATTTTACTTTTTTAACACCACCTTCTTATGATTTACACTTAGGAAAATTCTGGTACCTTTATTTCGATCGGGTCTGTACTCTTCTTTATTTATTTCAATTCGTAATTAAACAAAATTACGAATTTGAACGTTACAAGATGGCATTGAGGAAATAAATATATTTTAAATTGTTAGATTTATATTTATAGAGAAAGAGAGAATTACTCTGTTACATTCTCTAATTTCTGAATTTAACATTGGTTCGATTAAAGTATGACAGGGCAGAATTTTTGACTATAGAAGGAGGAATTTTAGACAAACATAATTAACACTTTTTCAAATATTTCTCCGATTTGAAATGCTAATTTAATACTTTAAGAAACGTTTGGTGCAAAAACGTCAATTTTGATGAAACTAACGAACCTTTTTTTTCTACAAATTTTATATAGTTGAATTTTCTGCTTTCTAAAAATACCTTACTTTTGTTTATAGTTCAATTGTTTACGAAGTTATAGCAGTTTTTATGTCAAGAGAGAGCAGCAAGAACAAACCGGAAGTTAGATATCGAAACCAGAAGTGTTTACATTTTTACACTTTTTTTTTGTATTTTATCGAATTTATTTAAAAATTTTTAATTTTGGTAAAGTAGTGAGGGGACATGGTGATATTTTTTTTTAAAAAAATAGTTTATTAGTTTTAGTAAAATTTGGCGAATAAATTCGTACATTTGTTGTCATTTTTCGATTTTCTTATGTCTTCTCGATATTTTGTTTCATATTTAACTTCTTTTTTTATACATATATATATTTGATAGAAAACTGTCTTCTTAAAGACAAAATATTAATTAATTATCCCTAAGAAGCTCTGATTTAATGGAATTTTCTTCATAATTAGTGCTTGCAATAGTGTGAATGTTGATACAGCTAATCCCAATAATACTGAGTCAGCTGGTGACAAAAAGTTTAAATATATTCCTAAAAATTTCGAAATGTATTTACAAAGCCTTTTTCAGTAACATTTCATGGAGTATTTTACTTAAAAATACAATTATTAATCTTGAAACATTTCACTTAGGTGCATTATTAACGCTAATTCCTTTCAATTTGTGATATACTGATTCATTATATATATATATATATATATATATATATATATATATATATATATATATATATATATATATATATATATATGTTGTTACTTGGGATGAATTCGTCAACTGGGATTTGCCAGAATAATCTGTTTATTTTTAAGACAAGAATAAAATAAAGGGAGAATAACAATTAATGAATGGAGTGAAACATTTAAACGCGCGTCGTAGCCTAATTGGCTTTCATTATTTTTTAAGAGTTATTACTGCTTTGCTGATGCGCGTCTGCCTCTCTTGCGGTCCAAACGGATTCTGTCTAGTTCTGATGTTCCTTGCTTCGTCTCTCCTTTCCTCCGTCGGGGACATTGCCCTCTCTGGGGGATGCTAAGGGGCTTGCAATAGTGCCTTCAACTTCACCATCCTAAAAATGAGCTGACCACAGCGAAAGAAAATCAAAATGTAAGCAAACCTATAAAACAAAAATTGTAAACAGTGAAAAGAAAAAAAATAACAAGTGCGATGCTTTCCAGTACTTCACACAGGTGTTGTTTTCTGGAAGTAGTTCGTCATTGCTGCTCACAGCTATTCAAAAAAAAAAAGCTATAAAAAAGGAAAGAGATAAAGTTCAGTTCGTTATTCAAAGTTCTGTTCACAGAGAGTCACTGTGGGGGAACTCAAATTGCAGATCGTAAAATCGTCAGGCATCAGCGGTTGACCACCTCTTCATGAAATCAACAGCTGTGGATGTAAGATGAGGACCTTCGTGTTGACCAATCTTCTCCACTTCATATCTATCATGGGGTTTGACGGTCTTTATTCTATAGGGTCCGTAGAATTTGGGTCGTAATTTGAGTCCTGTACCGAACTGGGTTCTTTTGATTGCCACAAGTTCGCCTTTTTTAAATATGTGGGGTTGCTTGCGTTTTTTATCGAACTGGGCTTTACTGGTGTCTTGGACGTGTTGAATGTTTACTTTTGCGTCGTGACGCATTTCTTCACGTTCTTGCATGAGTCTTTCTGTATTTTCGTCATTTAATAGTTGAATTATTATTTCGTCATCTTTAGTTTTCATTTTAGATCCTGTTAATAACTCGAAGGGAGAATATTTAGTAGTAGAACTTACAGTACTATTTAAAACTCTCTGTAGATTAGGAGCATGTTTGAACCATTTCTCTGGTTCATTTATTGAAAGTTTAGTTAGAACTGGTATGAGTGTGTTATGGATTCGTTCGACTTGTCCATTACCCCGAGGTATGCCAGTAGTAATTTTGATGTGCTCAATTGACTCATTTTGGCAATAGTTTTCAAAATCGTGTGATGTAAACGAAGTACCTTGGTCTGTAATTATACGTGACGGGTTGCCAAATGTGCTTTTTTGAAGTTCTAAACTACGTAATGCGTCTGATGTAGAGGTTGTCTTTACAGGATAGATCCACGTAAATTTCGTAAATGCGTCTATAACTGTAAATATATGTTTGTAATTTTTATTGGTGGATGGCAATGGACCTAAAAAATCAATGTGGTATGTATGTAATGGCGTATCACCTTTGGGTATAGGATTCAAAAACCCTTCTTGTTTACCACGTTTTCTATTCACTAAAATACAATGAACACAATTAGCTAATACATTCTGAACCTTACTGGTTAATTTTTGGAATACAAAAATTGGCATTTCTTAAAGTTAATCTCGAGTCCAAATTTTGCTGCAGTGACCAAAACACGTTCAAGTTTCGCTATACCTTCTTCAATGTTCTCAGAAGGAATGATTATGTCATCCATGTAAACAAGGATAGTGCCGTCGCGCAATAGGTCTCTCAATACATAAGAAACATATCGCTGAAAAACAGGTGGGGATAAACAAAGTCCAAACGGGGCGAAATTAAATTCAAAAAGTCCTTGATCAGTAATAAATGCTGTGTACTTTTTACTGGATTCATCGATGGGAACATGAAAAAAAAACCATTTTTAAGGTCAAGAGTGGTAAAAATTTTTGCTGAATGTAGTTTGTCGATGACGTCTTCAATGAGTGGGAGAGGAAATTGATCTTTAATTATCTTCCTATTCAATTTACGATAATCGACACAAAGGCGTGTAGAGCCGTTTTCTTTTTACTAACACAATGGGGGACGCATAATTTGAGGAACTTGGTCGTATTACCTTGTTGTCTAGCCATTTTTTGAATTTGATTGGTAATCTCCGATTTCTCGGCATACGAGAATCGTCGCGGCTTGTGAACAACAGGAAGATCGTCAGTTAATACTATTTTTAATTGAATATCAGTAGTTTCAGTCTTAACCGGCTTATAATGGTGCAAGAGATGTATTATTTGCGAGTGTAATTTAGATGGGACGTGTTGTAACTGAAATTGGTTATCCGACTCTGAAACAGTAATTAAATTAATACAATTATCTTCTGTTTTGGGTAATAATTCGATACCCTTAGAACTGACTTTAAATTCAGCTTGGTGTAAAATGTCAGTTCCAATTAATAAATCTAATGTCATTAGTGAATTGTCAATAACATATACATCCGTCTTAAATGTTCTATTTTCGATATCAATAGTGGATGTAAAGGATCCAATGGGTAGAATCTCCCCTTTACCGAAAGCAGTTAGCTTTATTTTCGTTGGATTTAATGTCGGCATTCCCAGATTTGCATAAACACTGTAGCGCACTAAAGTAACAGTACTACCAGTATCAATAAGAGCATCAAAATCATATCCATTAATTTTAACAGTTTTACGCATTTCTGATGAGGAATTGATTTCATTAACAACTTCACTAACAACCTCATTAACAATTTCATTTTTAACATCAGTTTTTTTAAATTCACACTGAGAGCTTTTATGACCAAATTGGTTACAATTAAAACATTTTAAACCTTTATTTTTATGGTAACATTCATGAGAAGTATGGTTAAATAATCCACAATTATAACAACGTATACGTACATTACTCTTATTAGCAGTAGCATCATTAAATTGACCTTTTTTATGAAACTTATTATCAGAACACATATTTTTATTAGATGTAGGAAAATCATACTGCTTGACATTTGTACGCTTATTTTTAATATCAATACTATAAGAATTTTTTTGCATAAAAATCTTTTCATATATCTTTAACTTTTCTTTAAATTCTGAAATACTTTTACATGCATATAATATCAATTTATTATGGTTAGAATCAGGTATACCAGTTATACAATACATAATCAGGCTGTGATCGTCTAAACGAAAGTGTGCTTTTGAAGCAATTTCACGCATGGCCAAAAAATATTCAAATAGAGATTCCGTAGGGCGTAATTTCCGTTTTTGCATTTCCTTGTGGACGTCGTAAGAACAAAATAAATCTTCAAATTCTTCAATTAATGCAGCTTTAAGAGAACTATACGTTAATATGTTATGGAGAGTTTGGATAAAAGTCTTTGCAGGACCTTGAAGCAAACGTTTAACACAAATAATTTTTTGCAAATCAGATATGTGTGGGATAAAAATAAAGTTTTCTTCTACGTCACGAAAAAAAGCTTTAACGCTGTAATTATCATTTCCCGTAAACGACCTCATAGTTGAAAAAAGGTCCTTTAACAAAAATACATTCTCTTCGTTACCTCTTTGGCTTTGATTTCGTTGTGTTTTGAGGGAGGGGAACAAAAACATCCTGCGGAGAGGGCAAGTGATAAATTGGCGGGGTGAGGGTTGTTTATTCGCGTCGTTCGTAGATTCGAGCGAAAAAGGGCGCCGAATCTTCGTCATCCGTCAATTGTTCGGTAAAATTATTTTTCAAAGATGCAAGATCTGATAAATTTTTAAATATATGCTCGCTTAATTCTTTGGCGCTTCCCGCGCAATTCAGTCCTAATATAGTGCAGACGGTAATAAGTTCAGTTTTCGTAAAGTTCTTTAAAATTTTATCCTTTCGTGCTTCAATGTCGTAATTCTGTGGGAAACCCGCGAATTTTTAACTCTTTTCTAGAAGATTTACAGTAGGGTTCGTCATTAACAATTTTGTGCAGAAGTTGCACCGTTGAAGCAGGGGCCGTCTTTAATATGTTCGCAATAGCAGCAATTTCCTCTAGACAGACCATCGTAAATAAATATCTTCAGAACAATAAAGGAGTAAATTGGAATGGACTCACCGTTGATGATTTCGTCGTTGTGGTTTTCGTTGTCGGTTTCGTCGTTGAAGCGTGTGTGGTCCACCAGTCTTGACTCGTTGTATTTTCTAGGGGTTTTTAATTTTAATTTAATTTGAGGCCGAGCTCCCAAATGTTATGTTGTTACTTGGGATGAATTCGTCAACTGGGATTTGCCAGAATAATCTGTTTATTTTTAAGACAAGAATAAAATAAAGGGAGAATAACAATTAATGAATGGAGTGAAACATTTAAACGCGCGTCGTAGCCTAATTGGCTTTCATTATTTTTAAGAGTTATTACTGCTTTGCTGATGCGCGTCTGCCTCTCTTGCGGTCCAAACGGATTCTGTCTAGTTCTGATGTTCCTTGCTTCGTCTCTCCTTTCCTCCGTCGGGGACATTGCCCTCTCTAGGGGGATGCTAAGGGGCTTGCAATAGTGCCTTCAACTTCATATATATATATATATATATATATATATATATATATATATATATAATTAAAAATGCGAATACTACCCTTCCTAAGATCTTGTACATGGATTTGTAAAATTTGATCTGGAAAGCATTTTAACTTCTGCAAGACACCCTTTAAAATTTAGAAAATTGTCTCGGGAAAAAAGAAAATAAAATTACTAACTATGAAAAAAGGCAAAGTGTATTCATATGGAGGGTTTAAAAGCTGTTCTTTATGTGCTTTTTAAGATTTCTTATAACCTTTGTGATAAGAAATATTTTTAAAAGAAATTTTGTGAATATATATATATATATATATATATATATATATATATATATATATATATATACTGTAAAATAAGACACACTAATATATTTTATATTACATATTTCTTAAGCTCTAAGGTACTTAGTGGAAATATATACCTGTTTTTCCGTATAAAAACTATTATTTTTTAATGTAATAAAGTTTTTCTAGTGTGCTTTTTATGTCTCTAATTTGCATTTAAAAAAACTACATATTTCGACGTTAAGAAAAGCTTTTTTGACTCTATAAAACTAGTAACAAATTTTTTTTTTAATTTGAAACAAATACATATATAATACTGATTTGTACTTATAAAAGTTTATTCTTTTGATACATAAATGTTTCAGGTTGTTTTAGTTGCAAAATTTTTTAAAATTTTGATTTTAAATCTTTAAATGCATTTTTCTCCGAAGCAGATTTTTCCATATTATATCTCACGGCAAACATGATATCTCAAGAAGTTCTTGAGATAATTGCATGAAATTTTGTATCACTGTTTATTATTATAGTATGCATAGTGTGAACTAGAGATGGAAAAAAACAATATATTTTCCATTTTTATGATTGTTTTTCTTTGTGATAAATGCAAAATTTGTGAAAAATTTGCATTTCGTGCACTTTAGGACCCATAATTTTGTGATAAATTTAAATTATTCAAAGATCACAAATCAATGCATAGGCAACTGCTTTCTGAATAAAAGTCTAAAGAACTTTTTTTTTATGTTTTGCATTGGAATTTATTTTACAGTGTTTGCCACGATGTGCAAAAAATGCCTAATTTTAACCTAAAATTGTCCATTTTCTTACAAAAATATATTGAAAAATTTTTTCTTTGTTATTTTTATAAGTTTTCGGTTATAATTAAACAAAAAATGAGTTTAACGATGAATTTTCAGCAATATTTAAAAAAAAAAATGTTCCCGCAACTAATCAGGCACCTTAAAATTTGAAAATAATAATAATAATTAAGTTCATCAATTACATATTATTATTGAAGTCATTTCACTACTATCTATAAAATATCACAAAATATTTATTTATCAGTTTTTATTAGTAAAATCTGTTCTTAACACTATTAGTTTTATTATTATTTAATTAAATTTGACTTTTTTCCTCTTAAAATTTATGTACATAGCAGTAAAAACTATTGTTCATACCATTGTTTTTTTAAACATTATGCAGTAGAAAACGGGATTCGCTATTGTGTCTACTTTTTTGGAATGTGATCCTTTTTAATCAACTCCTTTCAATCTTTTTTGAATTTTAACATTAACTCTAAATTAAACAGAATACTCTAAGATAATGTCTGAAGAAAACTGAAATCATGCTTTTGGGTGACAAAGAAAAAGACAGTTCTGAAAATGTCTCATTTTTCCACAAACGAATATTTCCATTTCTGATCAAAATAGATCAAGATTAATTAGTACTATTTCTCAAACATCAGATACTAGTAAAACTTCTCACTATTTGGAGAAATGCAGATTTACAACTGAATGTGCATGTGACAGTAATAGCCAGAATCAATTTCCAATAAAACATATAGATCTTACCTGGAATACAGGGTGACCTGAAACTCATCGTAAAAAAGGTAAGGATCAGTTTTTGGAAACATAAAAAAATTCCGTATCACTTGTTTAAATGCTGACTACCGCATTTTTGAAAATAGATAGGTAGGTAAGGAAGGGAGAAATACTAACATGGAGCCACATTTAATTTAAAATGTCTTGACATGGTTTCTAAACCAAGACATAAAAATATTAACCACTAATAAAAATCACTTTTATATTTGGGCTACTTTCATAAAAATAATATGTAAAGAATTTATCGAACTAAGGAAGACTCTTTGTAAATAAAAGAATTCGGTTTCTAACTACTAGTTCTGAAAGTCAAATGCTAAAGGAAAAAAAAACCAATGAGGAATGAGGAAGCTTAGACTAAAGTGAAATATTTTCATGGTTACACACCTGATGATTTTAAGATAAGCATCTATCTTAAGGAACAAAATTTCTAAAATTTAATTGCAAGACCAAATCCATAAAAATAAGAAATAAATAAAAATTAAACACTTTATTTTTTTTTAAAAAAAAGATAGAAAATATTTAACTCTCTAACCGGATAGCACGGAAAATTCCGTCAGTGTAAAGATGCTTCGAAAATGGACTGCACTGATTTTTCTGCCTTCAAGTAACGTTTTCAAAAGCGGATTAGCCGCACTTTTCTGAAATCCTTTCCCCCTTTTAAAGGTTTAACATCTTGAAAGATAATTGGGGACGGTGGAAGCAATACAGCAGGACACTGAGGGGAAGTTTTATGGCTCGCAGGAAACCCCGTGTTTTGACCCTGGGGCAATCGTAAAAAATCGAGGGGAAATTTCTTTAGACCCCAGGAAGTGTTTATTCGTTACATCGTATTTTAAAAGTTTTGAAAAGTCCCAACGCATAAGTAAAATATGTTACAATTCCCTTTTGGTTTCATATTAATTTGAAACTGTAACAAGTTGGGGCGTGTCAGTGCAATCTGCTATTTTATATAGTTAGACAAATTATCTTTTTTTAAGTATATTCTTTCGCTTCATTTTTCTTATTTTAATCAAAGCTTTAAGTTTTTGAAACATGATTATTTTATTATAAGATACCGAAAAAAATTAATAAAACACCAAACTCTTTAAAATTTGAAATCTTTTCAATTTTCCAACCACTAAAAATGAATAAATTTAAACTTCATCAAATCATTTGAAACATTTTCTTACACTTTGATAAAAATAATAACGAAAAAAACTAATTAAGATTTATTAGTTTTTTTTTTTTTTTTTTTAGATTTCAAAGTCAAGTATTCAGGGAAGTTTAAGTACAGTGCCTAGTTACATATTGTTAAAATACACCGAATTATATTTGAATTTTAAGTGCTTTCGAAAAAAAATGCATCACGCAGTTAAAAATTATTTACTATAAGTTTTAGCAATTGTTTGAGTATAATAAAAATTTCAAATTTTATTATATAGCTTCTTTGGTATCTTTTAATATATTTCGAAGATTTCATACAATTCAGTTGAAAAGTGCATGCTAAAAGCAAAAAATATACTAAAAAAATTGATGAATATACAATTACAATAAATTCTTACATAGAAGCAAAACTGAGAAGCTAAAGCGTAGGAATGAAAAATTTTGAGTATATCTGAAGTAGTTTTCGAAATATTTATTTTAAAGTTCAGAAAATTTGTGTGCGTTATGTTATACTTAATATTAATTAAATGGTTAAAATAATATGTTAATATTAGTCATGTAATCGTTTGATGACACATTCATATACTAATAAAAATTATCACGGTCATTGATGCGAATGTCAAGAATTTTATGTAATTTTAAATTCAGACATTAAAATATTGATGTAGAAAATATAAAACGACCATCTAAAATACATGAAAAATGCAGTCTGCTATAAAATGATCTTGACAAACAAAATCCGGCATTTTCACTTACTATGGCAGAGCCGGCTTAGTCAGGGGCGATCTGGAAAAACAGAGAGAGAACCGCGGTTTTGATGGATGCCGCTCTAGCTTTTAAAGTTCCCAGGAAAAATTATATATGTATAAATTACAAATGCAAAAATAAATCTTGTAATTTTCCATATATTTTTATAACAACGAATTGTGGAATTGGCTTCCAATACATTGTTGTGTTTGACAATATCTAAGGTAACCAACCCTACTTTAGATATACTTGTACTACTTTTTCGTAACCGTATTCCTTTTAAAATTAATTCGTGCAGCCGAAATACACCTTTTGCACCCTTAAAAATTTACGTAAACTATAACGGTTAATTTTAATTTATGCAACTTGTGAAATGTTCATAATTAACCATTTCCGTCTAAACAGTTTACATGAAAAAAAAAATTTTTGGACTCCCTCATTCATTAGGGAATTATATAAGATTCTAACATTAAATTTTATTTTTCACCGAATAGGATCGAGTGGTAGTGTATAGTGCTTCCACACCACAGGTCTGGGGTTCTATTAACGGGCTGCGCAAGGTCGACTCTGCCTTTCATCCCCGCTACATTGGGTCGATAAATGAGTACCAAGCTTGCTTGGGGTCTTAAACACTGAAGGTCTCTCTTCAGACAGACCACCAAATCGGGACATCTGTTCATGCACCTCAGCGTCCAATGGTCACGTGTATTATGATGGGCACAGTAATTCCTGGCCCTCATGGATTGCTGTGCCACTGAGTTTGAGTCTTAAGTTTGAGGATTACCTCACTTTGGGGATACCCCTTAGATAAACATGTATTTCCACTCATTTGCAATTAAACATTTTTCTTTCAATTACGTTTATTTCAGAAGGAAGTTTGATTTTTCAAATGTATTTGCTTAATAACATGTATATTTGTGTATTATATTAAACATTTGATCAATCCAAAATTACATGTTTTTAGCTCCTCTAAAAGCTTTTAGGATTTTACGACTGATCTTACAATCCATATAAGTTTTATAGTAGTGTATTTAAAAATGATAAAGACATTTTTACGACTGTGTGAGCTTTTATGTCTCGTTTATAAATATAAAAAATTGCATTCAGCAACAGTTTTTAAAATGTACTGAAATAAGTGGAGGAATAGGATATTTACATATTATGAATATTTTTGACTGCAGTAAGATATATTTATATTTCAGTTTGTTTACAATTTGAATAGAAATTGTAAGCCATTTTGCGAATAGTTTGATGTTGAGTATAAACCCATAGGCTGTTTAATATTGTAAAGTGTTTTACTTTGATACCAGCACACACTAAAATAAGGCTCATTTGCAGTTATATGATCAGCTTCAATGATATTTAAATTTTCAAAAATAGTCTACACGTACGAAAACATTCTTTCACAACTGCACACCACATCTCATACTATATCTTCCCTACAGCAGAAAATATTTGTGTATACTGAAAAATTTAATACAGGATACATTTTCAAGTGTTAAATTTGTTTTTAAAATTTGGTATGAATACATTGTGGAACTGTCGGTTAACTTCACTGAACAAAATTGTTTTAAGTGTACTGTTTTGAAAGACAAAATTAATTAGGGAGAACTTTTCTCACAATAGAATTTGTAATGACTGAATTGTGTGAAAATGTAGTTATCGATGTGTGACATTTTTCCTTGTAATAAAAGAAACAGAAAGATAAGAAATTTAACTTGAGTAGAAAATTGTTAGAAGTAATGTCATGCGCATTTAAAGATGTATATCCCCCATTAAAATTAAAAATTATTGACTGAATGTGTGTTATGTCCATCACAAATGCCGATGTAGAAAAGGAATTTTTATTTAATACAAGAAGTTCGAAAAAGAGAACACTAGGAAGGAAAATTTAAATTTTTTTCGAAAAATATTCAGTTAACATAAAAATATCTTTTATATGATTTTAATTAAAATAAATTAAAAGTATTGAAATCCTTTTTTATGCTATTTTAAATTAAAAATATAACTGAATAGAGAAAGATCGGTTTTATTTCATAAATATAATCATCGTATGTACCATTTATTGTGTTATTGTTTAAAAATGAGATAGGGCCTTTGCTCTTTTTACCTCATTACTTTTTTAAAAAACAGGAAAGTGAGCGCGTTTTCTTACTCTCATATTCGAAATTGAATACAGGAAACTTTTTTCTGGTTCAAATCGCAATACCAAATATACATATATATATATATTTAATTTTTAAAAAATGACAGAAAAATAAATTTTCTTTGAAGAAAATATAATTATTTTTCAACTTCTAACATACTATTTATTTCATTTTTTCCTCTTTTTTTTAACTTTCATTTTTTAATTTTACTGTGACTGAACATATAGGAGAAAGAAACACCGAATTCCACTACGCTTTCAAAGAAGGCAAAGACGCCCAAGGCAACTTAACAGCTAGCTGTAAACGATTGATCTCTTGGTTCTTACTTTACAAAGAAACCGAACTGGGTCGTAAAATTGTCCCCGTTCGACCTCCCAAGTTCTAAAAGGGGGAAAGGAAAGAAGTCTGTTGCATTTTTGAAGGGAATCGCAAAATAAGAGTTAAACGCTTTCGGAATAACTTTTCAGGAGGAAGGTATCCAGTTAGAGGGTTAAACAGGAGTTTGTGACTTTCTTTATATCCTCTAAAGAAAAAGGGATATTTTTGCAACGAACCCAATGGTGCATTCGTGTCACTCCAGGATGACAAAGCGAGTTGTGAAGATTGTATAAGTCGACTCTGGGAGTTATAGCACCAGTTATACGTGATAATGTATCAGCAATAACGTTTTGCTTTCCTGGACGATAAATAATGTCAAATTTAAAACTAGCAAGTTCAAGTCTCCAACGGATTAATTTTTAATTTTACTACCATGTCGCTGATTGAATACAAATGCGACTGCTTGTTGATCAGTGAATACTTCAAAATGCTTTCCCATCAAGAAGTGTCTCCAATGACGAAGTGATTCCACAATGGCATATGCTTCTTTTTCTGGGGATGAATGTCTCAATTCAGATGCATGTAAAGTTCTTGAGAAAAAGGCAACAGGACGTCCAGCTTGGCTCAAGGTAGCTCCAATCGCAAAATCAGATGAATCAGTTTCCACTCTAAATGGTAAGTCATCTTCAATTGTTGCCAAGGCAGCATTTGCCACATCATCTTTCAGTGAATTAAAAGTCAATACAGCATCTCTAGAAAGAGGAAACTGTTTCTTTCCTAGAAGAGGACGTAGAAAACCCCGGGATCCATCGGCAATAATGGGCAAACATTCCTAAAGCACGTTGCAATGCAGACGAGTCTTTCGGAACAGGCATATCTCGCAAAGGTTTTAGTCTTTCAGGATCCGGTTTAATTATACCATCCTGAATAATGTAGCCTAGCAAATGGACAGAATTACTTGAGTAGGGATACACTTATCTTCATTTAGAGTCAAATTATACTTCTTTGCCACAGTCATGAACTTCTCTAAGTTGTAATCATGTTCTTTCTGATCTTTTCCGCATACAGTAACATCATCAATGAATGGATATGTAAGGGTGAGTCCTTCATCCTCAATAATTTTGTCAATGACTCTTTGAAAACAAGCTACTCCATTAGAAACCCAAAAAGGAACACGCAAAAACTGGTAGAGCTTTCACAAGCTTCAAAAGCTGTATAATGTCTCTCGCTATCCTGGATAGGAATTTGATGGTAGGCGCTTTGGAGATCAATTTTGCTAAAAACTTTATTTTTTGAAATTTTCAAAATTACCTCTTCTATTTTAGGCAAAGGGTAGGCATCCAGCAAAGTGTATTTATTAATTGTCTGAGAGTAGTCAACCACCATTCTGGGCTTATGATTTTCTCCTCTAATGACAAAGGCTTGAGCCCTCCATGGTGAGTTACTTGGTTCGATGACTCCTTCCTGGAGAAGTTTCTGAACTTCCAATGCCATAAAAATATTGTCTTCAACAGTCTGACGTCTCGATTTTGTAACCAAAGGTCTACAGTCTGGATTCAAGTTAGAAAATAACGAAACAGGAGGTACTTGTGCTACAGCCAAAGAACAAATTGTTAGTGGAGGTCTATTACCATCAAATCCAATTTCTACTGATGAATGTCTGCTTAGAATATCATGGCCAATCAAAACATCACTACAAAGATCTTTCATAACTAAAAGTTCCACATTCTGATAAGTGAAGTTTTCAATTTTCAAATTAACTTTACAAACACCCTCTGTTTCAGTCACCATAGAGGAGTTTGCCATGGATATTTTTCCCAAATATGGTTAAACTTTCAATTTACATTTCGCCACATGTTTTTCGTTAAGAAAACTAAGAGAGCTTCCTGTATCGATTAATGTACTGAGCTGAATATTATTAACCAATGCCTTAATTATTGATTTCTGGAGACAGTGAGTAGATCCCGAAATAGCTACCAGTGTGTTTGAAGAAGCCACCACATTTGAAGAGTTTCTCCCAGGTCTAGATCTGCACACTCGCTGGTAATGTCCCTTTTTTCCACAGTTTCTGCAAGTAACATCTCTAGCTGGACAAAGGGTTCGTGAGTGTAAGTCATTTCCACAAAAGAAGCATTTTTGAGACCTTGAGGAGGAGGAGGAAGCCGCTGACGTTGCAACGGTTTCTTCTGAAAAATCTTCTGTTTTCATAGCTGCAGATTGTACAGGGAATGAACTTCCCATATAAGAACCTGCATGGACTTCAGCTGATTCAAGTATTCTAGCTTGCTCAAAAGCTTGATCAAGAGTCATCGATGTATTTTCGAGGAGTCGTTGACGAATACGAGAACATTTTAATCCTCGTATGAAAGCATCTCTAATATACTCTTTTCGGTACTCTTCAGCCTTCACATCAGTAAAGTCACAGTCTTTGCTCAATTCATTTAAAATTTGTAAATATTCACTGACCGTTTCTTCAGTTTGTTGATTTCGCGTTGACAAGCAATGTCTAACGAATATAACGTTACGTTTCTTTATAAAAAGAGAATCAAGTATCGCAATAGCTTGAGCATAAGTTGTGCAATCATTAATAAACTGATAAATATTTGAGGTTACGTAATTACATAGCAAAGGAAGTTTATTTTCTTCTGTAATGGTTGTTATGCCTCCTAAAAAGTTTTCAAAAGTTTTTTTCCAATGGCGCCATTTTGTTTCCGAATTAGAACACGTAGGATCTATATCAAATCTTTCAGGTTTCAGCAATTGTTCCATTATCAAATTTAAAACAGAAACAATTCAAGAAGATTTCTAAGTCATTAAAATTGTACTATAAATAAAGTAAACGAAGTTGAATGGACGGAACTTAGCTTTTAATGACTTAGAAGTGAGGTTACATAATTGTTGTTTACACAATGACTGTACAGGGTGTTGCCAATCTAGAAAACAAAATTAAGTGAGAGAGATATGCCAGATTACATAAGAATAATATTACAGACAGAAAACTCAATATTTCTCGCGGTGATCATTTAATGATTCTAATGACTCACCCGACCAATATTTGTTATTTTAGACATTCTATAATGAATCAACATAGATAAGTTAAACTGTAACTTATTTTACTTTTACTACAATAACATATCATCTATTCCAAACAACTACAACTATTGATAATGCACTCCTTACATTACAATACAAACAATAATAACTTTAATTTGTGATTGTGGCCCCCCTTTCTTACCTGGCATCTTTGTTGAGATCACTCCGACTGCGCCAATGAAACTTTATAGGTTCTTTCTTTTGAAAATGAAGACATCAACATTTATCCAGGTACAATAAAGTCACTACTTCTTTAACGGCTAAAGAGTTTTATTCCAGAGACAGCCACACACAACACAAAACAACATAAAAGGAAAAACTAACTATGATACATTTAATTTTAAGTTGTTAACACCATTTTGTTACCATCTTCGCCAACGTAATCACTATCCCGTTCATTCTGCCATGTCCTCTCGCTCCGCCATGTTGTCCACTTTCTCCATTTTTTTCACTTTCATCCTCCTTCCTCCATCTTTCTTCTCTCCTCGATGGCCGCGCCACCTATAAAGATTTTTAAACTTCCGGGTGAATCTTACAATTTGTCAGCATTGTTGTAACAATGCACACCCGGTTTGGCTGAAAAACAAGTTCTCGACGCCTACTCTTGTCTTTGTTTTGTTATAACAATGGAGACAAATCTAAGTAGGCGTTAAAAACCGATAATTAATGTTTGAAAAAATTGTATTAACATCAAGTGTCATCCACTACAAGTTTAAAAAAATTATTTGAACTTGATTGGATGAATAGAAAGTATTTTATTAACGATTGAAAATTTGAACAAGATAAATATATAAATAAATAAATATATGGAGAGAGTAAACTATTTGTAGGAATTGTGTGTGTGTGAAAAAGAGAGAGAGAGAGAAATTTGAATTACATGAATTGTCTTTTTACTTCAAGCATTCTCAATGGATTACTAAAGTTGAAAAAAGCGCTAAAGTGCCAAATAAGATACTCCTGAATAATCTTAGTATTGTACACTCTCCAATAAAAAACGAGTTATCTTCCCGTGAACTGAGGAAAAATACCAGAAATGAGTAAGAACAGCATCCTATTTCGCGCTTTCTTTAACGCCAGGCTGCGTTTTAACCTGAAAATGAAGTTGCGGTGATTTTGAAAAGTATATTTGCCGATTACATTTTTTTGCCATCGAAGTCGTGGTTTTGTGGTGTATTGAAGTATATAGTTTATTCATTATAATAAAATTTAATTATGTATTATGTTGATTTTCTAATTTTTTTCGTGTATTTAGAATTTGAAAATTATCTACCTTTTGGTGCAAAAAGGTTTGAAAAGTGTCTAATTTTACAGTATCAAATCTTTGAAAAACCTTTTTTTTTTAATCCCAGTAATTGGGAAATTTTCAAAATTTTTAAGTATGGAAATGGAAACTTATCAGATGATGTTTCAATAGAAGAGTATCAAGTTTTAATGCACATAGCAGGTAATTGTATATGTAATATAAAATTCGATTGCAAGTATATATTTGTTGTAGATACAAAAAAATCAATTTCGATTCAGAAAACGTTGAAGGGGCAAAATATTTTAGACTTCTGGATAGAGGAGGTTTAGAAATGCCCAAAGATATTATGAATATCATTTCAATGGAATGTTTTATTTTTAATTTGCTAATATTGAAAAGATTAGAGTCAAAATATCTTAAAGTTGATTGCCAGTTATTTTGCTTTACAAGCATAACAGAAGCATATCTGGAATTACATGAATTGTGGAATGTCTTGATGATTTCATTCATCTTCTGTAAACTGTAACACACCTGCATTTTCATATTTTTTAAAAAAATATTCATTACATTCGGGAATATATGCTTAAATAATTATTCAAAATAGCACAGTGAAGAAATTTTAACGAGGAAGGATAATCAAAAAATGAAGAAATTTAAAGCCAATTAAATTAATGTTTGCCTTTTATATTTCCCTGTTATTTTATTTTTATATTTTCCTGTTATTATGTTCCCCTGCTTATTTAAATATTCAATTATCGATTGGTGTATTATTCAATGTACATGTACTTCCTTATAATTCATTTTTTTTATATCATAAATATTTTATGAAGATGTTTAATAGTTCTCATAACTATTACTTAAAGAAAAATTCTATTCATTTATACATTATTCATTTTAAATTATTTTCATGAAGATTTTAGCATTCAAATTATGTTGAATGCTATTTTTTTAATTAAAAATTTTTTGTTTAAGTCTTAGATATTTCTACCTAGGTATAATATTTGTTTTTGATGCATAAAAACAATGTGAAATTTATTTAATATAATTACAAAAGCAAATCACTCAAAACTTGAAACTGATCAGTACATTGCCTCATTAATGATATATTCTATGAAAAGTCCCCCCCCGATTTATCCATAAAGTATTCGTTTCTAATGTATATATTTTCTGACATATGATCTAGAATCTATTCTTGCTGCATAATTATTGTGGTGTCTAAAATTGTGTGTCATTTCTATATTTGTATATATTTTTACTTGCATATAGTTATAATTCTTAATCTTTTGTTATAATTCATTGATTCCAGCAAAATGTTTCGAAATTCACATGTTTTTTTTTCTTAATATGCCTCTAATGCTTTACTTTTCATGTTTTCTTTGCAAGTAAATGTTTCTTTTTTGATTTTATCTGTAGGAAATTATTTTACATTGTGTCAGTTTTTTCTTAGATGTTTCTCTTATATTGTTATTAGCCCTTCATGAGTGATATTTGTCCCTTTTTCTGGGAAAATAGTAGGAATCTTTCTAATGTATTAATACATAACTTTCATCTGAAAATATTCTAAGTGAGAATTATAAAAAAAAAATCATTATAAATGTGAAAATATTAGTCTATGACCTAAAAAGAAATAAATGTCATAAGAGCTTTATATTCCTTACAGTGACTTCAAGTAGTGAAGCATTCCTTCCTTTCATGTCATCATCAAAAAACTGTCATGGCCTGTTCCTCTCAGGGCATAAGTTTTCCTAGCCTTATGTAGTATACAGCATTACATAAGTTTTATAAACATATATATTATATAAATATAATCTACATAAATAATTTACATATAAATATTTTTAAATATTTTTGCTAATTAACATTTATATGTAAATTGCATATGCTCATTTTTAAATACATAAGGATGCATAATTATTTAAACATTGCCCTTTACAGAAAATGGATGAAATTAACATCAATGAATTGGCATGAAAAAAAAAATTAGTTAACGCCTGCATGCGAAAATATCGTAAAAGAAAGCAAAGTTTATCTGAACAATTGGAGCTGTCTCTTCCCTGCAATGAGTCTGTGATGGGAGAAATAAAAACAGAAAAACAACAAATTGAAGAAGAAAAAAATCTAACAACTGAGAGAATTAGCCAGGAAACATTCAAGAAGGTATCGTGAGAGGAAACGTATAAATGCTTTGGAAATTGTTGACCACTTGATTTTTGACTCACAAATTTCTGGCCCTTCACATGCTAACCCACCATTTATAACAGGGGACCGCAGTACTGCATTTCAGGATTCTCAGATTGCCGAAACATGTACAAATATGGATATTTCTCTTATTATGGATCATAATTCAGAAAATGGAAATCATACTGATGAACATCGCTTAACCAACTACCCAAATGTTCATCCAACTTACAGTTCTAGGACACGAGACAACAATGCTCATAAGTTATTTCAAAAACTGAAAATGACTTGAAAAACTTAATTGATGAAAATATGAAGTTCGTAAGGACGTTTCTTTCGAACATTGATGAATATTCCGTTGCAGTTTGTTCTACCTGTCATCGCAGCATCCAAATACAATCTATACCCAGCATGGCTGTACACAATGGTTTTAAATATCCAGCCATTCCTGATAATTTGCTTAATTGTCCATTAGATTTAGTGTCAGAAAGCTCGATTTTGCAGAACAAAAAATGGACAACTAATTGTTATGGTTGCTGTCTATATTTCACCAAATAAAAATATAGAGAAAATTATCAAATTCATAGACAAAAATTTAGTTGCCTACACTATGAAGCCAGATCAACTCTTCTGAACAAATTGCCTATTATTTTAAGTGGGGAATTTAATGCACATTTTTTCAAAAATTAATTAAAGCCTTTAGTAGATTTTTGAAAATCAAAATTCAATTTAATTATGTCAAATGAAAGCACGGGGCTGTGGTAGCCCAGTGGTCAAGGTATCGGATCATGGCAGGCATGTCATGAGTTTGAGCCCAGTACCACTAAAGACCCGCTGTGTAGGGCAGTGATGCACATTAAATCTGTCGAGAGCTGAAACGTCCTTCCGTTGATGTGGTGTGGTAGTTAGGAGAGAGGGGTGCCAGCTCAGATGTCGTCCACGTCACTTGACCATGGTTCAAAATTACGTGGTCCGTCGCCAAAAGCCCTTGTGTAGCTGAACAGCGTGACGTTAATATTCACTCACTCACCCAAATGAAAGCACGGCAAAGTACAGAACAACGCTTGACAGAGTTTTTTTTAGATATTTAAATAATTTTAAATCTAGAGTATTTATAACCTATTTCAGCTACCATAAAGCTATTGTTTCCTTCTTAGAGTACAATTAATTCACAAATATGATTGTATATTTTGCAAAAAATATTACTTTATGAGCACAGACATATGAATAAATAATTTTATATGACAATACTAATATCCTCTAGTTTTTTATTCACCAAACTAATCTCTGAAATAACATTACAAAATTTGAAGTTTTCACTTCTATCGTGTGGTGATAAGCACACACACAATTCTTTTTTCATTGAAGTTTTATCTGAGAAGCAGAAGTGTAATGGTCTTCGGCCAGATATTTTCCCTACAGTGTTCTGGTTTTTTTTTCTTCTGTTGTTGCATTATGGTCTGCTAAGTTTTTTTGAAGTAATTATGACAAAAAAACTCATCGAGTGAAGAATCTTCATTCGGAAGACTTCTTAAAATTTTCCCAGCAGCTTCGGACTCCAAATTTTACTATGAAATGACTTCACATTGAAGGGACTATTTACCTTTTTTTCTACGTCTAATGATAGGCACCTATGGAGCTCTTCAAAGGATGCTTCTGATTTTTTAAAATCAGCCATCAAACTCTTTAACAAATTTTATTTGGAAGCCAACCAACCTTCATCTTCTTTTGTCCCCCAAGACTCTGTTGCTGCTGAATTAGAGAGAAAAATTTCTTTGCAAGGGAGACTTGAAGAGTCTCAAAGGTGCTTCAATCTAATGGTTAGAGGGCTTCAAGACAAAAGTGAAGAAATTTCCAGCTCTATCAACACTGGCTCCTCTTCTATCGAAGAAAATAAAGATATCCTGGAAAAATGTTATAACAACCCTGACTCATGTTGCTCAACCTTGAACAAGCATTCTTGCTTTTCAAGGGGTCCTCTTTCTTTCTCTCAAACTGCTGCCGCACCTCCAAAGAATAACGCCAAATCCAAGGTTGCTGATGACTCTTCTGAAGACACCAGGAAGAAAGTTAGAACCTGTTAATCAACAAAAACTTCTTGATTCCTTTAATAAAGATTAGTACTACTCAGAACAAAGGAGTCTCTATTCTACTCTCAAAATGGGCCAACGTAGATTATTTGGAGGAGGAATTGAAAGCAATATAGATTCTCTAAAGGACTTTGACATTAACAGAAAAAGCTTAGGGAATTGTCCTAAATTGTTGATAAATCATATACTAACGAGTCACTTTTCAGTGCTCTAATCTTAAAAAATGATTTATTAAATGAAAATCATTTTAAAATAGACTTCTGATCAAATCATAGGATTCTTTCAGTTGACCTCAAAATTTTTGAATCTCTATTTAATTCTAGCTCTCTCTCCTTGAACTTCAAAAGAGTTAAATGAATTCTTTCACCTCTGTTCGACAATGCATGTATGATCTGTGGTCTCTTTGGTAACACAAAAAAATTCTGCTCTTCCTACAAAATTTGGTTTAATTGTGGTATTTCCGACTCCCACGATAATAAAACTTGTTCTCCTAAATGTGTTGATTGTATCAAGCATAAAAGAATTTAACACGAATTATGATCCCTCGCATGACTGCAGAGATCGTTCTTGTCCAACAGAAAAAACATACTCAAACCTTTACTGATTTTGACATTGAATCAATGTGCCTTTTATGCTTTCTATGAAGTTTTTACCCTTTTTGACTTCCTTACTTTCTCTTTTTTTTATTTCATATATCCATTCAAATGCTAACAACTAATAACTTTTATTGGATTTTTTCCTACATTTTTGTATATTATGTGTGTGTCTTTGTGTTTTAATTTTTATTCTGATATACTCTGCTTATATGTTTTTGTATTTTTCTGATTCACAGCTTATTATTTCATTTCATTTTTTTTTCACAAGGCATACTACAAAACTAAATCTTATGTAAATTTACTCATCAAAAAATTTACTATTAAAGATAATACTTTCAATAAACTTATTAAAAAACTTGTATATCATTAATATTTTGAATTTTTACAATATTCAATGGAATTTGTTATACCTGTTATCCCATATTACTGGCAATAAAATTCCAAAATAAATATCTTCATAGTTGGGCATGAAGAGTAAAAAATAGTTTTACATGAGTATTTAGTTTTTATTTCAAATTTTAATAATGTTCTTTCTTTTACACTGTCAATATTTCTGAATTTTTTGTGAAATGTAATAGCACAAATTCAGCATATTATACTTTAAAAACCTGTGGAAGTTTTTTTTTTATGAAATGCTTGTTTTCATGAATCATACAAGTTGCTTTAATAAAATACCGTAATTAGCTAATTAGTAAATATCTTTCAAAGATGACAAATCATTTACAATTCTTTACAATATATAGTGATGGAAAAAATCTTTTCAGATTGTTAGTAAACCTGTAAGTTTAAAATATCATTGGAAACAAGAAATTAATATTATATTCTTTAATCATCCAAATTATGGTAAATAAAAATGTTAAAGCTTATTATATACATATATAATAAAGTACAGAAGTAAAAATTTTTATGAAAAAAATATTGCAATCTCTTTTAGCTCTGTAACACTTATAGATTCATTCTTTCTCCATATTATTAAAGTTATCTTTCTATATAAGTAATAAAGAAGCAAATGTTTATTACAAACTTCTTTAGTTCATAATTAAAGAACCTTATAACAATGCAAGCTAAAAATATACTGTTCTGTATATAAATAATTTTGTTTTACAAAATTCTTAATCAAGCCCAAGAATAGAAACTCATGAAACCTACCTATGTATATGTACAAACAATATGTCAAAACACAAATAGCTCATTTAATACTTCAATAAAAATCAAGCAAACAAATTAATACTTTATAAAAATGTTAAATTGTAAACTTTTAAAGTGATATTTTAAATATATCGATCCCTTAAGTTATGTAGACTAATACTAAATTAATTTATAAGAAAATAAGTATAATCAGAGTTCAGTAGTCAATGTTTCAGCAAGAAAAATTCCAAGTTTAAGATAGAATCAAAATAATGAGTAAATTTTTTCCCCATATTTGGTACAATGCCTTAAATATTAGTATCTGATAATTTAAGTTTCATTTAATAGCTCAATTGTCAGATTTTAGTCTATAAAAAAATCAAATCTGCACATTTTTTAAAATGCTTATAAATTAATGTAAACACTATGAAACAAAGAAATAACACTGGTTTGAATTTTTAAAAAACCCTACTTTATTTGAATTTTTCCATTTCAAATTTACAATACACATAAATTAATACATTGAAAACAGAAATACATTATCACAGATCTATTTAGCACAAATATTTACATATGTACAGTTTTCTTTTTAAAAAAAATTAAGGCTTTGACACTCACTATCAGTCCTAATCTACTTCTTCAATCGTTGGGCCTGATCCCGTTGTTGTTTGTTGGCCACCGTAAGTTCCACTACCCGTTTGGTTGAAAGCTCCTGCTCCTCCAGCCTGATGCATTTTCATCATAAAAGGGCTTAGTTCAGACTGGACTTCTTTCAGTTTGTGCTCAATTTCCTCTTTTTCAGCCAGAGTATTGTTGTCAAGCCACTGAATCACAGAGTCACAAGATTGTTTCACTTTGCTCTTGTCTGATGAGCTCAGTTTATCCTCGGGAGCGGAGTCTGCAGCTTGTTTGACGGAGTACACATAGCTTTCTAGGTTATTTCTGGCAGTAACTTTTTCCCTCATTTCAGCATCATCTTTTTCAAACTGCTTGGCTTCATTCAGCATTCTCTCAATATCTTCCTTGGACAAACGGCCTTTGTCATTTGTGATGGTGATACTCTGGGATTTGCCAGAACTCTTCTCTAAAGCTGAGACATTGAGGATTCCATTAGCATCCATGTCGAAAGTCACCTCAATCTGGGGTACACCTCTTGGAGCAGGTGGTATACCAGAAAGTTGGAATCTGCCAAGGAGATGGTTGTCTTTTGTCATAGCTCTTTCACCTTCATAGACTTGAATGTCCACACCAGGTTGATTGTCAGAATATGTGGTGAACACTTGGGAGGTCTTGCATGGGATTCTAGAGTTCCTCTCAATAATCTTGGTCATGACTCCACCAGCAGTTTCGATACCCAGAGAAAGAGGAGCCACATCTACTAAGAGAACATCTTTGATCTTGTCATCAGTGCTACCAGTCAGTACTGCAGCTTGCACTGCTGCTCCATACGCTACTGCTTCATCAGGATTAATGGACAAGCACAGTTCTTTGCCATTGAAGAAGTCACGAAGCATTTTCTGTATTTTTGGAATTCGAGTAGAGCCTCCGACCAAGACCACATCATGGATGCTGCCCTTGTCCATCTTGGCATCTTTCAAAGCTCTTTCCACAGGTTCCAAAGTGGAGCGGAAGAGATCCATGCACAATTCTTCAAATCTCGCTCTGGTGATCTTGGAATAGAAGTCGATGCCTTCGAACAAAGCATCGATTTCAATGCTTGCTTCCGAGCTGCTGGAGAGTGTGCGTTTTGCTCTCTCGCAAGCTGTCCTCAGTCTTCGTAGAGATCTTGCATTCGATCTGAGGTCTTTGCGGTGTTTACGTTTGAATTCTTCTAAAAAGTGGTTCACCATTCTGTTGTCAAAGTCTTCTCCTCCCAGATGAGTGTCGCCAGCTGTAGATCTGACTTCAAAGAGGGATCCCTCATCAATAGTCAGGATAGAAACATCAAAAGTTCCACCACCCAAATCAAAGATGAGGACATTCTTTTCACCTCTAAGATTTTTGTCAAGCCCATAGGCCAAGGCAGCAGCTGTTGGTTCATTGATGATTCTAAGTACATTCAGTCCAGCTATTTTCCCAGCATCTTTAGTTGCTTGCCTCTGAGAATCATTGAAATAGGCTGGTACTGTGATGACAGCATCTGTGACTTTTTGTCCTAAATACATCTCAGCAGTCTCTTTCATCTTAGTTAGCACCATTGCACTAATCTCTTCAGGATTGAAGAGTTTCTGCTCACCTTTGAACTCTACTTTGAGTTTTGGTTTGCCACCTTGGTTGATAACTTTGAAAGGCCAATGCTTCAGGTCTTGTTGGATCTTTGGATCATCATAATTTCTGCCAATTAGTCGTTTTGCGTCAAAGATGGTGTTTTCAGGATTCATGGCAACTTGGGACTTGGCTGCATCTCCAATCAATCTTTCTGTTTCTGAGAAGGCAACATAGCTAGGTGTTGTTCGGTTGCCTTGGTCGTTGGCAATGATTTCCACATTTCCATGCTGGAACACACCAACACAGGAGTAGGTTGTTCCCAAATCAATTCCAATCGCAGGTGCTTTTCCGCTCGGCATTTCGTATAAAATGATTAACTTTCAGAATAGAAGTTCGAGAAATAGAGTTCAGTAGAATTAGCAGTTGAAGATAATATCACTCTCGGCTATAAATCGCTCAAAATATATCAACAGTCGAAAAGTTCAGGAGTTTGAATTATGCACAGTAAAAAGAGAACTCAGTAGATCGTCTTGCTCAGCGCAAGATTAGTTCGCAACACTATCTTTCTGTGTCAGAATCTGACAGCTCGGGCAACCGCTAATCTATTTAAACCTGCGGAAGAAACATCGGGAAATTTCGCGTTCATTCCGCATGCTTCTAGATTCTCGATCGTGCTGCCATCTGTAATAGTATGTACGCGAATTTTCTGGAAAATTCTCCATCCGTCTAAGTAGGAGTAAAAAGAAATATCGCGAACTTTCCAGATTCGGAAATAATCAAATTTGACCGTCATGTGTTGCCATCTAGTGAGATAAGCGTTAATTATTAAGCTAGTCAGGATTTTGAAATATTTTATATGAATATAGTATTTTTTCTAATAATAGATGTAAAATAACCAGAAATTTTTATTCTATTTTATGAAAGATTATTACATACCCTGGGGTTTAAATTATAAGATATTATATAATTAATTTTTTTATATCCAAGTATTACAATTTTTTGCCTTTTAACTGGAATATGAAACTGTAATTGCTTAAGTATTGCGTTATCAAAGAAAAAATTGTGGTTCAATATAATTTACAAAGAATTGAGTAAGAAAAATTTTTAAAAACTTTTTTCTTTATGTTTTAATCTTAATTTGAAGTATTTTTTTAAATGTTACTTGTAAATAGAAACATGTTAATGGTGATTTAGTTTTACTGCAGCAAAATATGAAATGTTCAGAATAATTTATTAACTTGTAGTGTTAAACTCTCTCACTCTAATACCATATAGCAACAGAACTAATATTTGCTATAACTATTTCACTGAATTTGTCTGAAAATTCTTTATTGTTTATGTTTCAAGTATTTTAGACTTAAATTTTAAATTATTGAAATCAGAATTACACATTTCTACGTTTGACATTGACATTTGCTTGGTATATTTTTAATATAAAAAAAATAGACACTCTCTGATTTGTGGAAGAATGATAAAATTATCCGTTTTTCTCCTTCGAATTGTGAATATAAAAGTGTCTCAAAAATATAAAACAATTACTACTTTTGGACATACGGTGTTTTTTTAAAAAATATTGTTAAACAAATTTTTTAAATACAGCTACATGCATTGAACATTACTTTAACAAACTCAATAAATTGTAGAACACGTATTGAGATTTTGATTTAAACTATGTGCGATAATAAAGATGAACAGTCATGGATAAACTAATCAAGGACCTGGCAATTTTTGAAATTACCTGAAAAAAATTATTTATTTGTTGTCAAGTTATTAGTTGCTTAAATTCACATTTATCCTTTTTCATAAAAATAGTTATCTTATCCATAGTGAAATTGTCTTTAATAGTGAAATTAGTATTATATTCCATGAAATGAAATGTTTGATAATTAAATGCTGTAAAAAAAAAGCTAAATGGGTGTAATATCAATTAGAAGCTATTTCTATTTTGGAGCCTCCCCCAACCATTCTAGGAACGTTTCTAGAATATATTCTTTGGTATTCTAGAAAATATACTATTTATATAGAGTAATTTTTCAAAAGAAGCAAGTTTTCTTGAATTTCCTTTTAAGTAAAATATGAATCGTCGGAATTTTCATGATAAATCTTTTTTTTTTTTTTTTTTTAACAGAATACATATATTTTAACTAAGAAGTTATTTATTATAAGACAATGCTCTAATTCAGATGCATTTAGAAGGTATATTAATAATTATTTCTGTAATAAGTGCAAGAATGTTCTAATTTGAAATTCATGTAAATATAGAAAAATACAAAAAAGAATATAGAAGACAATGCAGATCAAAGTAAAATAGCTATATATAGTAATGCAATAACTAACTCTTAAATATCTATCTTGTTTTTAGTTAATTGATTTTCAATTAACCAAACGAAATTAATTGTCTGAATTTTCTAACATTCATTATTTACAATTATGTTACTTTAAATCCTAGTTTATTTATTTTTGCCTTTTTTTCAGTTTGCTAAACATTAATTAAAAATTTCAGAGACTTGATTTTATTTAATTATCATTTTCGTTATCTTTTTGCTGAATACATGTGACGATTGCTTTTCTATTATGAAATTCTTTTATTATACATTCATATCAGAGAAATTTATTTTGTTGCCTGATCTGTGTTGTAACTTTGTATTTATTTTATTATACATAAGCATATATATGAAATTTTTTTTTAATTAACATCTATTTGAGAAGATAAATTCACTCAAGATAGGAATAAAATTAATGTCACAAAAATAATTGAATGAAGGTGAAAAGGGAACAAAATTATGATTATCACAGCTTAATTTGTGAAAGTTTAAATCAGAAAGAAAATAAGTTTTGATTTAAAGAAGACTAATCTAATATATATTATAAATGTGAAAGTTTGTGAGGATGTTTGTGGGTCTTTCACACAAAAACAGCTGAATGGATTTTAATGAAACTTTACAGTAACATAGCTTATACATCAGAATAACACATAGGCTATAATTTATAAAAATCTTTAAAAAGTTCCAAAATATAACGATATTTGTCAAGTAAGTATAGAAAAAAATTCTGGCATCTGCAAGCAAGTCTGGCTTGCGCTGCAAAAAAAGCCCACCACAGCATATATCTATCATTTGTTTGTGAAAAACTCTTTTTGTTTTAGCTACGCAAGGGGATCGCTTCTAATTAATTCCTGTGATCAGAATAATGCCTATTTTTTTTTATTTCAGAATAAAACTAAGTTTTGAAGGGAGAGGTTGTTATAAATCTCTCTTTATTTTAATGTTTTTTTTTTATGATTTTATTATGCACATTTGGTAGTAAGAAATTGATCTTTTTTCGAAATAAATGCTTTTATCGGTTCTGGCACTTAAAGTAAATAAACTTTCTCTTTCACAGTGCATCATTTGGACAAATTTTCAAAATTTGTTTGTGGTTAGTAGTTAATTATAACGCTATAATTTTAATTGAATAGGCAGATATTGCGTTTTTAAGTATAAAAATAATTATAACTACTGTACTGTATCTTTTGGAGTGTGTGAGTGAGTGAATATTAACATCGCACACTGTTCAGCTACACGAGGGCTTTTGGCAACGTATCACGTAATTTTGAACCATGGTCAAGTGACGTGGACGACACCTGAGCTGACACCCCCTTCTCCTAACTACCACACCACACCAACTCAGAAGGAATATTCTACCAATACTTAGCAGGAATATTCTTTGAAATCCACTCTTCCAAGATATATGGCAGCACGGGTTCTATGATGAGTATTTTAGCGGGGAAGCCGTATAGATTTGTAGCAGATATTGAGTTTTCAGCGGATTGCAAAGATTATTATTTTTGTCCCGAAAAAATAGTTTATGTCAAAATTTAAGTGTCTTATGTTTTTGTATGTGTTAGTGAAGACCTTGGAAAATGATTTGACTACTTATTTTAAGTGAACGGTGTATATAATTAATTTCACAGTGGAATATATTTAATTAATTTATTAGCTCTAACAGGTTAAATTTCCCAAAGTGGAGTATTTTGTTTATGTATATCCCTTAATTTTCAATGTAGTGATCCAAAAAAAATATTGTATGAAAAAAACTGCAGTAAATCATAATGCGGTTGGATAAAGTATTAAAGTGCATTTCGCCCCTACACGGCGGGTATAACAAAGCTCTAATAAAGCTCGAGCTACGAAAGTAGCTAGGCATTTGTCAACTTGACTCTATCCTTAACATTTCGCTATGTTTTTCATTGAATTGCCATTATTATTTAAGAAACGGCGTTGCTAGCGAATATTACAATTTTAAAATAAAATAATTCAGTTCACCCGTGCGAAGAACGGGTATACCAGCTAGTGTTTTATAAAGGTAAACACATTCTTTTTCAATTGCTCATTTAAAATTGTTAGGAAAGGAAAGGGGTAGGAATTGTGTAATTTTCCTTTTGGTCACACACACAAGAATATGTGAATAATGTGTAATGAATGTAAATGAATTAACATTAAAAAAAAACAGTTATTCATCTAAAAATTTTATTTCATCTATATGTATTATAAATAAATTTAAAGTTCAATCACACACACACATAGTTGTATATATTTCCTTTCAAATTAATTTCGTTTAACTGTACTTGAGAATAATGGTCTTCAAAAAAAATTAAATAACTAGATACATATAAAACATAGGGAACTTAAGTTACATAATTGTATTTTTTTAATGAATTTGTAGGTCTTAGATGAAGATGTTTTAAGTGTCATCCTTCACCAGTACTACAGGTGGAATGCAAAGAACTGGCACTTTAAATTTCTCATGGCCCACAAAGTCCTACCATTGGTGTGGTGGGGAAGTTAGGAGAGTGGGTTGCCTGCTTAGGGGTCGCCCTCGTCACTTGGCCGTGGTTCAAAATTATGCTGTCCGTCGCCAGTAGTCTCGTATTGCTTTCCAGAGCGACGTTAATGAACATTCATATTCATTCGTTTGAACTAAATATACATATTAAGGCCAGAGATCATTTTTTAGCAATTTTTGTAATTGAATAATAATTTATTATTTTTATTTCTATGCCATTAAAACAGAGCTGTGAGCATCGTACAAAAACTTTGAGAAACATTATAAATATTCTATAAGATGAAATCGTTCCTTTTGTCTTGGAACTTCTTCCTATGAATATTAAAAAAAAGTCATTTTCAGAAAGAAAAAAAAAAAATATGCTTTGTTATGGAAATAAGGGCATGAATAAAATTCTGATGTACGCATTTAAATATTTCTTTTTATTAAAAAAAACCTGGTTTTTATACAGATCAGTTGCTTTTTTTAGTGATACGTTAAACAATGAAACAAAGGATTTTGTAAATTTCATACAGTGTTTTAATATATTGTATTGCGAGTGAGTATTAACATCGCACTATTCAGCTCACGAGGACTTTTGGCGACAGACATCGTAATTTTTTACCGCGGTCAAGTGACGAGGATGACACCTGAGCTGTCACCCCCTACTCCTAACTTCTACACCACACCAAAGGAGGACATTTGAGCCTCCACATATTTAACACGCACCAACCTCTGGTGGGCGTGGTAGCCGAGTGGTATAGGTATCGGATCGTGGCTTGCCTTGTCACGAGTTCGAGCCCAGTACCACTAAAGACCCGCCGTGTAGGGCAGCGAGGCACGTTAAATCTGTCGAGAGCTGAAACGTCCTCCCGTTGGTGTGGTGTGGTAGTTAGGAGAGGGGGGGTGCCAGCTCAGGTGTCGTCCACATCACTTGACCATGGTTCAAAATTCCGTGGTCCGTCACCAAAAGCCCTCGTGTAGCTAAACAGTGCGCCGTTAATATTCAATCAAGCACCAACCTCTGAACGGCGGGTCTTCAGAGGTTCGAATTCGTTACACGTCATCCACGAGTCCGTTACCTTGACCACTAGGCTACCGCGGCCCTTTATTGTATTGTTTGTGTAATATAACTAGTAGCCGCGGTAATCTAAAAGTCATGGTCACGAAATCGTAGTCGAGTTGCGGGTTCGAGTCCCTTGAAAAGCGTAGTGTATAGGGGCTGATAGTCGTTAAAGTTGTCATGGTTACGTCCTCACGCTGGTGCGTTGTGAAATTCAGAAGAGTGGGTTGCTGATTCGTTTAATATTCACGATTCGAAATTACGACTTCCGTCTCTAATAGCCTTTTCATTGCTTTGTTAAGGGAGTCTGGCACGTCCATAGGAGACCATGTTAAATTGCGTAACTTTATGTAACTTTTTCTCAAAAACTACTTACTTCTCGTGGATAAAATTTTTACAGCAGGTTATGTTTACTATCAATAACACCTTAACGAAGGGTTTTGTCTTTTTGTTAAAAATTTAATTGTTAATTTTTTAAAAATTGTCAAATTTTTTCCCCTAAAATTTTGTTTATAAGAAAGTCACATCTAACAAAGTTTGCTAGATATACCTAATTCTCTCCATTATAAGATGTGTAAGCATATGTATATATATATATTGCAAGTATGCTAACTGAAAATTTGAGGATTATATGATGAGTAGTTTTTGAGAAAAAGGTACATAAAGTGAAAAATATTACATTTTGAAAAAAATCAGCTTTACAGTAAAATTTTGTCATTTTTTGAGCATTTACATTTTTTAGTACTTTCCAGAAGTATATAAAGCCTTTTTTTTTACTTCCTGCTCATACAAAAGATTCTTCGAATTTTTTTTCCCATTATTTTTAATAATTTTGCCTTTTTTGGGATCTCAAGATGCTTTCGTTGGGCTACACAAATCCTACGTGTATCTAGTTTTTTGAAGCATGACACGGTTATAATTTAGTTCAATATCACAATGTTTTAAGATCATTAATTTTACTACATGACTCATATTGAGCTGTGCAATATCCATATTTAGTCCTAATTTTAGGGTGGCGTGGTAGTTGCGGACGTGGTATTTGTGGACACATAACATTTCGTGGTTTAAGCGGTTTATTCCACCCACCCCCCATCTTAAAACAGATATAGGGTGTTGATAAATAAGGAAATACATACTTTTAAAAACCACAAATATAATTTAAAACAGTATTTTAAGTGGCAAATATCTTTCACGTGGAATAAAGGGGGGAGGGGTTACCGAAGTTTTCTGTTTTTACACTCGATTATCAATTACAAGGATAAATACATTTTTGCCAATCAAATTGAATTATTCATATTGAATTGTTAAGGTATTATAGAGTGAATGCATTTTAAACATAGCAAAATGTAATAAAAATAAAAACTTTCAGAGAAATATTTAAAAATTAATAGTAAGTTACAGTATATATATAATGAAGGGTATCGACAAATTTCAGCGATTTGTATTTTAGAGTCAAATAAATATTGGAACAGGTTCAATTACCATAAAATTAATTTGTTTCATTAATGTAAGTAAAGATAAATACCAGAAGTAAAGTAAATAAAACAGATACAAGTAAATAAAAGAAAAATAAATACAAGTAAATAAATACTAACTAACCTTTATTATAAAGGCATAAATGTCTTTTACCATTGTATTTAGTCTCACCTAATTACAAAAGGATTTTAGGTATTACTAACAGTTTGATTCTAATCAATGAGCACGGAAACAAATTAAAACCATGGGGTCTAAATTTTAAATATTAAGGTTTATATTAAAGAAAAAACATTTAAAGAAAAACACTCAATTCAACTAGTAACACTCAGTACATGACTTCACTCCTTCGTACCCAAAGACAGAATGCATTCCTTTCTAATCCCCAAAAGGGGAAGGGGCTATTCATCCCCCTTTTCAGCTGGCGCTCCCTTGAGCAGGTGGTGTTGGGCACTTCGATTCTATCCCAAAGGGGAAAAACTGACCATCCCCTTTAGCAGGTGGTGATGGACCCTTTCACTCCTACAATATTTTTCTAAATTGTTTGATGTTTCGAATTCTTTTATGGTGTTTTCAGTTCTTTCATCCAGTTTTACACATGCATTTTTCCTTTTTATTCTAGGGGTCACCTAATTCGCTGGTTTTACATTAAAAGACACTTTTTGTGTTTCTTCTTTTAGTATTTTAACTAATAAGTAGACATTAGACTGGTTTCCTCCAGTGATTGCATTTAATTTGGAATTCCACCCTTCAACAGAATTTGTCTTATGATGCTGTCCATATACATTCCATACTTTAATGGGCATATTTGTATTGTCCATCCACTGCTCGACAAAATAATCAATGAATGGGGTAAGTTTGTCAATGCTAAAAGCGTTTTCGCACACAATGCTCCAAGCATCATCTATTGGCAAGTAAGCTAATTCAGAAATCAATGTACAGACATTTCTAATATCTTCGTTCTCTTTATATTCCTTTGCTAGACCCATTTCTTGTATTTTACGCCACAAACATGGATTAAAATGAAAGTTACAATTGGAAATAGTCGATCTGGGAAATTCTGACGTACAACTTTTGATGGCTCTGCAGCTTCAAAATCCAATTTTATAATGTCCGTCTTCCACTTAGGGCACCAACATTTCACTTCCTGAAACTTTACAATGTAAGTTGTTTGTCTCTTATCAGGCAGAATTACAAAAAGCGCTGGATAAACGTTGATCTCAGTTGCTTTACTTCTTAAGTCGACGTATATTGTATTTATTTGAGAAAATTATTTCGGACAACTTTTAAATTTTCTAAGAAAAGGGCCTTTCTATTTTCCAAAAGGTACAGAGATTCCTCTCCAAATACTAAAATCCTGTTATCTTGGTCACTATGAAAGTCTAAACCCGTGGTCTTCAAACTATATTCGACGGAACACTAGGGTTCCATGAGGCATACCCAAGGGTTCCACGAGTCACAATAAAAAATCGAAAAGAAACTTATAAATGTATATGCAAAATGGATTCACGTTCTGTATGAAGTTTTTATACCCACAAGAATTTAAAGTTTAACCCTGTCTTTAAGAAACTAAAAATTTTGTTTAATACACAACAATTTTTTATTTTGCAATACTTTTTAAACATTTATTATAATTTAATAAAAGAATATAAAACGCTACAAAATCTTTATATGTACTACCTGTTGCATTGTTAATATTTTATTGTTTACTATCTGGGTTTTTTAATCGTTAGTTCAATTTCTTGCAAAACTAAATGCACATTTTTACATTTTGTGGGGGAAAACCTACAATAAAGGAGAAGGAACAACTTATTGATATATCAACAGATTCGATGTAAAAAATCTAAATTTAAGCAAGAACTGCTCCTAAATTTTATGTTACAAATTCATGTAAACTACACAATATTTCTCACACAGTTATAAGCATTTTAATGTCATTCAAGTAGTGTGGATGGACAATACAAATATGCCCATTAAAGTATGAAATGTATATGGGCAGTGTCATAGGACAAATTCTGTTGAAGGGTGGATTCCAAATTAAATGGAATCACTGGAGGAAACCAGTCTAATGTCCACTTATTGGTTAAGGGCTCGCATGACTCTTAAATTTTAATTTTTTGAAAAAAGATGTATGTTAAAGCCTCGATATTTCTGAGCATTTTGATACCAAAATTGTGTCGATACTGCGAAAACTTTCAAAGTTACTGAGAAATAATTATTGAAACTTAAACAAAAACCTATCTCTTTCTTATCTTTAACTTCCTTTTTCTCAAAACAAAAAATTTTAGATTCTGCGCAGGATTTCTCAGAAACTATTTATGATATTAGTTTGAAATTTCATACACGTGTTCAAAATAAAGCTCTTCATAACTTATACATCAGTTTTCAAAAAAATTTTATTTGAACTTTAATTAATTTTTTTCTTAAAATTTTAAAATTTCTGTTATAATTGCATTTAAAAATGTTTTTTTTCTCTAAATTTCTTAAAAGTTAGTACAACTTCAAAAGTGAACATTTTTATACCAATTAAACTAATTTTGTAAATTTTTATCAATTTTGTACTTCAGAATCCTGCGCGGTGTAAAATACTGATTTTCATATTTTTGAAAAATTGTTCAATTTATATATTTCTTTATAACTTTTTAAATCTTTTCTCAAATTCTCTGAAAATTTGAGAGATAATTTAAATATATATGATTATCATGTAGTAAAATTTTCAAATTATTGCTTTGTTTTATTGCTAAGTTACATTGGTTTGAAGAAGGATATTTTTTTCGAGCGCACTGATATCGGTTAAGAGTCCTGTGACCCTTTAAAATACTAAAAGAAGAAACGCAAAAAGTGTCTTTTAATGTAAAACCAGAGAATTAGGTGACCCTTGGAATATAAAGGAAAAAAGCATGTGCAAAACTAGATGAATGAATTGAAAACATCGTAAAAGAATTCGCGAAGCATCGAACAATTTAGAAAAATGCCTAAAATCTCTAAGTTTTGTAGGTGAGACTAATTCTAATAGTAAATGATTTTAATGTGTGTGTGTGCCTTTATAATAAAAATTAGTTAGTATTTATTTACTTGTATTTATTTTTCTTTTATTTACTTGCATCTGTTTTATATACTTCACTTCTAGTATTTATCTTTACTTACATTACTGAAACTAATTAATTTTACGGTAATTGTGCACCTGTTCTAATATTTATTTGACTCTAAAATACAAATCCCTGAAATTTGTCGATACCCTTCATTATATATATACTGTAACTTACTATTAATTTTTAAATATTTCTCTGAAAATTTTTATATTTATTACATTTCGCTATGTTTAAAATGCATTCACGCTATAATATCTTAACAATTCAATACAATTAATTAAATTTGATTGGCAAAAGTATATTTATCCTTGTAATTCGATAATCGAGTGTAAAAACAAAAAACTTCGGTAAAAAAATAAATAAAAAAAACACCCTGTTATCTCCGTGAAAGAGATTTGCCACTTAAAAAAATACTGTTTTAAATTATATTTATGATTTTTGAAGTATTTATTTCCTTATTTATCTGCACTCTTTTTCTGTTCTAAGATGGGGGAAAAAATGTGTCCGCTCAAACCACGGAATGTTATGTGTCCGCAAATACCACGTCCGCAACTACCACGCAACCAGTTTTAGAGTTTTTAATTCTACAAATTTAGAACTTGGAATCACTGTCCATAGAGTGTTATTAATCGACTCATTTGGGTTCTGGGTCTTTCCATGTAAACATTTTCTTAATAACATAAAATCACCTAGATCTCTAAAAATTGGCTTCATTTAATTCATTATAGTGTATATGTTAATGAACATAATGCATTTCGGTACATCCAGCTTCTGTCTATTGAAACTATATGTATTTATATACCCACGGGACACAGTCCATTTTGTTGGCTCTCGTTAAAAAACAGAAGATGAAACTAAATTGACCAAACAAAAGTTTTCACGCTGTGTAGATCAATGATAATATTTCTAATAGCTATACTATAATATCCTTGAATTTTTGATATTAAAATGTCGGGGAGTTGGTTACGACCACTTAGGCGTTTTCCATCACTTAGCTTTTTTCTCTCCCTGTTTCGCTTTTAAGATCCAAAAGGCGTCTACCTATACACTTTTGGATAAGTCCAATTCAGTCGTATTTTTCCACTTGAGCATCATATACAGTCTGTCCAAAAAGTATTGGGACACGCTACCAGTTCATAGATTTTTATTCTAATAGTTTACTTAAACATACAAATGAAACCAAAGAAAAGAGGTCAATGTTATTTTGGTAAATGCAGACAATAATAATTTGAGCAAAACTCATACATTAATGCAATTATGGTTAAAATTGAAAATAAAAGAAATTGAGTTAAAAATCGTGCTCAAAATAGTATTGGGACACTTTTCAATAAATTAAGAAAAACAGTTCAAACTTAGAAATTAATATCTTGTTGGACCACCCTTCCTTTTTATGACCTCTTGAAGTCTATTTGATATGCTTTGGATCAATTTTTTGCAAAACGATCTATCGATTTTGGTCCACTCTCTCTCTCTCTCTCTCTCTTCGACCAAATATTTCCTTAAATCCTGCTTGTTAGAAATTTGGTGCTCATATAGTTTTTGCTGCAAAATCCCATGTCCAATGGGATTAAGGTCTGGACTATGTGCAGGACAGTGGTAGAGGACCCATTTTCTGAAAATATCTGCAGTATGTTTCGGTCATTATCTTGATACAATTTAAAATGTCCTGAGATTCCCAGCTTGCTCGCACTTTGCTTTAAATTTCGCTTGAGAATGTTAAGATAGACATATTTATTCATTATACCATCAATAAAATGTAAGTTCCCGACACCAGAGCTTGCCATGCGGCCCCAGACAAGTTGGTTACCCCTCCATATTTGACAGTAGGCCGTAAATTTTCGACATGCATTGTTGTTTTTGATTTCCACCCAACTTTTTGCTTGCCATCCGATCTGAAAATGTTATCTTTGCTCTCATCAACAAAAGTTACATTTTCCCAATATTCTGTTGGCTGCCTTACATACATTTTAGCAAATGCCAACTTAGCTTGTCTATTTGTTTTTTTTTTTTTTTTTTTTTTTTTTTTTAATGTAGGGCTTTCTTTGAGGTACTCTGCCCTGAAAATTATGTTTTCTTAAAATATTTCTGACAGTTTTAGGATTTACTGATTTTCCGAAGCTACTTTTACATTGCAAAGTTATTTTTAGTGCACTAGTTCTTGGATTAAAGCGTACTTGTCTCACAATCCACCTCTCTTAACGTTCATTAAATATCCTTGGACATCCTGATTTTTGCTTGTTTTCAACACTATTTGCTTTCTTGAACCTGTCAATGATGTTAAAAATAGTTGACTTACTCAATTTCAAAATTTTTCCTATGCAGCGAACTGATTTCACCTCTTTCCCATGACTTATTACGAGATTTCGCACACCAACCGATATATCTTCGCTTCTCGCCATTTTCTATAAATAATCTTATCTGTTGAAACATTTATGTTTAAACTTCTAGTCTAAAAAAGTGGTGTGAAATTAAATTACATATTTGTGCTACATATTTGTTACATTTCTCATTTCAAAAGTGTCCCAATACTTTTTTGACTCCAGTGCGCCTTTGAATTATATTTGAAAGGTTAAAACAAATTATAATTGTATAAAACTTGTAGAAAGTATAAAAAAGTAAAAATCGATAATTTTTCGAAAATTCATGGACCTCTCTTTAAGAAACATTCACTCATATAATATAACTACTATAGTTGAAAATTGACAAATAATGATTTGATGTGATTAAATGAATTTTAATTCAACCCCCTTATCATAGTAAACTGCAGTATGAATTTGTAAAATTTCTCTAATTGATCTATTAATAATACGTGTGCGTAAACAAAACAAACCTCGTAATGCTTATTAATTAATCAATTGTGTTAGAATTGAATTGTATTGATATCTACATTAGTAGTTTTCCAATTAAATGCTTCTGAATTCCCTATTTCTTTTCTATTCGTACTTTTTCATTTATTAAAACTGCTTATAACAGGGATGGCGAACCAGTGGCACGCGGGCCATCAATGGCATGCAACACAATATTTTGGTCACGCCAGTGATCAAAATGGTTTGCATTTTATTTCAAAACAACAAAGTTCACTATGAAATATTACGAACAGACACAAGTGATCGGTCCGGGGTGGATGTGAGCACCCACGTTTATTGCATTGTCTTGCCTTAGTTACGTTGTGGACTACAGTTACTTGTGATGCAAAACTTGTATGCGCATAGCATAGTCAATTTCGTTGACACAACTGTAGTTTAAAGTTTACTTGTGTTATACTTACGATTTTTAACTTATTTAATATGCCTAGTTCAGCAAAAGAACAAAAACTACAAGATAGTAAGTGTAACAGAGAATTTCAAACTTGATAAATCTAGAAATATGGCATGATTAGTAAAGGCAACAAGCGGTGTGTGTTTTATGCTCTGGAACAGTGATATGCAGATCATCGTCTGTCAAACGGCATTCTGAAACAAATCACAACTCCTCTTGTCAAAAAAGTAAGCCTCAGCAAAAATAATTAATTGCTTACAAACCATTTGGCAGATAACTCCAATTCAGCATATATATATATATATATATATATATATATATATATATATATTCTACTAAAAGTAACATTTTACAATCCTAATATAAATTATTGGTCATCCACACTCCCACAATCTGCAACAACAGAAGTCACACTAATGTTACTTTAATTTGAATTACACGTATAACTAAAACACTTGCAACTATATAGTACAAAAAGTATTTTTTCGTAGTAAATAAAGAGTTTTGAGAGAGAGAGAGAGTTGCTAGTATTTAGTTTTATTATTTTCCAATAATCACAAGTCAAAATTATTTGATGGCACGTCTATACCTCATTAAACAATTCTTTAGAAAAAAATGGCACGTTGATTCATAAAGGTTCGCCACCCTTGACTTATAATAAAGAAATTTTTTTGGCACAAACTTTAACTGATTTAGCAATATTGCCTCTAATTTTAAGGGCTTAAATAAATTTGACAAGGGAGGGGAAAGAATATGAGTTTTTTTAAAAACTAACAACTTTTGTAATGAAGAAATATTTTACATGATAATTGATCGCCATAGTAGTTTCAATTCAGAATTAAAATTAATAAATCTCAGTTCTCATTTTTGTCGTTTAACTTTTGAATGAAATATCTTTCTTTGAATCTTCTATACATAAAATATCCTTATTTTTCTGAAAGCACTGTCTGTAACAATTTTCCTTAAAATGTCTCTTATACCGATAAAAGTCTTATTTGTATCTATAAGGAAGACATTATAACTTTGTGACAGATGACATGTGAAACTGTGTGCATGTACTTTTACCTCATTTTATGTATATAGGAAGAGAGTATGAATATATTTTTAAAGTATTTCTTCATTCTACCTCATTCATATACACATGCCTTAATCTTAACAATGCTAATTTCGACATCTTGAGCTATACTAGCGTATTTTTTCATGTCTAATATCCATTTTTACACGAAGGGAAGATTTCAAGGTCACATATTGCGCTTCTTCGCAAATAGGATGGGACCATTGACTTGTGTTGGAAAAAAAAAATGACGGAATTTATTCTTACACAAAAAAATTCTCTGGTTGCACGGTTATAGTCAGTTTTGTTCTTAAAAAATAGAATATTCTTATATATCTTATATATTCTTAAAATATTGTCTTATATTACCTTAAGTTTTTTTTTTTTTAATCAGCATTTCTTCATACAAAAAGGAATTTACTGTATCTTTCCCATTATAAGCCAAAAGAGCGTTTTTCCTTAAAAAAATTTACCCAAAATTCGTAAATAAGCCGAATCGGAAAAAAAATTGTGTTTTTCAAACATGTTAATGAGGGGGGTGGGGGGATGTTGCTAACAAACTATGTTTCTCCGTTATGTTAGATGTAAGTCGAATGAACAGATATTAATTTTATGTTTTATGTGAAAAAAGTTTTTTTTTAATATTTGAGTATTGTTCTTGAAAGTGTAATGTTTTCCATTTAGGTAGGAACCACTTCATTATTAATACGCTTCCCACTACAGACCTATTTGAAGCGATTAAAATTGCATCAAATAGGCCTTAAACGGAAAATAGTTCTTTTTTTTTATCCACAAAAAAAGACCCCGCATGCACTAATAAAACAGGTTCTATAAAAAAAATATAAAAATAGCTGAAACTTGATGAAGCCAACTGTAGAATTACATCCTTTTAAAAGATTTAAAAACTGAAATAAGAGGATGTGTACTTAACTTTCCGTGTAAAAGGGAGCTGAGGAGTGTAAGTACTAGGATAAAGTAATTCATTATGAAGAATTTCAAAACGCCAAAAGAAAAAAGAATTAATAATCAAGGAATTCCATAAATTTTTTTAAAAAAATAATTTGAAGCCGGAAGAAGAAATAAGCACTAAAAAAGCTATGAGTTATTGTGGAATCTGAGTAAAAAAATTATGAAATCATTTATTTTAAGTAAAACACACCGGAAATTCGCAGTTTGCTGCTATTAAAAAATATAATTCTGCCTGACAGATTTATTATTATGACAGTAAGATCCACACACACACACAAAACTTGTCCGTCCAATTCATTACATTTTTAAGAAACAATTCTTATATGACTCCATCACATTTCATAAAGGTCGAAAGCTCAGAAAAATCATAAGATTGAATTAAATAAATTACAGTTTAAAAAAAATTTAAAACACCCTTTTATCGTTAATCGAACTAAATTATAACTTAATATTTTAGTCTCCAAATCTGGAAATAGGATCCGGAATTAGTCGCCAGATGCGGGATGGGACCTGAAAAGGGGAAATCGTTAGGCCTGATGATCCTGATCAGGACAATGGAACAAAATTATTAAATTATTGTATTGTCATCAGACAAGTGAGCAAAATTTCGAATTGATCTGACCTCTTAAAGTGGGTGAAAATTGAATTCAAAGATTCCGTTACATATTAGTGAAACATACAAAAGGGTGTTAAAAACAGAAATTCGATTCCTTAGAAAATAAAATTGACCAAACGTGCGAATTTGGTAAAGTTATTAATCCATACTAACTAAGCGCTGAAACCTCGTACTCTTTTACAAAATACTGACCAATAATTTCTAAAGTATATTCATCATCCAACAAAAAGAAATCACAAAAATAGAACTCGAAGTTTTAACAATAGCGTCTAATATAGGAATGGTAGTATTGATTACTCATTTTTAAAAACACGTACTATGTATATCTAAATGAAAATATACATATATTACGAGATATTAAAATCCATGTCCATGTTTTACTAAACAAAAAAGAAAAAACTTATGAGCTAAAACGCTATTGTAGCTCTAGAGAATAGCTAATGTATCATTATTAAACATACAAAAAATGTATTTCATTAGATGAGGGATATTAACATCTTACAGCCTTCAAAAACTCAACGTATTTTACATACAAATATTTATGTTGATGAAATTGTAGAAGATACCATTACTGATGCTTCACAAACTATCTAGAAATAACTAAAAACCAATTGCGTACCGATTATATCATTAAAGCTTCCTTTTTTCCTGTCTTTGGTCACTGTTATAACTTAGGAGTTTTACGTCTTTAATGTATTTATGTAACTTTAATCCTTTGGAAACCGTCTCCGATTAGGAAGCTCACGATTTTATTGTGTCCACATAGCTTCATCCTGGCTTCGGACACCGTTTTCATTTAGGAAGTTAACGCATAGGGTTGCAGGTATGGCACCTAGACTTTATCACTCCTTGTTTCCCTCATCCATAGCATTTCAGAGGGGGATCTCTCATTTGGTACCTGATGGGAATATTCTCTTTTGGGAAGGCGTTCAGGTTTCCTGAATGGTACCTGTCTTCCATCATTTACGGTTTCACTTGCCTTCACGTGTCTCCTAGGTCCACTGGGTAGGGAACGCCAGATGTTGTCAAAAGCTTCCAGCTTATCTGCTAACATTTCTAGGGAGATAAATTCTTCCCAGATATCCAAGTAATGTTCCTTACACTCTGGAGAGCATCTCTTTTTCATTTGATCAGCAATCATCAAATTCTTCAAACCGTCAAATGAATCAATTTTAAGCTCATTGAACCAACCTTCAAAATATGCTCGGATTTCAAAATAATAATCCTTCCACGTCCCATTTGGGCTTTTTCTGTGACGTGAAAACAGCTCCAGGGATTTTTCTGCGGTTAACTTGAACCGTTTCAGAAGCATTCCTCGAATGTGGGAGTAATCCCTGCATTTCTCCTCAGGCTCACGGGCAATGAGGGAGGTTACATCACTAGGTAGGGCACCAATGAGATAGGGTACCCACAGATATTCACTTAGATCCAAAAGCTTCATTTGCCGTTAGAATAAGGCGAGGAACAGATCCATGTTATCAACTTCAGGATTGAATGTTGGCAGCAACTTTTTTAACTCAATTTTTGTTTGGGGTAGGGTTTGTGGACCTACGACTCTTTGAGTCTCATTTTGCAGTCGTATTTTCTGCAGCTCAAATTCACGCAGTGTTTGCTCTTTTTGTTCGTTTTCCTCGTCTATCTTATTTGATACGATTCCCTCAAAGATACATTTCACAAATTCAGGGTCTTGCTTATAAGCATCATTTGTTAAACTTTTTGCCCTTAATTCAACTATTTTTAGCTCTTCCCAATCCGACTCACATTCACCTAACTCAATAGCAAGCTTAATGAGATCAGCTTTTTTCCCTTTTCTCAGAAATGACATGACTGAGAAATTTAAGAGTTGTAAATAAATAAAATAAATAACTAAGGTCAGGGCCTGATTGTTCACCAAAGTTCTTACAGATATAGGAATACACTTTAAAATATGGCTAGCCTTTAAATCGTATAAATTATTATGCTCTTCAAAAAAACAATTAAAATGGGTAAATAAATTAATAACACATTCAAAATACTAACAAGGAGCATTAATTCAAATAATAAAATAATATAAAGAAAATTTAGGAATCATCAGTTGTAATGATACAAAAATTCAATGCAATGAAAATACTAAATGAAACTAAAATAATCAGGCATGTAATGCTACCTAAATTCAATATGAAATCAGTAAAATATCTAGCAAAGTAATAATTATCAAATGGCAATTCAAAATATTTAACAGGAAACATTATCTCAAGAAATAAATTAATATAAAGCAAAATTAAGAATTATTGTATAAGAATACCAAAAAAATCAATGAAATAAAATAATAAAATAAGATCATGCACACAAAATTGTGTAATACTACAAAAATTCAATATGAAATTTTTTCTATAATATATCAAGCAAAATGATTAGTGTAATCCATATCCATGTGTAATGATAAATTTAGTATATATCAGGTGTTCTCTGACACAGTCAATAACACTGTAGTAGGGTTCCTATCACTTGTATATGAAAAATGCACGAAACGCTTTTGCAGGATTGCTACCACAAATTTTGAAGAAATTATCACTAGCACTAACACACTGTAGTAGGATTGCTACCGCGAATTTTGAAGAAATTATCACTAGCACTAACACACTGTAGCAGGATTGCTACCGTGAATTTTGAAAACTTTCAACAGGAAATAGAGATTTTCTTTTTCCTCTAAAGCAGATATCTGGACTTTTCAAGAAACCTTTTTATCAAATCATGATAATATAAATTTTCCAAATAAAACCATTTTTAGAGAAGACAGAAAACAGATCAGGTGGAGGTATAGTAATAGCTGTTCCTTCATATATTTCTGCACAACAGATTCAACAAACAAGAGAATTAGAAATCCTCACAATTAAAATTGATGTTCGAAATATTTCGTTCTATGTAAATATTTACGCTTCACGGGGATTAAATATTATGCTGATAAAATGTTTTCTTGAATCCCTGACAGCTCCGATATTCATTTTTGATGATTTTAACCTTCATCACCCGATGTGGGGATCGGATCACATTTCAAGGTACATTAATGATTTTGATGGATTACTGATTCTAACTTGGTTCTTCTTAACACGACTGCTCCCACATATAGAAATTCAGCAGGTGCAGCAACATTGATAGATCTCACAGTTTGTTCTTCAAGCATGCCTGGATACTGCAATAGTTATCTTTTAGATTGCTCTTTTGAAAGAGATCATAGTCCAATTATTACAGAACTTTCTCTCCTCAATTCAAACAAACGAATTTTTAAAAAAGTAAATTGGAAAGCTGTTACGAACCAAACGCATTTCATTTTAAGTAATCTAGAAGTTAATTCTAAAAATCTTACCAATATGATATCTCAAGTCATTACTAGTAATATTAGGGAAATTAAAGTTTTGAACAGAGATCCTTTCCACCATAGTGGAATAGTATTTGTTATAAATTCTATAAGCTTAAAAAAATATTTAGGAAGAGAGCTATTACAGAGAGAAATTTCACCTGTGAATTATGGATCAGATATAAACAATATTCGAGAAAACTTAGATTCTACACTAAAAATGCAAAAAGAATGTACTGGGACAAGATATGCTAAAATGTTTCTAATCCGAAGATGATTTTTAATATTCTTAAAACATTTTCTACAGCTACTGGCCCCGACCAAAAACTTAATATTCTTCAGCTTAATAATAGGTTTATCATTTAACCTCAATTGCAAGCAGATATGTTTGCAGATTATTTTGCATCTAAAAATGCCTATCATGAACCACTTCCTTTGGATTTTCTCTGACAAAGATAACCTTCTTAATAAACCATTCCATATTTTTGAATTGCATAGTGCAATAAAAAATTTAAAAAATACAACACCTGGGGCTGATCATGTTACGGCAATTTTCTTTAAAAGTCTTGATCAGGGTCAGTGTGATGTAATTTTAAGATATTTTCAAAAATTATTTTATAATGCAATCGTTCCAGATTCTTGGAAGCATGCAATAATTCTCCCGATTCTAAAACCGTGTAAAGATAAAACTAAAATATCTTCCTACAGACAAATACCTCTGACTTCTGTATTTTCAAAAACTTTTGATGGAATTTTGGCTCTGATCAGATTTCTTACTTTTTAACTAAAGACAAAAAACTTCATCCCCAACACTATGGTTTTGTTCCTTTCAAAGATAGCAGAAGTGCTACTTATCGTGTACATAAGGTAATAATGAAAGGAATCTTCTGTTAAATACTTAGTTTATTTTTCTAAACGTTGTCAAAATATTTCTATATCAACTAACAATCTATATAAAAATCAACTAAGGCAGTGCTTCTCAAACTTTCAATACTGGCGCCCCCCTTTTCGATCACAATTTTTATCGCGCCCCCCTTATACATTAATAATATACTGAATGCAATAATAATGCACTTTGACGCTAAAGCTACAATAGACGATCTTAATTATAAACCATACAAATGAGTAATATAAATGCGGTGGCTGCTTAGAAGACAAAATATAGATATCTGCTAAATATAGAAAAATAACTCAGAGGGTCAATTTCTAATCATAAGCATTCCTTATAAAAACTCTGCTTTGCAAGACAAGCCCATGGAAGTCGTTAATACTTATTAAATTTGTTCTTAATTTAGTATTAATTAATTAGTTATAAAATACTCTGTGCAGCACTGATATATTAAAAGTATACCGGCTGAAGTGCCCGCTGTTTGCCCGAGTTCATTTATAAGAAAATAAAACATTATTGATATAATAGCTGAATTGTAAGGAGTGCTAAGCCAAATGCTCTACAATGTTTACAAAAATGTAAATGATTTTTAAAATGGTTGCTCAAATTATAATTAGTTTTAAGCGAATGGTAATTTTAAGCCTCATAGAATTAGCATTTATATTTGATGTTAAATAATGAACTATAATATAAAATTCCGATGAAGAATAACTGTATTATACTTAATATTTAAAGGAAAAGACTTCAACATGTTTTAACCCGGGAGCAGGCGCGCACTCGATACGGTCGAGCGGGGTTATTGAGTCACCCTAATCCTTTTTTTTTTATAATTATTTTATTGTACATGATACAAATCGTGATTCCAGTGAATAATTTTATTAAGAGAAAGTTTACTTACTTACTTTCAAAGACTTTTAAATTTTTCTTTGGTAACAATTAAACAGTTTTGCCAGAATTAACGATTTCGTAATCTATGCGTCCCGCACGACCACTTCCGGGTAAAAAGTGTATTCATTATGATTATACGAAATTGTGTAAAACGTTTTTCGCGTTATGCTTTATGTGTATAGAATACTCGTAAAAATAAGTCTTGGCCAAGTAATTCTTCAAGGTGTGTGCTCTCCGTGGTTTTCCAAATATAAAACTCTTTTGCATGGAAAAAAGCGTAACAGAGAAATACGTTACTTACAACTTCCCTAAACGAGAAACAAACACATAAGAGAGGGGTCATAACTAACTGTACCAATAACTTAGAAGGTTAAACAGATTATAGCTATAATGTGCAGTATTTCAAAATTAATGACAGTGATGAATTTTTTATGTTCCTAAATTTTTTCGATTCTGCGTCTGGGATCTGTTTTTTCTCTGAAAGAGTTGCATGTTAGGTTTAAACAGAAAGCGTAGTAAAAAAATCTCTCATCATGGGATTACAGCAAATCAAATAAAAGTTTTTTTATTTGGTTATAGGATCAAAGATAAATAATTAGGTATTGAAGAAGTTTTTATTTTTGTTGACTTAATATCGCGCGCGCGCGCCTATAAATTATATCAGAGTAAAAGTGCATTTTTTATTATGTCTGAAAGTATTTTGTTTTAATTCATTCCAGTAAATTAATTATTTTTAAATCTTTTATTTTCGATATGCTCGCGCCCCCCCCCGGGGGGCGCCCCACAGTTTGAGAAACACTGAACTAAGGAATAAAGCATTGAAAAGGATCAATGCACTGAAGGGCATGGCATGTAAGCATTATGGGCCGAGATCAGGCGTTCTCATTAATTTAGTCAATAATAGCATATGCAGTGTTTTTTATTACATTTGGCACATAATAAATAAATGGTCTGAAAATCAATTAAAACCTTTCAATGCTATCCAAACTAAAGCCCTCGCTCCGAATAGCATTAGGTCTCCCTCAATGGACTTCAAATATTGTGCTGCTAAAGTTGGTTGGTCAAGAAATGTTGTCAGATAAAATTAGAAGATTGGCAAACAAGTTTTTTATTACTCAAATCTCTAATAGTGACTTTTCTCCTCTTTATTACAATAGCCCCGAAACAACGAACCTGGATGCTTTGGAAGAAGATAAAAATAATATCATTAGTATACTGCATGATTTAAATGTTGATGGTGATCAAATTATTTAAATTCCCAGATTAATCACCTTTTCAGATCTTCCATGTAAAAGTTATATCAATATATTTAAATTTCAAGATAAAAATGTACCGATTCTCCTACTATAAACGGTTTATTTGATGAAGCAGTCGAACGAGAATTTCAAAAGTTTTTCATTATAACTACTGATGCTTCAAAAAAAATCTTCATTTGCTTACAGAATCAACCATTATAAATCCTTTTTTACTGCAGAAGCTTTAGCTATTTGTTAGGCTTTAGATGATCTGGTGGAATTTAATGTAAATTTACTTGATTTTTGTCGGAGAGGGTTTTTTTTGTTGTTCTTTCTGCACTTCAAAATTATTCGATCAAATTCCATAAGGTGATTCATAGACTTGCTAACAAAATTTACATGCTAACTAAATTAATCAGTTGATTCTGCTTTGGATTCCGGGACATTCCAAAATTGTTTGAAATGAGCAGGTGGATAATCTCGCAAGATCGGTCACGGAGTCTAATGTTTACACTGACTGGATTGCCTCAGAAGACGTTCACAAAAATATATATCAAAATAGAATTCGAAAAATCAATGAAAACTTTTATTCAAGCAAATATTTTGAAAAATTGGGAGATATTCCGACCATTGATATCATTTCAAAAAGGGCAGAAAATCGAAGAGAGGAAATCTTGAGCACTCGAATCTTCAGTAAAATGACCATCACTCCAGGCCTTCTACATAAATTTAATTTACAGAATAATGCAATATGTATTACATGCAATTGTATAAATCAGTGTTTCTCAAACTTTCAATACTGGCGACCCAATTTTGAATCATAATTTTTGTCGCGCCCCCCTCCCCTGTACAGCAATAATGTGCAATAAAAATGCACTTTGAGAGAGACGCTAAAGTTACAATACGATCTTAATTATAAACCGTACAAACTAATACAATAAGTATATTAAATTTTGTGTATATGTACTTTTAAGTAGTATATATTTTAAGAAAATTATTTAAAATATATATTACTTACTTATTATTATGATATTTTTCTTTCTCTAATTTTTAAATTGGAACAGATCGCAAAATGATATATTTAATTAAAAATTTATTTCCTTCAGCATTCATTTCTCAAAGTACAAATGTCATTAGAAAAATAGTCTAGTCATTTCGCTCTCTATCATATCCATCACATCTGGCATTATAGGGTAAGTTTGCGTGAGTCTGGGCAACCTATCGGACGTCTGCGCAAAACATGTAAAAATGCTTTTCCTCGTACAATTCCAGTCAGTTTGGGTCGACTCGATACTACTATAGATAAATCTTGTACATTTTTTTAATTTACACGTTAATTGTAATTCACGGTAATTATATTTACGGCAGTAGAGTAAAACAATATCATACATACATTTTTAAGTCGTAAGCAAACATTCCATGATAATAAAGAATCAACAAGTACACATACGAACGAGCATGGTTCCGAAAAATAAATCAAGGCAATATTCTCAAAAATACTTAAATTCCCAAAAACTTTTCAGATCTGTAGAACAACATGTAAAGTTGTTTTTAAAACATGTAAAATCATTTAGCTATGTTGGAAAAATAAATTTTTAAAAGTATTTTCTGGATGAGGACAGCTTGTAGCAAGTTACGAGTGGATTAGGGATCTATTTTTTGATACTCAGAAGGGCTCTCAACTTCCGAAGAAAAATCTTCATAGATTTCAAAAGTGAAAATTAAAGGCAATTTTGTAATAAATCACTTTTGAATTTTGGGTGAGGGTCGATGAGGAATTATCTGTACTGAAAACCAAAAAGCACTTCGTATACTATTACCATTTTCAACATCCTATCTTTGTTAAACCGGATTTTCTGCGGTGGATGCTTTGAAGACAAAATATAGATCTCAGCTAAATATAGAAAAATAACTCTAAGTGTCAATTTCTTATATTAAACCTTCCTTTGAAAAACTTTCCTCTACAAGAAGGCCCGTGGAAGTCCCTAATAATTATTAAACTTGTTCTTAATTTAGTAATAAGATTGATTGAATATTAACGTCGCACTGTTCAGCTGCACGAGGGCTTTTACGACGGACCACGTAATTTTGAACTGGTCAATTGATGTGGACGACACCTGATCTGGCACCCTCTCTCTAACTACCACACCACACCAACAAGCGAACGTTTCAGCTCGACAGATTTAACGTGCATCGCTTCTACACGGCGGGTCTTTAGTCGTACTGGGCTCGAACTCGTGACAAGGCAAGCCACGATCTGATACCTATACCACTCACCGCGGCCAAAGTTAATAATAAGAAATTATTTATAAAATACCTTCTTCACTGATACATTAAACGTATACTGGATGAAACACCGACTCTTCAAGTTCATTTTTTCAAAAATAAAACATTATTCTTTGATATAATAGCTGAACTGAGAGTTGCGTAAGACATTGTATACAAAAATTGATTTTTTTTTTTTAGATAAATGCTATAATTGTAAATAACTGTTTAAAAGAACTGTAATTTTAAACCTCAGAATTAGATTTATAATTAATGTTAAATAATGAAAAGAATATAAAATTCCGATGAAGAATAATTGTGAAACATTTAAATTTCAAAATGTTTTAACCCGCAGGCGGATAATACTAACGCTAGTGGTAGTGCGGGGACCCAGTCACCTCCACTCATTTGTTTATAGTTATATTTACCGCACACGATACAAATCGGAATTCTAGTGAATATTTTAATTTATAGAAAGTAAACTCCTTCTTTCGAGGACTATTCAATTCTTTTGATGAAAAATCCAATAAAACTGAACTAAAATGATTCAAAAGTACAAGACCATAATAAAAGACGCAAATCAGAGACACTTTTCACTAATATTACAGAAATGTTAAATCAATCAATTCTTTTCAATTATCAATAAAACTTATTTAAGCGAAATTCAAAACGCATAACACAAACGAATTTTGAAATGTGATTACCAAACGTAAAAAGTTTCATGTTTTCATTTTCTACAACTAATGTACAGTATTTCAATAATAATTAAAGTGATTAATTGCTTATCTTCTTAAAATTTTTTTCAGGTCTGGGTTTCGTTTTTCTTTAACGAGTAATATTTTATGTTAAAACGTAATAAAAATATCTCATTGAGGAAATACAGCAAATTAAACATTTTTTTTCAATCAAAGATAGCTATTTGATGACGGATAAAAACCAGATAATAAACATAAATTATGTCCGTGTTGTTGTGTGCATTTTTTATTATGGAAGAAAGCATTTTGTTCTACTTCTCACTCCGGTTATTTTTTTTAAAAAAAAAATCTTTAAATTTTCTATATGCTCCAGAGAAACACTGGTATAAATGATTTGGATCACATATTAAACTGTAGCAGATACACAAGACATTGTAATAACATCTGGCTTATTCTCCGTATTGATCCACATTTTACTATCATGTTTAGAGATGTTTTGGAAAGAGCAATGAATAAATAATCAGCATTCAGAGCCTTTTTAAAGAGAATGAAATTTTTTAGTATCTACTAAACACTATTGGGCTTTTTCTTATTTATTTATTTTTTGAGAAATTATAGCTTGTGTTACTCTATAGTCCCTTCAACATTTCAATCAATCAATCAACCAGTTAAATATTGATTACCTTATCTTCATATATAAAAATCTTCTGTGCGTGTGTATGTGATTAAACTCCTCCGATTTTGATGAAAATTTTTGTGTGGGTTCAAGTGGATTCGAGAATGGTTTAGATTAACAATTCGTTCCAATATCGCAATTAGTTAAAAAGATATTAATTAAAAACATTCAACTCAATATTCATCTGCATTGTTGTAACAACGTCATTGTTATAAAAATGACGTAAGTTGAAATCGATTTTCAGCCTAACTGGGTCTTTATTGTTACAAAAATGCAGATGAATCATGCTTTTTAGTGTTTTTAATTATCTTTTCAAATAATCTTTATATATGTAATTTTTCTATGCGTGTGTATGTGACTGACTCCTCCTAAACGTCTGGACCGATTTGGATGATATTTTTTGTGTGGGTTCAAGTGGATTTGAGAATGATTTAGATTCACAATTCGGTCCGATACCGCAATTAGTTAAAAATGCGCCAAAATTATGTAAGGGTGTGCGATTGTTCATAAAAAAATTTTGAGGCCACTATTTTGAGCGGCAAACTTCAAGGTGAAGTTGTACTTCTACCACAGATCCCAATGATTCTTTCAGACTCGCCTACCCATTCAAATGTTTGCAATTTCCAATTCGCTTGGTATATATAATCATTAATAAGTCACAAGGTCAAACAATGACAATTTGTGGCTTAGATTTAGAAAACCCTTGCTTTTCGCGCGGCCAATTATATGTTGCATGTCCGAGGTTTGGCAAATCATCGCATTTGTTTGGTTAATCCTTGAGGGGTATAAATAAAAACATTGTACACTCAATGACATTACGATCAATTCCTTTTTTTTGTGGATTAAAAAAATAAACCTGTTATGAAAATAGCTCGAGTTTTATATTTTTAACCCTTTAATCAAAACAAGTTTAAGTTTCTATTCAGAATAGGTTCTATGTTCAACTTAGTTCATAGTAAATACATACTCATTCGATAGGTCGAATTGTGGTAACTGTAACATGTGATGATATCAGGTATTGTAATAACTTTCTTTGTAAAAAATTTCATCAAAACGGTCCAGATTGTAACAATTTATTCAAAAAAGTTTGTAATTTCGGATTTAAAACGTGTGTACAGGACAACGTCTGTCGGGAACCGCTGGTTTATAATAAATATTTACTTCTCCAAAATATTAACTTGAAGAAATGTTTGGAGCACAAATTTATTTATAAAAGTATATTTTTTTCTTCAATTTTAAAATGCAGTTTGATTGTTTCTTAATGTTAACTTATTAATTCAAATAAAAATTTCTCCATATTTTGTCTTTTTCAAATAATTTGATAGAAAAACTTTACTATTGAATTTTTGAACTGGGGAACTTTAACTTGAATCTCTAATTAAGTAAATTTAATACCAGGTATTTTTGTACATTCCAGAAGAATCCATACATCCGTGCTCAGTATGAATATTGATGGGAGGTCGCCGGTCCCTGGGGATTGCAACTGTAATTTATATATCTGCCCTGTTGTTGTTTACAACGAAAGGAATTTTTGGTGGGTGCGTCTCTTTACCCCACCGCAAAGGGTGACGTGTTCCCACGCCTGGAAGAAGGCATTGCACCCATAAATACATCATGATATGGGGTGTTTTTTGGAATTTCCCTGCGCTTGGGGGATGTCATTGACCGGGAGAGGGATATCCTTCCGCTGACTCTAGCCAATCAGAAAACTGATTGAATTACTGTAAAGAATCCGCTCCAGAATACAGGAGCAAAACCGCCTTGGAATAAAGCAGATGCACCCCGAATTGTCGGACACCTTTGACTCTCTCGGGGCTTTTCTCACAAACCTACTTGGTCTGACACGTCCCTTCAAATACCGCAGTTAAACTCTCCGGCACCACCGTCATGACTCCTCTCACCTATATCATTCAGTTAAGTAATCATGTATCTCTTTTTAGTATTTAACGTAATTTCAATCTTATTGTTAAATAAATTAAGTGTTAATTTAAAGAACGGTTTTTTTAATTTAGTGTACTGTTTTATTGTTTTTTTTTGAGGATTTAGTGTTTAATTTTTAATCTTGCTATGATGCGACGTGACAGTCAACCTGGGTATTATAAATGGATAATAAGAATAAATTAAATCAATTTAAGTTAAACCGGCGTCGCATTGTCTGGGTGCCAGTGACCAGGATGTTAAATTTTTTTCTTTGTACCATTATTTGAATTTTTTTACATCCTTGATATTGTAAACGTTTCTTAATGGATCATCACGACAAATTTTCATCTCGTGTGCCACTATGTTTTATGTAATTTGATATGTGAATTTTTTTTTCTTGCAGTTTTGGTGTGAGGAAGAGAGTCAAAGAGTCCAAGGTGCAGAGATGACGCAGGTACTGGTGCTCTTTAATTTTTTTCTTTAATATTGATGTGAATTTTTTTCTATGCATGTATTTACGCGAGAGCCGATTAGTTAAAAGTTTTATTTAAATTTAAAAGAGTTCATGAATTTCTTTTTACCTTGCACGAGTGCTTGAATTTTTTTTAATTTAACGGTTTCCGCTGTGAATTAAACTCGCTAGAAATCTTGTCTTAACTATTAATTAAAAACATGCCACGTACACGACAATCAGACCCCTTAATGACGCAAACGGCGTCCGAGAAATTTAATCTAATTGATCTAATCCCCAATGTACGACGGAGGTGAATCGTTAGGAATACGTAGGTTCTTAGAAAATAAACGATGTTGCGAATTTAGGCAAGTGGTCAAACGATGAGAAAGTAACAATTCTAAAATTAAAATTAGCGGGAATAGCTGAGGAATTTTTTTATCCGACCTAACCCACAGTCAATTGACAGAATATAACGATATCGCAAGAATTCTTATTGGAAGATTCGAAAAAGCTGTACCTTTATCAACGCGTCTCCAGTTATTTTCATCATGTATCCAGGGTCCTTCTGAGAGCGTACAGGAATTCGCAGTGCGCATCAATAAACTGGGAACACAGATTTTCCAGTCAGGAAATTCGGCTCAAAATACCGCGGTGAGAAATGCGAATGACCAATTGTTACAATCTCGGTTCATAAGTGGTTTAAGAAATGACATCCGCCGCTTTGTTCTTTCTCGCGATCCTTTGAATTTAGACGAATCAATCAATGCGGCATTGATAGAAGAGCAAAATATGAAATTGAACCAAATAGCTAGCGAAGAGAGATCCGGTTTGTCGTCCGCACAAACGGAAAATCCACTTCTTTCAGCATTAGCGGATAGATTAGAAGAAATAAATTTAAGGGTCGGCCGTCTACAAGAGGCCAGTGCAGTTACAGCTCGTAAATCAGGGGGGAACTATTTTAGCAGAAGGGAGAGCGTTTTCAAGTGCTTTTATTGTGGAATTCAAGGACATAGACAGTGGCGGAATGTAGAAAGAGACAGAGGGACGAACGCGCTGCCCGTTACCAGCCCCCCGGAGAAACGCCGCTGCCGCTAGCGAGTATTTTCAAATCACCCCGGTTCAGAAGGGAGACATGTACATTTCAGAGAATCTGCCTCGCGACAATTACGCAGCCCCCAGGCATTCGGTGAGAGGGTCACACACAAATTCTGGGAATAGGGGTTTTCAACGTTATCACAGGAATGAGACTTTAAACTCCCGAGGAGAAAGCCGTATTTAGATTTTTTTCATTCGGTAGAGGAGCGGTTTTCTCCTATTCAATCTCGAGACAATATATTCGATCTACCAATAATAAATGCTAACGTTAAACATCACAAGTTTAGAATTTTAATTGACACAGGTGCATCCGTATCTTTAATGTCTAATTCCTTTTTCACTAAAATAAAAAATGATAACTTTAGGGAATTTAATGTTTCAATTCAGATTAAAGCCGTTAGCGGAGACACGGTAGAAATTATCGGTTGCTATGAAATACAATTGTCATTGGGGGAATTTCAATTTCGACATATTTTTTTTATAACGAAACAAGAGATTAACGATAATTATTGCACTATTTTGGGATACGATTTTTTGAAATTATGGCAACTATTTTATCAATGGGGAAGAGGTTTGTTATGTCATTTGTCCAAGCGCCCTCGAGATCACCCAGGTCTAA